>JAEMOT010001248.1:75434-127831 GCA_019297695.1 Apostasia ramifera
TTGAAATTCCATTCTTGTATGTAATAACATGCTCTTCTCTCTTCTTGAATAAAGTATTAGCAATTACAAGATCATATGCTGAAGAAAACTCTAAAATAGTTTTACCCTCCTTATTTATCTCTCCAAAACCATATCCACCATGTATATTATTAAATTCCTCAGCAACACGTCCAACATGTCCATTTAAATCTCCTCCAATAAATAATCTTTCCTCCTGAGGTATCTCTTGTATTAACTCTTCTAAATCATTCCAAAATTTTTCCTTTGTGCTCGCATCTAAGCCAACTTGGGGAGCATACACACTTACAATGTTAATAATCATTCCATTGATTATAATTTTTAAAGCCATAATTCTATCACAATTTCTCTTAACTTCCACTACATGATCCTTCAAGCTCTTATCCAGAATTATACCCACTCCATTCTTATTTTTATTCTTACCAGAGTACCAAAGTTTAAAACCTAGGCCATCAATTTCCTTAGCTTTCTCTCCAACCCATTTTGTTTCCTGCAGGCACAAAATATTAATCTTTCTATGAATCATAATATCCACCAACTCCATTAGCTTGCCCGTCAGGCTGCCTATATTCCAAGTTCCTAATCTAATCCTACTTACTTGAGTTCTACTATGATGGACTAGCTTCTTTACCCGCATCCGTCCATGATGTGGGGACCCTTGCTCATTTTTCACTACACCCGGGCGCCGATGCAGCGGCCCTTTCTCATTTTTCACTGTATAATGATATATTATGCTTAATGCTAGCCTGTAAAGAGGACATACAAATAAAATAAGTATTACAGAAATAAGGATGTTAAAGTAGATGAGCGGGTATACGTGAAAAAACAAAATGAGAAATTGGTATATTTGTTAGAAAATTGGAATAGTATCAATTGAAAATAAATTTGAAGAGAGTTAGCCTAGATAATTTAAACATATAAATCATAAATCAATTGAAGTTCTAGTAAGAAAAATTGGATTGTTGGACCTCCTCTATATAAAAAGAGGAAGGGGAAGACCAAAAAGGCATGCAATAAATTATAAGGAATGATCTTATACACTTGGAGCTAGATAAGAATTTGTTAACTAATAAAGTACAATGGAAACTAAGGATTCATGTAGCCGATTCTACCTAATGGAATAAAGGTTTGGTTGTTGTTATTGCTAGTTATATTTTTCACTTGATACATACCTAAAATAACGTATTATGGATTCTTCTTGCACCTTAGGTCTTTCATTTCATTTTGGTGTATTAAACTAGTGTTTTTTTTCCTTATTCTGTTCTCTATAATTTTGTTCAACTGCCTCAACAACAAGAAAAATTGATTATCTCCGCTTAGCTACTTTTATCCAATTAAACTATACCTTAGGTGTCATCATATTTCTTGAAATTGCTGCTATGTTGTAGTCCAAGTTATTTCAACTGATATTGTATATTTTCTTTTGCATCTAAAATCACCACATCATCTTAAATTTCTTTGTTACATAGTGTTTTATTAATTTAATCTATTTGCAATAATTTGGTATTTTTCTGAAGCTATAGCAGTTTGGAAAATTGTTATGTAGCAATGCCTTTTGAAACTCTTTTCGCTCTAATTGCATTTACTTTTTTTAAGGAGAAACAAACCATACAGGCATCATGTCTGAGGATTCACTGCACAAGGCCTATTCAGAATGGTTGTTGCCTCTTAAAACTCTCATCTCCACTATCGAGGCCAAAAACAAGAAGGATGATAGTGAATTTGCAGAAAGCATTACTTGTGCGTTAGCTCCTGTGCAATTAGTGTTGCATCGATGCATCGAGTTGGTCGAAAATTTGAAATATTCCTCATAGGTATGTGAATCAAAGTCTTTTATCCATATTGAAGTTTTCTCCAAACTATTTTTATCTGATCTTTGTGAAGTAATGTGGAGCTTGCTCATGCTACCATCTTTAAATGTAGTCTCTTCAAATTAAAACTCTATTCAATTCTATGAATAATTTAGCAAAACTAATATTGCTTGCTTTGTGGTCTAATATTCAAGAAACATGCAGGAGTGTTGCCGATGTCGAAATTAACTCGATATCGATAGGACAAATGTATCTAAGTTTTTGAACATATATATTAGTTATTTTTGTGTGTGTTATGAATGTTATGCCTTAAAAGAGGTCAAAATATGCAATATTTGAAATTTAAATGAAAATGTGTCATCTTTTTTTTCATAAAAATGTGTAATCTTATTGGTTTGGATTTTCTGAGTTCCACTACTGGCACCTTAGTTGTTTCAGTGCTACTTGTAATATATTTTTTTCATGCTAAAATGATTTCAGATATTGATCTAAATTACAGTAATATATTTCAAGATATCATATACTGTTGGACGTAGTTTCGTGGGCTAAAACTTTATACATATTTAATTGATTTAGACTTCTATTGCATAATTATTTCTTTCTTCATAAAGACTTCATAGATTACTAACTTTTTTGCTTTAGCTACTACCTTAAGCATCTCTAATTTTCTGTGAAAATTTCATAAAATTTTATGTGAATAGGCAAATGATTATAATTTTGATTAACTTTGTTTAATCTCCTCAAATTGCATAGTATAGCATAGTTCCATTGTTAGGGCATTGCATGTTTAGTTTCATTAAGCATAATAAAATCTATTATTTTGAGTACATTTGAATCCTTCACTTGCATATTCATATGCATCTAGGAATAAATTCACATTTTGGTGGCTTGAGAATCGTCTTTAGTGAATCCCTCGTTATATCAATCTGGTATAAGGACTGTGCAGAACATATTGGTCCTTCTACTTTTCTCACTGCATCACATTCGTTACTCAATCGGCTATGGACATAGTTGAGGAAGAAGAGAAAATGTTCGCAACAGAGAGCGAAACATAGTGTTGACAAAGAAGTTTGTTCATGAGTAGTCCAGAGAAGATTGGGATGATACAGCACTCCTACAAATGATTAAAGCAACATGCAAAAAATAAAGAAAATGAATTGAGTCACAGATTTATGGTGGTTCTGGGAGATTGTCCTACATCCACAAGATAGACCAGCCTAAAAGATTTGACTATCAAAGGAAAGGTTTGCCAAAGGCGAGTAATGGTGCTCAATACAATGAGGAAAAAATAAAGAGAATGAAGTTCGGCTCTAGAGAAGACAAATGAGAATTCGTCTCTTTGGATGACCTCTGAGATCTTATTTATAGTCCTAACTAGCAAAAAATCAAAGGCATATCTTTAGTAACCGCCAAGGCAATGTGAAGATAGTGGCATAGCATTACAGTAGTGCAAGTAGTGTTTTGACAGTTTGTCGTGAAAGAGCTCAGGAAAGAATGTCGTGTGTCTTCTGTTGACTAAGCCCGCCAAGAATAGTGATTGTGAAAGGTTTCTAGACATGGGAGAAATTTATGATTGCAGAGATAGTCAGCAATCTGTCAGGTTAGTAGAATTCTGACAAAGGTGGACTTGAGAGCTTATTGGACCACGCAATGAAGGAAGAAGCACTGAACTGTCACCATGCTACTCGTGCAAGGTGATTCTACCTATATGAACGTAACATTTATCTGTGAGTGTGGTGAACTTGCGACCCATAATGCCCACGAGTACGAGCTGCTATGCACAACAAGTGCATGAATGCACAAATTTTGGTCCAATTCCGACTGCTTTGGCCATTGTGTTGATTGTTGACTGCTAAGTTGGCTGTTGACCGCATAGTTGGACACTAAACCATGTCGATGGTTGGGATGCGGATGCAGATTTCATTATAAACATCGTCTCTCCTCTAGAGAAAAAGGAAGAAAATTACTAGAGATTCTTCGGTTCGAATTAAAATACAATCACAGTAGGAAGCACCAGCTCTCCAAAGCATCTGTCCAATGACGACGATGCCTTCGGTGCTAGCACTCCTACCCAGTGCACCTTCTACAAGTGAAGCTTCTCCTAAATTAATTGTTAATTATATAAGCATCACAAATAAGTTTTTCAAAAACTGAAAGTTATTTTAAATAAAATATTGAATAGAAATTTATTATTCAAACTTCAATAATGTCTTATAAATTAAATATTAAAAATAAAAATAAAATTATAACAACCAATTCACAATTCACAATTATGTATAAAGATAATATCCATCGTACAACTTTTGTGAATAATCATACATGATAAATTGATTAGAATATGGATGATTTCTTGTTAGATGTATGCGTACACACGCACATGATTAGAGCACGATCACAATTGTAGGATCGGTATAGATTTAGAAAAGTTGTTTAATTAAAATTTAAATTAATTTAATTTATTTAACTATATAAAGTGAGTGTTATGATAATAACAATAAAACAATAATTATAAAAATGGAAGCAAAAAAGAGAATCAAGTGCTAGAAGAACACAGTGATTTAACGTAGTTCAGCTTATCTTCAAGTCTAGTCCACTTTAACCTATCTATCTAATTATGTGTAAATCGCTCGTTTGTTTCGAGGCGAAGAAGCCCATATAATTGTTTATATCTTTAGCCCAAGATTCTTGTTCATACACAAGTGAGAAACAAGCTGTAATCACCCCAAGACTAGCATGGAGATTTACCCATGAACACTAGGAGGAGAATCTTAGTCTTTAATAAAAATACAAAGATAAAATTACTTTGTTCTCGTAAAACTTTTACCTTGTATGTAAGAGAAAGGATGAGCACTTGAGCAAAAATTGTCTTAATCACTTGCTTAGTTTCCTTATAATTGTTTTTTGATCACTAGAGAGTTAGGAGAAATAGCTATGGTGGTTGGGAGCAATTAATTATCCAAAGTGTCAAAACACTAGCAGCCAAAACCCTTACATAGGGTTAGCTCCAACGGCTAGTGTAGTTGTTGAGTAGCGGTCCTTGATCAATCAACTAATCAATCAAAGCACTAGTCGTTAGAGTCTAGTTTCAGAGCGTGTTTCATCGATCAAATTTTCTTGATCAATCAAGACCTCAGCAGCGCCAGCTAGCGCCTGTGCTAGATCGATTAATGCTAAGACACTCCCTGTCTTTGATCAGTCAACTGATCGATCAAACCTACTTTAACTCCAACAGTCAGATTTCTTGATTGATCAAATAGTCCAGTTAACTTCCTTTGATCAAAGAATCATGATCGATCAATTGATCGATTAAAGTCAGTGAACACAAAGATGTTGATAAAGTGCTCAACCATCCATTCAACTCAAGCAATACAAGGGCTAAATAAAGAAAGAATTACAACACATTATAGTATATGAAAATTAAATAAAGGTAAAAATATGTCTTCAAGCTCTAAATTCTTCAGTACATCTCAATCAGGTCCAACTTGATTGCAAGGATTATAATTTACTATTCTTGAGATTAACAAATTTAAACAATTTAGTTATTGATAAATTAACTTAAATTAGTTGTGAAACACCACAACAAGGGAGGAACTAACAATCTGTCCCTTTTTGATGTTTACTTGTTTAGCAATTAGGGGTGGCATATATGATCCGACCCAAACCCGACCCGTAAATTTCGGGTATGGGTCATGAATTTTGACCCATTTATTAATCGGGTCGGGTAAGATTCGGATTGGGTATTTATCAAAAAATATTCTATAAATGGGTCGGGTCGACCCGCCAATCTGACCCATTATTAATCGGGTTAGGTTCGGGTCATGAATTTTGATCCATTTAATAAATAGGTCGGATTCGGGTTGAGGTTATTCGGGTCAGGTCGGGTCACCCGACCCACCGACCTACCGACCCATTTTGCCACCCCTATTAGCAACTAGAAGTTAGGGTAAGATTAGCAGATATGATAATTAACACAGTAAACCAACAATAGTTAAGAGGCTCACCCTTAAATAAAAACACTACTGTCAAATCCAAGCCAATCAAGCTTCATTTGAGCGGAGCGATCAAGACTCAAAAACAAGTATTGAAGATGAAGAGATAAAAAAGACCAATGGGTTAATTATTATATTATATTTTGGTCTCGTAATATGTATAAAAATCATTGTAAGATTATTTTTAAAGTACTAGTAAATGTGGATCATGTTATGAGCACATAGGACCTTATTAGATAGTAATTGGATCGAGTTTAAAACGATTATCTTTGTGTTAAATCCACCAAAAGAAAGAATTTTGATTTCAAGATTTTGATCAGTGTTTGATTGATCAGTTGATCGATTAATGTTGTTCGATTGATCAAATGATCGATCAAAGGCAGCATATTGTTTGGCTGATCAGTCTTTTGATCGATTAGTTGATTGATCAAAGACCTTTGATCGATCAGTTGATCGATCAAAGCTATCTGAAATGTGACTGTTGAGTTTCCAATGACTAGCTGTTTGATCGATCAAAGACAGTTTGGCATTACTTTTTACTAACCGTTAGAGACTTTTTCTATATAAATAGTTAAGGGATCTTGGGATATGTTGATCTTCTAAGTCTATATTTGAACCTCATTACCTGAGAACTAATCCCCCTTAGTATAAAAAATTAAAAATTGATTAACAGGTGATTAGTTGGTGATTAAGAAAAGATCAAGTGATTAAGTGCTCATTCAATGATCCATTCTCTCCAAGCTCTTCAAGGTACAATCTTAGGAAGGAGAGAGATTAGTCTGATTTTGCATTCATTGTTTATTCTACTTTCTTGGATTTTATCATTTCCCTCACTTGATTAATAGGGATGGCCTCTATTTGGGTGATTAGAGGAGATGCTTAGTAAATTTTTTACATTTAAGTGTGAAGAGGATCCCTTGAGTGAAGAGAGGAAGTGCTTAGTTATTCCCTCGAGTAAAAAGGATAATTGTATTGAGTTTGCTTCATATTCCCATTAAGGAATTATTTTAGTGGATAGTTGAATAGTTTGCATTTAGGCCGAGGACGTAGATGCTATAAGATACCGAACCTCATTAAATCTTTGTGTTCCTTGTGATTGTGATTTCTTATTTCTTGTATATCTTAATTATTGCTTCTGCTCCTGTTCTTTATTCATATTATTGCTAATTTATTTTTAAAACTAATTGTATTGCAATTAAAATAAATTAAATTTTAATTAGAGTTTATCTACCCTCCTAAGGTTATGAGCAAGTTCTTCCGAAGCCCCCATCAACCTCAAACGTATGGCAGAATTCTCATTGTAGGTGTTAGGAGATTCCACTTGCCTTGCAGGCTTGACTAGACTCGAGAACCACTATTAATTAAGAGTATTATTATGAAAGAGAACACCGAACCCAAGATAACAAAGTATCGAGGACGATGATATGCAAATTGAATGGTGATGACATCGATCCCAATATTTAGCATCATCGTTGACAATGTCAAATGAGCAGATCAATGCAAGTGGAACATCATGAGATAATCATCGTTCACGATGTTACAGTTCATAGAGGTGCAATGAGGCCTTCCATAATAATTGAAATCATGTGAATTAAATCTATAAATTTCAGAAGATCATGAATGTAATGTGAATCCCAGATGGCCATCAGAATATGAATCTCATTGCCAATAAATAAAATGAATTTCATAATCAATGAAGAATATGACTTCTACGGTCAATAAAAATAATAAAGAATATGAAGCAGGGGACCAATGAATTTCTAAAGACCAGTAACAAATGAAGTCCCAGATGAAGCTTTATCAAGAATTCTCTGAGTCTACAAGATCTTTGATTTAAGCATAGAACTTTTTGAGATCATCTCTGCTCCATGTTCTTGGAATTTGGGTGTCGTTTGAATCCATCAGGTAGTATGCATTAGGTCCAACAACTTCGCGAATGATGTATGAATCTTTCCAGTTTGGTTTAAGCTTAGGAACCCCAAGGCCACTACTTGTCATTTGTTGTCGCTTAAGAACAAGGTCACCCTGTGCAAATCTCGCAGCTTCACCTTGTGATTAAAGTGTCATTTAATTCGGCGCTTATGCTTTACACGCTTGAGTGCGGCTAATTGCCTCCTGTACTCTAAGAGATCTAGATCGAGACGCCGTGAATTATTGTTTTCCTTCATCCAAGCTTCCAAAGCGTCGGGATCGAAACTCGCGGCAACCTCCACTCTGAAAGAGAAGTGTTCCAATTCGATAGGTATAACAGCGTTCATCCCAAAGGCAAGGGAAAATGGAGATTCCTGAGTAACATCAGAGGGAGCAGTATTGTATGCCCACAGAGCGCCTAGCACTTCATCAGGTCAGCGGGCTTTTGCCCCATCTAGACGTTTCTTCAAGATATTGAGTATATTCTTGTTGGCGGCCTCAACCTGGCCATTAGTATGTGGATGCCAAACATACGCGTATTTGAGGTTAATTTGGTGTTTCCCACAGAAATCGTAAATTCTCTGATTAACAAAGGAAGTGTCATTGTCTGTGATAACGATCATAGGAACACCATATCTGCATAAGATATTGGCTCATAGAAAGTTCTCTACGCGCTGAGCAGTAGGCTGAGCCATAGGTTTAGCTTCGATACACTTTGTGAAATAAGCAACAACTACCAGGACCCATCTGTAGCCTCGCAATGCAAGAGGCATTGGGCCCAAGAAATCAAGCCCCCAGGCCGCAAGGGCCAAGAGGAATTGATCGGCTTAAAGAGAACTATTGGTTGTTTCTGTAGATCTACATAGTATTGGCACTAAAGACATTTTTCAACAAATGTCTAGGCATTCTTGCGAATGTTGAGCCAGAAGAACCCTTGACGAAGTATGCACATGACTAGACTTCATCTACAAGCATAAGTCACACATTTTCCTTGATGGATGGACTTCATACCCTCTGTCGCCTCTTCAGGTCTCAGACTCTTGGTGAAGGGTCTGGCATAGAATCTTCTGTACAGTTGGTTGTCGATGAGGACATATTTGACGCATTCAAGCCTTAGCTTTCTTGCCTCTATTTTATTGTTATGTCGGATACTGCTCTTTAGATAATTGATAATTTTATTCATCAAGCAAGATATTTGATTGGCGCAATGCACCTCTGCCAATTCATAATTTAGCTTGTCAGATGTTTTATGTTGATGGAAGTCAGAGGACCCCTTCTTTGCCAAACAGTCGGCCCCTTGGTTTTTTTCTCTGGGGACATGATTTAGAGAAAATTCCATGAACTGAGAACTTAGCGCATGAACTTTGGCCAAATATTTCTTCAAAACACTCTCTTATTTCATAGATACTATTCACTTGTTTGACCATCAACTGTGAATCGCTGAAGACCTGAATGTGTTGTACACCCAGTCTACGAGCAAATTCCAAGCCAGGAATGAGGGCCTCATACTCGGTTTGATTATTGGTAACCTTGAACTGAAGAGCGATAGACCGATGCAAGATGATGCCAGATGGGCATAACAAAAGGATTCCAACCCCTTAAGACTGTTGTCCAGAAGCATCATTAATATGCAGAGTCCATGGTGCTACCTTCTTGTATGTTGACAAAGGTTCAGAAGTAGTGAGTTCTGCTACGAAATCAGCTAGGGCTTGTGCTTTGATGGTCGTCCTGGCAACATACTTAATATCAGACCATTTGAGTAATCTGCTTGAGACCTCAGAAGTATGCAGTATTTTGAGGAAAAGTTGGTCAGTGATAACCTGAATAGTGTGAGATTGAAAGTGGGATCGCAACTTCCTGGCGGCCATAAGAAGAGAGAATGTTAGCTTTTCCAGCACAGAATATCAGACTTCAGCGTCCGTCAATACATGACTTATGTAGAATACCGGACGCTGAATTCCTTTTTCATCGCTAATGAGGATTGCGGATACTGCTGTGTCAAAACTTCAAGATACAAGGATAGAACATCTCTTGTTTTTGGCGCTGTGAGAATTGGGGCCGTTGTGAGATATTTGTTGAAGACCTCTTCACATTAAGAAGTCCACTGTACCTTTTTGCCAAGGCACGCAAGTCCTTGGTTACTGTGACGGGGAATCTTCACTTAGTGGAAGCTACGCTAATGTGGCGATCTCCATTGAATTGATAGTGACAGCTAAGGGTGAGCAGATATTGTGGCCGACATTACTGGGTTGCACTGGAGCCCAACTATCGTGGCCAAGGTCATAAGGTGCTGATCCCTCGGGGCCGGGGTTCGAGACCTGTAAAGGCAAAACATGATTGGTCAAATACCGTGCCCGATGAAGTAAATATCATATATAATGACAGATAATAGAAATTGAAAGGGTCTTTAGGTGCCACATATAGGGTTGAGATGCGATGCTAAATTCAGGTATAAACAAGATCTCACTCTACGATCGCCCAATTTTCTACACGCCTGGAGAGAAAGGGAGAGAGTGAAACTATCGGCGTCAACGGAAACTCTGCTTATTTGGTGAAAAAGGAGCGACTACTCACCCGGGATCTGCGCGAGGAGATATGTACGGATGAGAGTGTTCCAAATAAAAGTGTCGGAGGATTTGATTTGATCGAAGACGGCATTGCCGTGAAGGAGAGATTGCTGAGAAGCGCAGTGGAAGCAGCGGAGGAGGAATTTGGCAAGCACGAAGTTATTGCGATCGAAGGAGGTTTTCACGAGAAAGGCGTGGACTTGGAGGAGATCACCGAGTGCTGAGGCTTTGTCGCTCAGAGCCAAGGCCTTCTGAGAAAGGGTTTGTGGTGAATGAACAGGGAGGGCGAAGCTCGGAATCTCATGTCTCGAGAAACCAAATTTTTAATCTTTGGATCACCTTCTACCGTATCCTCTCCCATTCTCTCCATCTCTTTGCCCGCGGCTTTTCCCTGTAATGGCTCGCCATCGATCGGAGTAACAATGGCGGCGGCGGCGGCGGCTTCCGGAGGGAAGTCGGCAGCGGACTCCAGCGAAGAAATCGCCGTTTACTAGCCTAAATTACAGACTTACGGCAAAAGTGCAAATTAGTGGTAGGTCCCTCCAGTTACTAATAATTACACTTTATTCTAAAAAAAAAAAAAAAATTATATTTTGTTCTATAGTTTTAAAATCTTCCCGTAGCTCATTTTTTGAAACAATAGAAAAATATTAGGCTACTATTTGCTCTACTTTTAAATTTTTATTTTAAAATCTAAAAATTTAAAATATATTTTGTAAAAAACATAAATTAAGGCCCGGTTTGGAGGCGGGGCTAAAAAAGACTTTTGATGCGCAGGCCCAAATCAGTCCGAATAGCGTGATAAAAAACAGAAGTTCTGTGATCGTGAGTTCGCGCCAGGGCTTTTTCTTCCTTCTTCTTCCGCGGTAGTTGCCTTCTTCTGCGATCGCGAGTTGTTTTGTGTTGTGCACTAGGGCTTCTTCTTCCTTCTTCTTCCGCGGCCATCGTCGGCACGCGCGATCGCAAGTTCGGTTGTGTTGTACGCTAGGGCTTCTTCTTCCGCGGCCGTCGCCGGCTCGCGCGATCGCGAGTTCTGTTGTATTATGCGCTAAGGCTTCTTCTTCCTTTTTCTTTCGTGGCCATCACCGGCACGCGCGTGGACTGGCGGGAGACGCTCGTGCCGCACGTGTCCAAAGCGGATCTACCGGGGATTAAGAAGGAGGAGGTGAAGGTGGAGGTGGAGGACGGCCGGGTGCTCCAGATTTGCGACAAGCAGAAGCGGGAGCTCAAAGAGAAGACTGATAACTGGCATCGCATCGAGCGCAGTAGCGGTCGATTTCTCCGAAGCTTCTGGCTGCCTGAGAATGCCAAGACGGAAGGTGTGAGGGCATCATGGAGAGTGGCGTGCTCACCGTCACTGTCTGCAAGGAGAAGGTCAAGAAGCCAACTATGTCAATTGAAATCTGAAATCTTTGGGTGAGCGAATCAGGACCGCCTTTTTGTTGTAGCTTGTGAGTCGTTATTTTTTCTTGTTCTGTTACTTTGATCTTCCAGAATGGTGAACTGTCTTTGATTGTGATGTGAAAAAATTAGTCCAATAACACCACCCGAAGGTCGCCCTTCCGTCATACTACTGTAGTAGTTGAAAGATGTTAATGACTTTTGTTTTATTGTTTTTGTAGTTTTATCATATTTTTTATGCAGTCTAATATTAATTTATTTGGTGTAGAGTAACCAAGCTGACATGAATTCTATAGGCTTCGATGGCCTTAACACTATTGACATTGGTGTGGAAGAACATAGACTTGGTGGGACTAGTAAAACGAAAGAGAAGAACAATAGTTTGGAGCTATTTTGTATTACTACAAACATGAAAGGATGAAAGGCAAAGGTGCAAGGACATCCTACTTATATCCTTGGATTTTTTTCTCAAACATCTTTGAAATTACATGGCGATTGTTCTGTCCATTATTTTTTATCTTACTGTTGGAATTATGTGGCTATTGGGCATCCCCGCAAGCTTTGTGAGAAGGTAAGCTGTGAGAAGGAATAGCATTTTGGATTTGGAGGATTGAAAGTTTGTTGGTCTGTGCATGGCTGAGTTTATACTGGATCAAAATAGTTTTTTTCAAACAGTGATTATAATTGTTTGAGGCTTTTCCCTGTCGATAGAAAAAGAGTTTGTTATCAAGGAAGTGAACTCGTTATTATTTCTTTCAAATCACTGATTGTTATCATAAGTTCTCTGTTTTATATTCAATATTGTTCCCCATGTATATGAAGTATTTTTGAGCTATGTAGGGTGCTTGCATGCGATTTAACTTGTTATTATAATTTATTTTATATATGATAATTTTTAATCTTGTGAAGCTTTTATATTTTCTAATAGCAATTCAATTAATTAAACAAAGCAAATAATAAAATTTAATTAAATAGAATGATTTTGAGCAAATTTGGCTCAATATATGATTTTATATTATTATATTTATTATAGAATGTTTTAAAATATACTCAAATTCATGATGACTTCAAAATCCTTATCAAGTTTTACGGTTCAAGAAATTTATGTGTTTTTTCAGTACATGCACATCTTATTAGTATTATTTAACGCTATTTAAAAAGTAACACGGAAGAAAGTATTTATTTAAACATACATGTTCATAAATTATACAAATATATTAAAAACATTTACTATATATAATTATTTTATAATTATTCATATAAAAGAAATAAAATTATAAATATATATATATAACAATTGAATTAATAAAATTATAATATTTTTTATATAAAAATAATAAATTTGAAGGAGTTGTTTTTTCTTAATCAGTCTGAATTTATCAAGGTTTTAAAAATCGGACCGGACCGGCCGGTTCAACCAGTCGAATCATGAACCGGTCAGCCAACCGGTCCGGTTTAATTTTATAACCAAATCCGCTTAAAACCGGCCAGAATCGGTCTAAACCGCAGTTCAACCGGTCAACCGGTGAACCGGTACAGTTGGACCGGTTGAGTTTAAAATTAAAAAAAAAAAAAAACTTTCCTAAATTCTGGGTCCTTAACTCAGCCTCCGTTCTGCGGCCTTTACTCGCGCGACAGTCACGAAC
Organism: Apostasia ramifera; assembly: GCA_019297695.1. Lineage (NCBI taxonomy): Eukaryota > Viridiplantae > Streptophyta > Magnoliopsida > Asparagales > Orchidaceae > Apostasia > Apostasia ramifera. The sequence continues at coordinate 88,778 of JAEMOT010001248.1, forward strand.
TAGCAATTTCCCTTGCTTCGCACTCTCCTCTCCAGCTCCCATCCTTTCGGAATGATTTAGTATTTTAGTGATATACAATGATGAAATGATTTAGTATTTTAATATTGATAAAGCATACGTTTGTTCAGATCTTTTAATGATGTACTAAATATTATACTCAATTTGTGATTTACGAATATTTTGTTGGGTTATTGTTATTTCGATTTGCTTGAAATTATTTGAGTTATTGACGTAAGATATTATTTATTAAATTCAATTATTAAATATTTATTTTATATCTAATTATTATGTTGATGTATGAATAATATATATCTTAACTATATTTATATTATATTTTATTAATTTTTTAAATTTTTACTTCATTCTAGTTCGATCCCAGTTCGATCATTGAACCTTGAACCTTTCAGTCTACCAGTTCTGAAGCCGATCCGGTTTTCAAAACCTTGGAATTTACAAAAAAAAAATGCTCCAATTGGAATCAATTTAAACTAAAAAAAAATTAATTCAAGTTAAGCTGAACGACTTGCTTGAACTTGACTCGTACCTATCCCTAATAAAAAACTATAATTTATCTTTGGCGCTGCCGTGGAAGGCAATAAAATAACATAAATTTAAAAATTTGAAGTAGTATGAAGGGTAAAATTAAAAATTTATTCAAATTAATAGCATAGGACTTACCGTGAAATTTTTGAAAAATTATAAGGACCTTTGAGCAAGTTTTGAAAAATTGTAAGTTAAATAATAATTATGGTTTAATTACTGGAACTTTTCAATAATTAATTTTTTAAAATTATGTATATATATATAAAGTCAAGATCATTATTTAAAATATATTTTAATTTGAGTAATTAATATATTAATAGATTATTTACATTAGATTTTATTGGTCCACATATCAATTATAAAATCCTAAATTAGGCCAGAAAAAAGTCGAAGGACTAAATTAATTCTTCCTCCAAATAAGGCCTAAAATATAATTATAAATAACTACAGATCTATTAGTAATTTAACAAAAAAAAATGACTAAGCAGAATACATGTAAATGTCACTTATTTCTAATATATATGTTTATTTGAGAATTTAAAATATTACAAAATTTCATTATCATGTTTAGAATTTGTGATGGTATAATCGAACTTCAGGCTACTGCACCAACAAATTTAATGTTATTGTATCCTTTAATTTTTTTAATTAGGTAATTCACCTTTGTTTGAAACATTTCCATTTTGCCTCTAGCTATCAAGTGATTAAATACTATGTTTTTTTCTTCTGTATGGCTGTATCAACTTCTTTATTTGCTTTTATATATTAAAAAAAAAATAAAAATAATTACCTACATGCCACACAATTTAGTTTTATTTATGCCTTACCCATTCATTTTTAGTTAATTACGTTATGCACACTTAAAACATTACAAAATCTTACATACACACATTTGAGTTAAAACTTAATCAAAATCTATTTGAAAAAAAAATATTTCGTAAGTAAATTATTAAAATTATATTTTTACTCTTAATGGTACATATTTTTCTCTTTCTCAATACCACACTAAAGCGTTGATTTGTCCTAAAATCAACGCGGATGTCTCCTTCCTTTACCGTCACCTAAACATTAAGGTTTTAGGATTTTCACTCAAAATATATTTAAATATTCTTAAAATAATATGATGAACTGCTCAGATTTTTTGTAATCTAAGTATAGTTAGGTTATTGAAAACTCATGATTACTCATTATAATAGAAATAAGTTAAAATATATATATGTAAGATTTTATAATATTTTGAGTGTGCATAGCGTAATTAACTAAGAATGGATGAGTAAGGCATAAATAAAACTAAATTGTGTGGCATATAGGTAATTATCCCTAAAAATAATATCTTTTTTATTTGCTATTAATAAATCTAATTCTATTTATATTTTGTACCCTAGGGCCTAAACAGTATATCACTCGGTATCAGCTATATTTCGGTAGAAAATCTCGTCTCCTTCCACCAACAAAACCAAAAAAGTAGTAAATCCGTTTCTTCCTTGAAACCGTCTCACAATTGCTGCGTTAGTTCTATCTTTCTAGTTCACTAGAGTTTTGGCCGAAAATTCTTATCAATGAAGTTAAACCAAAACACATTCGTTGAAGAACTTTCATCTTCAAGTTTGCACTTATCTTTAAAAATATAATTTTTTTTATTCAAAAAACTTTATCAAAATTTAAGTACAAATACATGCTCTCTATGTTCTATGCATCTATGAAAACTGCAGTAATTGCCTTTCAACATTGACCACTAAAGTGCCTAATAATCAAAGATGTTGAAAATTTTACTCAAACATGCTGAAATGAGTAACATTCACAAAAGAACAAAAATAACATTTATACTCTTGAATATAAAATAATATGCTCATCATCAACTGGATAACGCATGGCTTCAAATTAATCTCCAAATTTGGCCAATTTTATGTGAGTTCATCTGAATGACAGACATATTTCATCATTTTTTGTTGTTAATTATTACCTTTTGGCAAGAACGAGACTTCTTTGATGTTGTTAGGCCTGTCAATGGATCGGATCATGACCCGATCCGATCCGAGTTTCGATCCGATTAAACCCTCAAATGAATTTTTTTTTATCCGTCAATCCGCCCCGTTTACTGACCCGATCTATTTACAAAAAAATGAATCGGATATGGATCACCATTGACCCGACCCGTTTAAAATTCGATCCGTTTATGTAATTTAATTTATAGTTTATACAGGGTTATATTGTGGCTAATAATTTTTTTCTTAGAAGGCTCAAGTAAAGAGCGTCACTATAATTAATTAATAAAAGATTCTTACATATTATATTAGTAGATTGTAGTTTATAATGCTCAGTTTATATTTCACAATATATATGTATATATATTATAAATACTAATTTTTATATTAAAATATTTAATTAATTCATAAAAATATAATATTTTTTTCTTATTTTATTTTCAATAAATTTAACATTATTTTAAATTTGATTATGAAAATTACTTAAAAATAACTACTTTTATTGTAAATGGATTAAATTCGAAAACCCGAGTTCCGAACAGATCCGATTCCGACCCGAAAGGATATGGATCGATCATGACCCGATCCAATGTATAACTCGATCCGACATATATGGATTTAAATCCGGGTCAGAGTCAACCCGACCGAAATCCGATCCGTTGACAGGCCTAGATGTTGTCTTTTTAGTAGTGAGAGTGTGAGACTGAGTTGCCTGAAGTTTTTCAACATATTTTGAGACAAAATTGGAGGTGATGTGCTTGATAGAAAAATTTGATTGAGCTGTATATTTACCAACAGCATCTTATTATAGTATCTTCTTTGGAAGTTTAATTTCATGAGTTATATAAGAAAAGAAAAACAGAAAGAAAAACTAGCAATTAATTACTAATACTACAAAACCTAGCTTTTGTTTATGATTGTATTCATGGAAATCTTTAATGAACTCAACAATAAAATTGGTTTCTCCAAATGCTATAATCTCTTTGTTTGAAGTAAGCAAACCATTTAGATCCCATGATGCCATTTCCACCACGTAGGAATATGCTGCACATATAAAAGCATAAAGTCTATTGATATAATTTGATAATTGTTTTTAAAAGAAAGTTAAGGGAGTGTTTGGTTCAATATTATCTTTATGTCATGTTATGTTATTTAGAAAAAATAATTATTTAGTTTGATGATATCTTTAAAAAACTTATTAAAAAATTATAAAAATATAACTTAAAAGATGACATTTAGATGTCATAACATATAAATATCATGACATAACATCAAGATAATATCGAACAAAACGCCCTCTAAATATCTATCTAATACAAGCATTTATATATTTATATTGGTCTTGCAATATATGTGCTTTTGGGGTAGTACTTGAAAAACATTAGGAACCAATACTGGAAGAAGATTAAGAACTAGCCCAAGGCAATCTATCATCTGCGGCAGCAATTTTACCTCAACTATTAAAAGTTGACTTTATTAAGTTCTTTTCACTAGTTTTTCCTTCAATTGTTATCCTATGATGAGAAAAACTTTTACGAGTTTTTTCTGCCATCAATAGCATCAGATATGTGCTCTTATTGACCAAGAAAAAAGAAAAAGATACATAGTTGTAAGTAATTGAATCTCTCTTTGAGATAGTAGCTGAAAAACCCTATTATCTTAGCGGAAGAGGCATCATCAACATCATTAGCTTATTTCTAATTACTGGGCTAGAATTTATGGGTTTGTTTGGTTGTGAGAAAAAATAAATAAATAATATCAAAATTTCTAACTTATGATATAATATTAAGTTGATTCACAATTTTAAATTTTAAAATCTAATTCTCTAAAGTTATGTTAAATGTACATAGAGCAAAACTCATGAAATTCTAAACCTATTTGAAATGTATTTGATATTACATTTAAAAAGTCATGATAGCCTAATTTATTAAAGCTAATTATTACTGAATCAATCATCATAAGCAATCTTATCCCTCCAGATCCAGTTCAAAGCAATTGTATCCGTTAAAATTTGAATGACTTGAATTACCGTTCACACAGTTCAATCTCATGAAATTCTATCCCTTCCTTTCATTCCAATACATGACTATGGCACTATCTACATTCTACCTTCCTTGTTCTATACATACAGGGAACTACAAAATTTCAAGTGGGTGTGGCCATGCCTGATGCCTTTCACCCCATGTGAAGAAACACTAATTCTAGTAATCTCCAGGATTCATCATTCTCATTGCTGTTACCTCTGCTGGAAGTTCAATGTTCTGATGCAGAAAGCAAAGGTGAAGGCAAAGAAGATGCAGAAACCCACAAGCACTACAGCCACAGCGCCCATGAAATCTGTATGATAACCGAAGTGCTCTTCCACATAGGTTTTAATTGGCTGCTTGCCTTGTCCAGGAACCCGAATCATGTCATTCAGGTCACCATATTGGGTCGTGATTAACCCGTATACCGTCCATGCCACTGGGCAAATCCAGTAGTACCAGATCCACCATTTCGGAATTTTCTGCATTACAATTGATAGTTGTTAAATGACCAGATATCTGTAAAACAATATCATGACTATCAGCATAGTGGATCACTGAATCTGCTTACGGGTTTAGGAATGAAGAACCCAGAGAAAAGGTTGAAGAGTGAATAGAATGTTGCCGCAAAGATGGCAGCAACTTGATGATTTGGTGATATTGACACTGTCATCATCCCATAGTAGGTGAAGTACAGGAAGGAGAAGAAAGAGATGAAATAAAACCACATGAATTTTGCAGCCGTCCACTGGAAACTCATCATGGAGTATACTATCAATGCGTAGTACAAAGCCTGGATGATTACATAAGGAATCTCCACTATAACCTGTAATAGAGACTTGAACTTTGTTAATTTTGGTCAAATTACTTTTGCTATCAAACACAAGAAAGCTGGGACAGCAAAAAGCATTTAATCAGGTGGTACCTGAGCAATGGCATAAGGCATGGCAGAGTACATGCCAGCAGCTCTCTCTCGATAGAACACAGTTCTCTCAACCGAAACTATTGGTTGAACGGTCGAGCAATTGTTGATACCAACAAACAATATGGCTGCATACATGGATCCGATCACAATTTGAAGATCATTGGAATCCTCCCTGTTCCAAGCCAGAAGTCAGTAGTCTTTCTTAAATGATGTGATCGAATGATCAAGCTAAATAAATACCTCCTGTGGCCAACCCTCCAGAAGATTGTACCCAGAAGTAGGGCAGTGAACATAGTGAAGAAGAATCTGGCCAAGTTGTAGTCTGGGCTCCTCCAGTAGGTCCACCACTGTTTCCAAAGGCAGGCCTTGAACTGCCCAAACCACGTTTGTGAATATCTAGTGGGGAAGAAGAGATCTGCTGACCCTGGAGCAACCTTACTCAGTTCATTAATAAGAGCTTTGTTTCTCCTGTTAGATTTGAACAAAACATATCGTGTAAATGAATGACTTTATGTTAGCATGCAGATACACAACAAGAACTTCTTAATGACTTGTACTAAAATTTAAGATTAAGCCGTTTTTCACTTACTGGTGCAGGGCTGAGGATTTGAAGAGCTCTGCAAAGTCAATTCCCAAGCGTACTTCAGCAGCATTTGAACTTACTTCCAGCATCCATGTTGCAGGATTGTATTTGTCCTTGATCTTCGGGACTCCGGTAATTGCCTGGCATTGTGATTTAACAAATAATTAGTTTTTCTTTCTCCTTACTTTGATGAACTCTTTTAGAAGTTCAGTTCCAGTGCAATGGGAAAGCATCCTTAGAGGCATGCATAGCATAAAAGATGACAGCAGAAAAGTAGCCAACGAGAAACAATTATTTAGGATAAGGAACTCGACAAGCTGCAAAATCAGCTGCAGGTATACTTTCTCTGTCTCAGAAAAATTATAATCTTCCGTGTTCATGATGCAACAAGAAATATCATTCACTTTATGAAGAAAAGATTGATCAATCAATTTACATACACACCTCAAAATATTCAATCATTTTCTGAGAGTTCCTACCCAAAGATCCGGCATATATCACCTGGCCTCCTCGCTTCATTAGTAGCAACTGCTCAACCATCAAAAATACTTTTAGATGAAAAATGAAAAAGAAATATCTGCCTAAAAGCAGGAAGCTAAGGAAGTATACTCCAGAAACAGATAATATTTCTCTCAAGAACTTTTGAGCATACATATATGAATAATTTAAGAGTTAACAATTATATATTGAAATTATTACCTCATCAAATGCCTCGAAAATATCAATACTAGGTTGATGAATTGTACAAACAACAGTTCGTCCAGTGTCAACTGTATTCCTTACGGTTCTCATCACAATAGCTGCAGCTCTGGCATCCAAACCTGATGTAGGTTCATCCATGAAGATGATAGAAGGATTAGCAACAAGCTCGACGGCAATTGTTAGCCTCTTCCGTTGCTCTGTTGAAAGCCCTGTAACTCCAGGAAGACCGACAATGGCATCCTTCAGTCTATTAAGCTCTACCAACTCCATAACTTCTTCGACAAATTTCTGCATAGAAGAGATAACAATATTAGGTAACAAATATAGCCTATGCTAATGTTGATGTTTTCCTTTAAAGAAGACAATGAAATAAAAACAATGAAAAAAATCATCTACAAAGTTGAATAGGCAATGTCTCCCCACAACGAAAGTCCTTTAGCAGCACAAGAGCTCACCATCTTTTCTTCATCACTGACTTCCTTCGGAAGACGAAGGAAAGCAGAGTATATCAAGGACTCCCTCACTGTAACTTGAGGAGAGTGGATATCATTTTGTTCACAATAGCCGGAAACCCTAGCAAAGGTATCTTGGTTCTTAGGGTAACCAGATATTCTTATATCTCCTTCAATATAACCACCAGTCTTTCTTCCGGCCAAAACATCCATAAGTGTTGTCTTTCCAGCCCCACTTACTCCCATAAGAGCTGTTAAGATTCCAGGACGAAAAGCTCCTGTCACACCCCTCAACAACTGCAGCCTATCTTCAGTTACTCCTTGATCTTTCATTTCCTAAAATGCCCAAAGAGCTCAATCATAATAAACTATTGGATTTGATACAACCATTATCAAGAATGGTTCAGAAACAAAAAGTTAAATTGTGGTGACAACAGATAGAAACTTGGAGAGAAAAAAAAAAAGGAAGAACAATTGGTTGTTCATCAAGATAATGGTGCTTACTCCAGGCATGTCAACAGAGTAATTTACTTCATCAAAAGACATGGCTAGAGGTGTGAAAGGAAGAACCATTCCTCTTTTTGGAGCAACCACTATAGCATCATCAACAGATGGTCCCCGATTAAGTTCATTAAGGCCCACAGATGCATGGTCATTCTTGTCATGTAGTATTTCTTCTCCTGAATTAAGACGTTGCCTTGACTTACAGATCAATCATACAAAGTTGTGACACGTTCAATATTTTCAAATTAAGATCATACTTGTGTTATTTTCATCCTTGATATATAATGATCGACGTAGAGAATCCTGACTATGCTCCTTCACTGATGTTGTTTCTCCTGATATAACAGCTTGTGGTTTTCCCAGAGCTGTAAGCCATCAAAAGCAGAAAACTAGAACTGAAGTACATAAAGAAATAGAAGAAAAACTTTTTTGTAATATGAAAACTGAGGGAATGGACAACAGCAAAGGCTAACTTACGGTTAAGATATGCTAATGCAAGGGTGAACATCAGATTGAACATAAAAGCAAATCCAAAAACTGCAGCAGCCCCAATCCAATACCACCTATTTTCATGAAAGACATTAGCATTTTCAAGCACAACAATGCCTAGGCTTTTACCGCCATCAACCTGCAAATGTGTTATCCTTATCAGTGAGCCACATACCCATCATCTTTAGCAAAAAAACATAGATGCTATTTCATCTTCACCAAAACAGTATGGACAGATGTGAAGTAAAAGAATAATATAGTTTAGCTATTCTGCATTCATCAAATTCCAAGTTGCAGCAATGTCATCACTTACAAATTTATTCATCCATCTTGGAGCCAGCAATTCATTCACAGCCATAGCAGTATACCCATAGGTCAAGGGCGAAGCCCAGTAACCCCAAATCCACCATTTTGGTATTGCATCTGTTTAAGAAAATTTCAAAGAAGTTAATTACTACTCATCCAGTTTCATTAGGGTCACAACAGTTAACACGCAAGCTAAAGATGCTCCCACAAGCCAATTCAACCAACAAATGCATGCAAAGCTGAAATCAAACTAAATCTATAAAACAGCAACCTTTTGGCAGAATGAAACCCCCAAGAACAAACATGAGGAGAAGCATAAGAGCTCCACCAGTGTTTGCGATTACTATCGATCTGCATACTCCTGCAGTCACTCTAAACAGCCCCGCAGCCATCTGCTGGACCAAGAACACCAGTAGCAACTGCTTAAAGAACCTGTCGAGCAGCTAGATAAGCATCAAGAAAGCCAGCAAATAGCTAACTGACACAATGTAAGAACAGCAACGCTCACCTGCTAGCCTCCGGCGCAAAACCAATACTGTAGTAAGTCGTGACAACCCAAACGGTGGATTCAAGCACAGAGGCAGGAATCGTAAGTAAAATGTTTGGAAGGGTGAAGATCCATGCGGGGTAGAAGAGCAGATCACGGTGCTTGTAGAAAACAGGCAGCCTTTTAATAGTGATGGAAAGTTCAGCGAAGCCATTGAACATGTTGACAATAAGCCCAAAGATGAGAGCACCAATGTAGACAGTGCCATCCGCAATACTGTTCCTGTGCATCCGCGTCCTCAAGAACACCGTCGATGCGACGAAGGCAGTCAATATGATCTTCAAAAAACAAAAAAGAGGGATGCATCAATTTGCAATCCTAACTAATCAAATCGCGTTGTGCTTTTCCCAAATCGCAATACCTGAAGAGTCTTGAATACGTATACAAAGGAATTGCGCTTAATGAGGAGCCATTCCTTGGCAAAGGAGGCGCTGAGGAGCTCAGAATACGGAACTGCGTGCTTGTCGAAAACTAGGGCAGCACGGTGGCTGCGGCACTTGTCGAAGGGGATCCAGAGCTCGTTCTCAAGGCGCAATCCGACATGGAAGCGGCGGAATCGCTGAACAAATTCAGAGACGGAAACATAGCGGTAGGGCCGATTGATGTCGGTCCAGTACTGCGCTTGATCCTTGCGAGAGGTGACTTCCTGCAGGAAATCCGCTGCGCCTTTCCTCTCCGGACAGCTGAAACCGCAGGACTCGAAGAAATCAAGGACGAACTCACGCGGGCCCTGATACACTATCATCCCTTCGCTGAGAAGAATGATGTCATCGAAGAGATCGAAAGTCTCCGGTGCCGGCTGAAGAAGGGACATGAGGATCGTGGCTTCCCCCAGATGCACGATTTGTTGAAGGCACTTGACGATCTGAAAAGTGGTTGAACTGTCCAGCCCAGTCGAGATTTCATCCATGAACAGCGTGTTTGTCGGCCCGACGATCATCTCACCTGCAGATCTCACACATTTAAGCAATTTCCCTTGCGAAAAATTCACATTCAGTCATCAAGATCGAAAACGCTTCTGTTCGAAGAACATCGTGAATCGTCACCCTAATGTAGCGAAAAAGAGGATCTGTGAGAGAAATGAACCAGTAGTGAGACGCTTCTTCTGCCCGCCAGAGATCCCTCTCTGCATCTCATCTCCGACGATGGTGTCGGCGCAGATATCCAGCCCCAGAATCTGCATCCAACAGCCATAATTAAAAGTTAGAACTGCAGCAAATATTATGAAAATTTGATGTCTTTTTGGCGCCATTAACGCGAGCAAGAGTGCCATCAAAAAAAAAAAAAAAAAACGTGCACAAGAGCTCCGACGGAGTGACAAAACACAATTTAAAGGAACAAAACTAAATTTTTTTTAAACAAAACTAAATATTATGTTAATATATGTTTGAATATTTAGATGATATTTTTAAATAATAATTTAATAATTTTTTATAAAATTATTTATATATAACATCAAATCATATAATTATTTTTTCTAAATAATATATATTGACATTCATATATTAAATATTATTATTAATAACACGTCTAATATGAATATTCTAATAATAACGATTGTTTTAATTTTCATCAAATTTCAAATATCATACCAATTCCTTCCATTAATTCTTTTAATTTTCATGCAAATTGAGAGTCAATCAACCCAATAAGAATATAAAATATTTTTAGGGTCTGATTCTATAAAATCTAAAATATAAATAAATATATTATCTATAAATTATTATTTATTTAATTTAATATGACAATACTATTAATTTACTATGAAATCTAAATGAATTTTTAAATTAATAATTTTATAATTTTAAATATATTATGAAACTAAATAATTAAACTTTTAAAATTATATTACATGGCAATATAAAATATGGAATAAAATGAGTTTTTAATGTCTTTAATTTTCTCTCTATGTTGATGAATTGATGAATATATTTTTTATTTAAAAAGGTTTCCTTCATATATATAATGATTTTAAAATTAAACAACAAGACAATTCAGAATAGGTCAAAAAATAAATCATTGTAACTAGAAAGGGAATTTTTTGTCTGCATGCTGTAGCTTCATGATCTATATTATAATATTAAAATGTAGATTAAATTTTCAAAGTAATAACTACTGATTAATTAATGAAAAGATTATATCTAACAAATAAAAACAAAACATAGCTTTAGTGGTGTGATGACTAAAAAAAGAAAAAATTTATATCTATTATTTCCAAAAATTTATTATTTTCAGACGTTCTTCTCAAACTCTATTATTTTGAGATAGCACCCCTCAATTTTAGGTGAATTTATAGATAGCACCTCGCTTTTAAAATTAAATAGAAGTACTGTATGAAAATAATTGATTTTGAGAGTGCCATATGAAAATAATAAATTTTTTAAAATAACAAATATAAATTTTTAAAAAAAAAATCGGAGCCTCCTCTCCTCTGTTATCATTTTTAAATTTTAGGGTTAGAGTCAAAGTTTTATTTTAATATTAAATGAGTTTAATAGATAATATAACATAATAATTTAATAAGTTAGAATTAAATCTAAGATCGAATTTAGTACATATTTAAATTTATAATATGACACAACACTAACATAGAAACGCTACGCATCTCTCGTAAATGATGCTAAATATTAAAGTCGATTATGGTTTCTTATGTGGCATAATTGTCGCATATGAATGTGCTCTATTGCCATATAAGAATCTTAATTGTATTCAAATTTTGATGTCATTCACATCAAAAAAGAAAATTTTAGGTTATTTATGAGAACGATAAAGTATTTGTAATATTAATATTAAAATTTATCAAATATTTAATGTGGGATAATCATCTATATGTATGATGGAAATATGAACCTTAAATCTTTTATAATATATACATCAAAGTGGGCGAGTAATAAAGAGATCAAAAGAATGTCTGAACACGTGGGAGGGCACTACAGAATAAAATAGAGCACTTGTTCATGAAATGAAAGGATTGTGTATTAGCGAACGATTGACAGATTGTACACTATAGAAAAATTGTCAAACTTATTTTCTTAATGTGAGTTTGTTATAGATTTCACTCATAAATATAATATTATCATCCAACCGTAGCATGAATCTATTTTTAGAGAATACTTTTGCATTCAAACGTGTTACAGTGTTATCTTTTATAATCTATTTCTGAAAGCTTTTAAAGAATATTAAAATTTATTCTAGTAAAGCCATAATTTTTTTTGGATTAAAGTTTTTCATATAATTCGTGGTGCTTCTTGTTTCTTCTTCTCTTTTATAATTTGCATTAAATTTTTTCATGTCATTCTTTTCAATTTAAAACACCATTTTTTGTTGTTATGTTTGTATAGAATATTTTCTAATTAGATGTACATTATCACCCGAGATTCAATTCTCAAAAATTTACCCCAACTATCTCCTTCTCACGTTTCAATAAATTCATCACTATTCGATCGGTTACACCTCCAATAAGTTATTTTTAACTATTATTAATCGTATGACAAAAAAGAACTGGATCAACTACAAAGAGTAATGTTTTTTAGGGTAAATTGCATAAGAGCCCCTGAAGTTAGAATGGCGCTGCAAATAAGTCCTACATTTTGAAACGCCTAGATTTGGGTCCCCGAGTTTGTGTTTGCGCTGTTGTTTGGTCCCAAGTCTGAAATTTGCTGGCTTTTTACTATTTTATCCTCACATTTTTTACTTATTCTCCACATTATTCTAAAGAATTTCAAGAGAGTTATAAGGGCATTTTGGTCCATATAAATATGACTAACAATCAAATTTAGTCGTTACTGTCTAATTGGACTATCCAAAAAAGTAATACTTAAACTAAGGGACTAAATAACAGTGCAAACACAAACTCGGGGACCCAAATTTAGGCTTTTCAAAATATGGAACTTATTTGCAGCGTTATTCTAGCCTCAGAGGCCCCTGTGCAATTTATCCTATTTTTTAAATAAAAAAAAAAAGTCAAAACTCATGTGAACACAACTCGCACAAACAACCTAAACTCTTAACCATAGGGGAATAAGATAGTGGCATTGGCCAACCACAATTGAAACTCAAACAGTAGGTAAGGGAATTGGTCAACGAAGTTGACTCTACCAACCGTTTCTGCACGTGATTTTGAGCAGCTAGATTTTTAACTTGCAGCTAATAGAAAGCAAATTAATAATAATATTTAAAAATTAGTTAGGTAAATTACTCTTAAAGTATAGTCCGTTTGGAGGCTGCTCTTCACCCCTCCCATGGCGGTAGCCTGAAATTAATTAATTAAGGTTCCATTATTAAATAAAATAAAATTAAAAATTTAAAACCACCAATGAAATATAAATTAAATTCAATTTAAGTACCTTCATGAAGAGATCAACCTCGGCTTCTGGAAATATCCCAGCAGCCTTCTCCCTCCTTGCTAACTCAGTCAGCAGATCTGCCATCATATTTACAGTCAGATTAATTAACTGCAAAATTAATTTAATCCTTTTATTTTTAGTAATTTTTTGTCAAATCATCCATGTTTTTTTTTATTTTTTTTTATCATTTTACTAATCATAGCTAATTGAAGAAGTGAACAAGGTCTTTAATAAGTTATACGAATAAAATAATTTAAAAAAAAAAACAAATTTATTTGACTGTTGAACTTGCTGAAAGGATAAGCAAGCAGCACTAGAGAAGTAACTCTCCAATTTTTATTGAAAGATTTTGAGATTTTAGGGGACCAAAATGTAATTTAGATGATACTTGGGATAAACAAAGAAACGAAAAAGGCTGACTAGCTCCTAACCTATTTGAACGATTTCAAAAGTTAGAAATCAATGTAAAAGTGTGGGGCACCCAAATATCATTTACGTTTAAGCTAAATATTGAATAGGGGTAAATTTGCACGAGATTGTTATCGACCATATCGAGCTCCGACCCCTTGACAGCGCGCAGAGAAGTTGAGGGTCTCCTTAACGGTCATCTCGCCAACATGCACATCATTCTGGCTAATATATGCCGCCGTCTTCTCGGGCACTAACTCTTCCAATTTATACCCATTGTAGGATATCTCTCCAGTAGCCTGCCATTTAGCAATGCCTCAATTGAATAACATAATATATCATTAAAAATTATCATTTAGTTAAAATAAAAACAAAACCTTTAGACTGGGATCCAACTTCCCCGCTAGAGCTAGTAGAAGAGTTGTCTTGCCGGAGCCCGGTGGACCCAACAAAAGGGTCATCCTATATACACATTGAAGAAATAAAACTTATTCAATCGTTCATAAGGCTATAAATAGTATTAATTCGGGTCAACACTGTATTTTAAGTATTACAACTTACGCTAACTATCAATGTAAGATAACTCTTTAATGCAAGATTGACAATATTAGCCTCTTCTTTTTCACGAGGATTTTGGATCTATTCACATTAGTCTTTTACAACTCATTAACTCATCAAATACATGCACATTAAAATGGTCGGTCAATCATCTGTATTGGCTACAGTGAGAGTAACTCACTTTAGCTTGGATTTTTTACTGAGTTTCATGATTGAAAATGTTAAAGAAAATAGGGAAAAGTGATCGTCATATAATATTCTCAAGAATTAAATTACTGAAGAAATAGATCATGAGTGCATATGAAGTTATATATAAGATCATGACATTAAAGATTCCTTATAAAACTGTAATTCCCCAAAACATAGAATAAAGGCGATCACCTAGAGGGCTTGATGATGCCTGAGATCTCGTTGAGGACGGTGATGGTGGCGCGCTTGGTCAACCTAACGCCGGCGGCTCCGAGGGCCGACTCGAACATGTTCTGCGCCGCGTTGGCCAATGTCGGGAGCCCCCGGCTGCCGACGTGGCACTCCGCCTCCACCGTCAGCCGCTCGAACCGCACCTCCACCGTCGGCAGCTGGATCCCCACACTGCAGATCAAGTCAACGTTTAAATGACCTAATCATTGTCATATTTAATTACAGCGTTTAAAGCATGTTAATCACTTTTATAATTAATGATTAGTAGAAGTCAATCTTAACCCTGTAAGAGGCTGCAAAAAAATCACGGTCAAGTCTGTAGTTCTTTTTAGTTTGATAAAAAGGTCTGTGGTATTTTGATTATTCTATTTGTGACAGAGATATATATACCAATTATTGACAACTATAGATAAATTTTTCTTTTATTGTGAATATAGATTGTATATATGGTCAATAATGTTAGATATTGGAGATCCAATCACTATTATTTTTTTAATTAATTAATAGTAGTTTAGGTTACATCCAAATTATATAGATAAAAAGAGCGAAAAAAAGGGATCACTCAAATGAGGTAGCGGATGCCGACAAATTTAAGGGCAAAGAGGAGGTGATGACGATGAACAGACAATAGTTGGAGCTAGGAGGCGATTTACAATAGGTGATTCTGGCGTGGGAGAGAGAAAGAAAGAGAGCTAGGGAGTGTAATAACTCGTGATCTCAATTGTAGAAGCGTCTTTTGGGGCAAAATTGTGAGGCTAATGATGAAAATTCTGTAACTAAGCATGCTTGGGCTGGAGTAGCACTGGGATAGGTGACCTCCTGAAAAGTGCTCAAGTCACGCAGTTTTTCTAAAGTAAAAGTGGACAATACTTCTACAATGAGATCACTAGATATTACAGGGAGTGAGATGAAAAGTGTGCAAATAAATATATATATATATATATATATATATATATATTTGGATTCCAAAAAAATGCATTCAAATTTCGTAGACTTCTCTGCAATATGGCAGAAAATAAAATTATATATAAAATGATTTAAAGAAAAAAAACAAAAGGGCAACTGAGACTGACTTATCGATCCGCTTTCTGAATTTGCTAAGGAAACGCTCGTTGTCTTCCTCGGCGACCCTGAAGACCCGCTGGATGAACTGCTGCCGCTCGCCGTCGGTGAGCTTCCGCACGTCCACCTCCCGGTGGTCGTACCTCTGCCTGGCGCCTCCTCCTCCTCCGCCGCCGCCGCCGTCGCCGTCCTCGATGAAGGATTTCAAGATGCCGATTCGGACGCGGTTATAGGTGGGAAGCCGCTCGATCGCCGCCCACCGGAGCGCCTCCTCGTCGTCGTCGACCGCCGTACCCCTCCTCGACTGGGTTCCGTTCCGGACGAAGGCCTCGTCCATGCCCCAGATTCCGCTGTTCATGCTCCGGCTGATGCTCCGGCGAAGCCGCCGGCTCATCCTCTTCCCAGAACCCCACGCCCTCTCCATCCTCTGCTAGCTTCCTTCTTCTAATGGATGAAATGCAGATCTCTCTCTCTCTCTCTCTCTCTCTCTCACATACACAAGTGCTAACGCACAAGTTCTGCTTCTTCCATAAAATATGGGGAATAATGGTAGGGAAGAAGGAGAGGGAAAGGCTGTGGTGCAAGACGGGGTTCCAAGGGGTATTATATAAATGTATTGTTGGTGAGACCTCCGGGGCGCTTTCACTTTTTTTTGAGAAATATTTTATAGGCCCCCAAATATAAATGACCTAATTCTTTTTTTATTTCAATTTAAATTTTTACATAACAATAATTAAGAATGCTAATTATCTTTTTGCTCAACCTCGAACTGATTCAGTAGAAACTAGTTCAAACCAAATTAGAACGAACCAGATTCTTCCCAATTGGTTCTAGGTCTGCCAATAGAAGAGATTTGGTTCTATATATTGAATTGAAATCATTTTTTTTTTCTTTTTATGTTATGAGTAAATTGCCTCGGGTTCTAAGGTCATTTGAGTATTTCAAATGGGTTTTTAAAATTCAAATCACGGGAACTCTTGACCTCTAACTCTAATTTCAATTTATTCCTTTCAATAATTATATAATTATTAAAGACAAAAATTATACCCGAAAGCTCTCTCATCTTCTGCAAACTACAGCCGCGCGTGGCCTGTGCATGCATGTATCAGTTGGCACCGCCTTTGCACAAACAGGCTACGACGTGTGGCCTGCCCTCTCACACAAGTTGCACTGCAAATGCCGCGCGTATGCATAGAATGTGTCAGCGCAGTTGTTCAGGAGAGAATAAGAGTATTTTTTATCTTCTAATAACTATATAATTATTAAAAAATTAATTTGAAATTAGGGCAGAAAGTTAAATGACTTATATGAAATAATTTAAATTTTAAAAGAGTTTTGAAGCGCCCAAGTGATCAGAGACCTAGAGGCAATTTACTCTAATTTTATTGTGGCAGGTGTGGCTGGCTGTGGCCTACCAATACCAGCCCAACAGGCGATTTAATAAACATAAATAAATAAATATATATATATATATATATGTGTGTGTGGGCTCCATAGATATTTTTTTCTCTATTCTGCAGATATTATGTTTTTTTGATCTGTCTCATTGAAATGAGTCATGAATTAAAGCCAAAACCAAAATAGAGATTAAAATAGTACTAATTTTAAAAAATAATAAATAAATAAATTTTTAATTATTTATATAAATTTTAATATAAAAAATATTATTTTATTTTACATACTTAATAATTTTCAATAAAAAATATCAATTTTATTTCACATATTAGATCAAAATACTCGATTCGAGATTTTAGCCAAGACTATGAAATAAATTTGATATTTTTATTAAAAATTATTGAGTATGTGAAATAAAATAATATTTTTTATATTAAAATTTGTTATTATTATTATTTCTTAAATTAGTACTACTTTGATTCTAATTTTAATTATCGTATCAAACAAGACAAAATTTTATTTTTTATTGTATCTTGATGTTAGGATGGGGACCCTTTTAACTGTTTAATAGATATTAAAGCTTATTAAATTTATTTTAAAAAATTTATATTATTAAAATTCTTTATAAATAAACTTACTGACTTATTTTTCTTTCCCACAAAATTCTCCTTTCTAAAACTTACAAACTTTAAAACACTCAAAAAATCATTCGACTTCATGTCCAACAAACGTTAATATCTCGAAAAAATTGCTACTCGTGATGCCATGCTTTCATATATTACCAAAAATGATTATATTATCAATCTAAAATATATTTTTAAATCAATTTTAGTTCATATTATTAGAACCTTCTCTAACACCCCTTGTCGAACAGCTGCTCAACAGCAGCTCCTTGCCGAACAGCAGCTCAAAGAGATATCACAAGATCGTACCCTCCGTACTACTGTGTCAACTCAGCATTTAAGATAGCATGGGAGCCCACTCCCTAATTGTCCTTTGTAGGAGGAGTAGGTGTCAGATGTGGCAGACTAAACCTACTATGTCCCCTCCTCTCCAAGGACTTTTCCTTCCCCTCTCTCTCTCTCGGGCTGAGCTGTCTCTCTCTCTGTCCCTCTTGCTCGTCATTCGGTCTCTATTTAAAGATCAAGCTTTGTAAGAGCAGATTCGATTAGTGGATTCAAATCGCCTGGACAGCGTCATGATTTTTCCCCCGGACACTCGGATTTTCATGTAAAAATTGTCGTCTCATTTCTGTCTGTGATGGTGCATTTTTTGCATCAACACATATTGTAAAAAATATATTCTATTTTGAATCATAAATCTAAAACAAAAAACAAAAGAACCAACCATCTCAAACAGCAGTGTAACAGCAACTAAAAATATATATATTTTTTTAAACCATTTATACAATTAAGCACAACAGTTTTATCAAATGTTTTTTTATAAAAATAATTATATAATAAAACCAATGGAGACAAAAAAGCTATCGAAAATCACATTTAATCGTATAAATCCTATCGACCTCACTACCAAAAACTAATTAATTTACTCTATGACGTAAGATTGTCGTGCTCTTTTTTTTTATATATATATAATCAAAAGAGATCATGACATTCTTGATTTAACTTTCTAACTTTACCTGCCTAATAATTTCTTTAAAAATATTTTTTTTTAAAAAATTATATTTATTTCATATATTATACATATTTTAATAAATAATAATAATTTCAACTAAACATATATGTTAAATCTTTTATTTTAAGCAGATTTATAGAAACAAAATGTGTCATTTAGGTCCCTCCAATTAAATATTTTGCCATGCAATTCATATTTTTTACATTTCATTAAATGTAACAATTAAGTTTCTATTTTTAAAAAATTTAAAATATTTATTTAAGTATTTTCAATCGTTTTTTAAAGCTAAATTTGTGTCTTCTTTATATTCAAGCCTGCAATAATATTTTTTAACATTTAATTATATATTTTTTATTTTTTAAAATAGCAATTTAACAATTAAATTTAATAAAATTCATAAAAAATATTTTTGACAGACTGGAGCCGAAAGAAACAAATGACACATTTTACCTCAAGTACACATATTAAATGAACAATTTTTATATTTAATATAAATTTTAATAATAAAATAATTTTAATTTATATTATAATATTAAATAATATTTATTATGTGAAACATACTCTAATAAAATTAGGAGTGTAATTTTTTTTCATTTATTTTGACGAGAAAAATAATTTTTTTCTTGCTACGTATATATATATTTTTTTGTGATATTAACCAATTATAGAGGTGTCATTGCAACTGGGCCCGTGAGATTATCCAGGGGCAAATCCCCTGGTGCTGCCAAAAATACTTTGGTTCGGACAACTCATTACGTCACCTTTTCATACTCCTCTTAAATGACGACATTTGGCAGCGGACGACCCACTACAGCTGAGTTCGGAGATCGATGTGCTTGTTATAGGAATAAAAGTACTTATTATAGGAATAAAAGTGCTTGTTATAGGCAGAAATGTGCTTGTTATAGACATAAAATTACTTATTTATATATATTTATGCTTATAATAAGCACATTTATGCTTATAACGAGCATATTTATGCCTATAATAAACACATTTATATTTATAAAAAGCACATTTATGCCTATAACAAATACATTTATGCATATAATAAGCACATTTATGTCTATAATAACCTATAACAAGTACATTTCTACCTATAACAAGTACTTTTATTCTTATAACAAGCACATCGATCTTCGAACCCAGCTGTAGTGGGCCGCCTGCTGCCAAGTGTCGCCATTTAAGAGGGGTATGAAAAGGTAACGTGGCGAGCTGTCCGAACCCAAGTATTTTCCCTGGTGCCGCATATGCAACTGGGACCCATCCAATCAGATCAATTGATCAATAAATGTTTTGTGGGGCCCAGCAAGCTTGCTGGGCCCACTTCTAAAGTACTCAGATAAAAAATAAATCAACGTTAGGTAGATGTCTGTATCCGAATTAGGAAATTAGTTTTTTTTTTATTTCACACTTTCACATTATAATTTTTTAACACTACTTTAAAATTATATTTATACGATAATTTGAATTTAAGATCCTTTAATTTTTAGTCAAACTCATTTTCCAACAAATTAAAAAAATACAGCTTAAAAAATTAATTTATTTGAATAAAGATATGTGATTCAAGAACAAGCTAATAAAAAATATATTTATATAATTAGTTATTTACTTTTATTATATGAATCGTAATAAGTTTGAGTACAATATAAGCATCACCTAATTTAATGTTCATTATTTATTTATTAGGAGTATTTTCTTGAATATAAGTAAATTATCATGTTTTGTTTTCATATATTTAAAAAATTTAAATGTGACATATGTGCAAAATAATAAATGATACTTTAAATAATATTTTGATTTATGGAAAAATTTGGATCGATATTATTTTTATATATTTAGATATTATCTTTTGAGTAATAATTTAATAAAATAATTAAATATTTATTTTTTCTAGTTAATTTGACATAATGGTAAGAAACATTAAGTAAAATAGCCCTTAATTCAAAAAATAGGCAAGTTTAAAATCAGTTAAATAATATTTCACTTCGTTAATCTAATTGAAATTCAAGAATTTGGTAATATATTTTGTCACACTTGAGGATGATACATCTTTTGAATAAATTGCCTATCGATAATGCACAAAAAAGTATATATAAGAATATAATTTTTTTTAATAGTTATAGTTTAAAATTGTATGACCTAACGGATTAAATAAATTATATCTATTAGCCCAACTGTTAAATATAATTTCTTTTCATATAATTGCTTGAATAAGAATATTTAGCACATAGAATAAAAAAAAAGGAATAATTTGCATATGTTAAGTTAATACTAATGGAGGTAGCACTCAAATAAATGATTTTAACGTAATTTAAAATTAAATCAATTTTGTTCTAATTTGTGATCAAATCATCCAAAAAGGCTTTAGTTCCAATATAGGAATTATAGTTTATTTTATAACAAAGTTTTGAAGCTCAATTTCAATTTTAGTTTTGTTAGTAAATTAAAAATATTAATTTTCATAATTCCATGTTGACACTTTTGACAGAAGGACAAGCATTAATTTTTTATTTTTTCCTCAAAATCTAAATTTTAAGAAATTTGTCATAAAAATGCGAGAGTTTATGCCGAAATAAAACCGATAAATTTTGAATCGATTTTAAAAAATATTAAAATAAAATTAAATAAAACTTAAAATCATAATTTATATATATAATTATTATTTGTAATTGATACAAAGTTTCGAAGCCCGATTTTAATTTTAGTTTTGTTAGTAAATCGAAAATATTAATTTTAATAATTTCAATTTTGACACTTTTAATAGAAGGATAAGCAATATTTTTTAGTTTTTACTCAAAATTTAAATTTTAAAAAAATTGTCATAAAAATACGAGAGTTTCTGTCAAAATAAAACCAATAAAATTTAAATCAATTTTAAATGATATTGAAATAAAATTAAACAGTTTCAATAAAATTTAGAATCATGATTTATATATAAAATTATTAATTGTAATTGATACAAATTAAATTGATTAGAAAAAAATTAAATTAATTTTGATTACAAAACAAGTGACCCACCCAACCAAGTTCGGGTCTGCTTTGTTGACTCCGAGCAATGGTTGGTGGCACCAAATCCATTCGTATATATTAAATTAGTCATCAAATATATTTTATTTATTTTATCAAAAATAATAATATATTTTATTTATTCATTTAGTTCTAAAGTTTGGGACCAACCATTTCCGCGTTTCTCCATCAGTGGGAAAAAAAAATAATCATTCCACGTTTCTCCACTAGCAAAAGCTCGAATCCTCAAAAAAAAAAAAAAAAAAAAGGGAGAAGACTTTTCCCTATTTGAAATTTCTCTCTCATGCATAATATATTTTTATTATGAGATAATTAACTGCATGCCACACAATATAATTTTATTTATATCTTATTCATTTATTTTTAGTTAATTATGCTATGCACACTCAAAATATTATAAAATCTTACATACACACATCTAAGTTAAAACTTAATCAAAATCTATTTGAAAAAAAATATTCGGTTAGTAAATCATTAAAATTATATTTTTACTCTTAATGGTACATATTTTTTCTCTTCCTCAATACCACACTAAAGCGTTGATTTATCGTAAAATCAATTCACGTCGCGGATGTCTCCTTCCTTTGCCGCCACCTAAACATTAAGATTTTAAAATTTTCACTCAAAATATATTTAAATATTTTTAAAATAATATGATGAACGGCTCAGATTTTTTGTAATTTAATTATAATTAAATTATTGAAAAATTATAATGAGTAATTTAATTATAATTAAGTTATTAAAAAATTATAATTACTCATTATAATAGAAATAAGTTAAAATGTGTGTATATAAGATTTTATAATATTTTGAGTGTGCATAGCGTAATTAATTAAGAATGAATAGGTAAAGCATAAATAAAACTAAATTGTGTGGCATATAGGTAATTATTCCTTTTATTATTTGTGCATCATAAATAAGAGAATCTGATAAAAGGTACTTGCGAAATAGTTTTACTTTAGAAAATAAATCAATTTAAAATTCATAATTATGAATGTAAATCTGATTTTTAAAAATTAACTAAAAAATTAATATATATATATCACCGTATATGAATACTGCATGTATATGTACTCATTTGTATTTATATTTTGTAATTATATTTATAAATATTTATGTACTCGTACATGTTTATATAAATATAGCAAATGATTAAAATTCATGTATGCAATTGTAAGTAATTAGGAAACTCATATCATTTCAAAAATATATGTACTGTGATATTTCACAGTTTACGAATAGCCCACTAAATTAATTATGATTAAATGTATGTTAATTAAAGGTTATTTTTGGTCAAAACCATGGTGGAAGTAGTTTTGGATTAAAAAAAATTAATTTTAATTATAAATATGAAAACATTTGTTTTAATATGATTAATAAAAAAAATCTTAACTTAGGTAAATTTTGTAGAAAAATGATAAAAATTTCAAGTTTACTGTTGACGTAGGATGTGGGGGTCCCAGGAAACACCAAAGAGAAAGAGAGTTCCGGGAGACGGCGGCGCGCAAAAGGGTGAGCCTATTAATGAAAGCTCAAGGGAGAAACCAGCTCAGAGCATCCAGCGAAACACACAGAAATTTTAAGGTGGTTCAGGGAGGAAATCCCCTACATCCACCAGACGGTCAGCGAAGAAGTTTCATTAATGGCCAAGAAACAGCCTTGAAGGCTTGTACAATGCTTTCTTAAAAAAAGGAAGAAGAAGAAGAAGAAGAAGAAAGGAAAGGAAGGAGAGCTTCTCAGTTGGGGCCTCTCTACAATCAAAATTAGGCGATTTCTGCCGTTGTTCCTTGATCCTCCTCTTTTTCCTCTCTCCCTTCTCTCTGCCCGTTTGCTGAGAACTGTTCAGTGATATTTGTAGCCGATAGAGTGCGTAGCTTCACCCTAGTTTTTCGGAAAGAAGGTGATGGACAGGCTCTGGGTTCGCGCCGTTTGTCTGCCACTGGAGAGGCCTGCAGCTGTGCAAGGAGGACGATAACTTTTAATACTGGTACTTCTTCTGGGGATCCGCGATGGCCGTAGCATGCGGATCCTTGATTTGCGATTTTCTGGGGAAGGGTGCCTGCACGGAGAACGGCGTGGTTAGGTGAAGTTGATAGTGACAGGCGTTGCTCCGTAACCTCGTGCCAGACGTTATAGGGGTGGTCCTGAGATGTCGTGGACGAGGTTAGGTTGAACCTTCGTGGCCGAGGTTTGACCTGGTCAACAGTCCTGCAAAATCTAAAGCTGAGTCAGCAAATCAATTAATCAAGTGGAGGCCAGCCAGGCGCCACGCGTACGGTCCGGATGCAGCGCAGGAACCACGTGTTAACATTTACTAAGACATAATTTTGATAGGCATTCACGACATCTTTGTAATTGAATATAATAAGTTGTACCCTTAGCTTGAAACAATACGATTAAAGAGGACATTTAGCTTATTGTTGTGACAAGAAAACAGCCAGAAGAACAAAAAAAAAAAATTTATATGAAAAATCGATTGAGCAGAAAAGTCACGGCTCCTTTCGAGGAGGCTTCAAAGATTTTCACTAATGTAAAGCAATGAAATTACAGTTCGAAAGGGAATTGAGAACTTGAGGAAGAAAAGAAGAAAAAAGATCCTATTTTTCCTGTTACAATGCGATTTTTATATCTTGATCTAGTCTGTGGGATCACTTCAACGAAATGAACTTCATCTCTGGTGTCAGACCAGCAATACCTACTAGGCGGTCACGCCATGGCCTCGGCTGTTAGGTGTACGGACGGTATTATCTGAGGGGCAGGGAGGACCATAATTCTTTAAAAGCGGCATAGTTCTCTATATCTCATATGTCTATCAGTTCGACGTGATTCTTTCGGCTTGGTCTCTTCGACTCCTGCTGTTCGGTGTGGTATCTTTCTTGTTCGCACCCGAAGGCCTGTGATGTCGATGCCATGTAAGCTTCCACATGTACACTCCAGATGAAATGGCACGGATTCAGATGTAACAATTATATCATATAATCTAAATATTATGATATTTATATATTATTTTTGAGTAGTAATTTCATAATTTTATTAAAAAAAGCTATCTACATGTGTATCATTAAATTAAATAATTATTTTTACTAGCTACCATAACAAAATATTAGAATAACATTTAATTAAATTCCCCTTAAATAAAGAAAATGATCAATAATAACTAAATTTGCATATGCATATCTACAGTCCTCATGCACTTGGAGATATGAGACCATGATTGTGATTATTTTAATCTAATTAATTTTAATTTAATTAAAGTTAATGCAGATAGTGATACGTTAGAAAGAAACAAGACAAGATAGAGGACAGATTTTTGTTTACTCAATAATATAATAGGCTATAAAAGTTAATTTTAATAAAATTAAAATTAACCTACAATTTGATATTTTTTTTAAAGTTATGTATAATATAAAATAAAAATAATAATTATTTTAAGATATAACGTAAAATATATTTATCATTTTAAATTTTACTTTTTTTTATAACAAATTCTGCAAAATAGAAAATCATAAGAAACCAAGCCAAAAGAACATATAGATATTTATGTTCTTCAAAAAGAATTTTTTACAAGTTTCAAAAAAATAAGTTTAAAAAAAAAATTATGTACACGAGCCAAGTTAACTAAATGATTTCATTAAGAGAGCGTTTGGTTCAATGTTATGTTGGCGTTATATTATATTATCTAGAGAAAATAATTACTTGGTTTAATGACATCTGTAGGTAATCTTATATAAGATTATAAAATTATTAGTCAAAAGATGACATCTAGATTACATAGCATAACATCAAGATGACAATGAACCAAACGCCCCTTAAGTAAAAAGAGCAACGGACTGAATTACAAGAGAAGATTACATAGAGATCACATCAATATAAGTGCTAAGGACGTATGAGATCCATGCTCCAGCATAAGCTCGCATTCATGATCATATTCGATATACCAGACTATATATCTTACTTCTTCTAAATATTTGCACGTTATTTTCACATAATATTTATTTGGATTGATACCATCGCATGACAGATTTTACTTTTAAGATTAGATAGGATATTGTTAATATTAAATTTCAAAATTTTCGCTTTACCACCAACATAATCCAGAGAGCTATCATCTATAAATATTAGATCACCATCAAAATAAATAGTAACGTAAACCTGTGGTTCCATTAATTTCATAATAAAAAATCTAATTTTTTTAATAAAGTACTATTTACAATTTATAATGTAGAAAAATAATTCAACATAATTAATTAAGCAAAATGAATTAATATATAATAGAAGTTACATAATTAATTATTAAAATAAATATTTCTTTAAAAAATTACTAAACTAATTTTAAAATAAAAATTAAAAATTAAAATAAATTTAAAATTAACTCAAACTGATTTTCAAACTACTTTGAACTTACTCTGTAATTTAAATAAATAAGAAATGTGAAGGGAGGAGGGGGAGGTTAAATTTATAGATTTCTCTTAAAGATGCGATCTCTTCTAGGAGAAATCTATAAATTTAACCTACCCCACTCCCTCAAGGAGAAGTTATCTATTCGGCGGATGACTTTTTCTAAGAGAAGTCGCCCGCGCAATGGGCGACTTTACTGAGCGGCGACGGAGTCAAAATGATGCTCCCTTTTATTAAAGTATTTTATAATTACACTTAAATTATTAATTTGTTAATTTAATGTGCTTATTTTAAAAAAAAAATATCCATAATTCTACGACTATTATCCTTTCATGTCTTTATCATTTGATGCTAATTGTGTGTTTAAAAAAGGAATGATTCTTCGATCTTAGCCGTTTTTATGGCGTCACATTAATCTCGATTGATGTCATGAACGCAAATAATTTTAGTCTATTGAACCCAAGCTCATCGATCATCTGCAAACCCCGTGCTTGGAGACAGTTTATTAGGTAGTCTTATTTAGATTCTTTCAACATATCAAGATGCTTTTCAATAAGTTTCTAAAATATTAGGAGCAAGATGCATGCGCTGCACTTTATATCTCAAGGTGACATACCCAATCTATCCGATTCCAAGGATGCGAGATATCATTCTCACATGTGAACACTATCCATCTATCATTTAAGCAGTTCGATGAACCTTTTTGTCATGTTAGTATCACCTCACTTGCTTTATCAAATCATTTCTAAAACTAGCTTATTTGTAATAGTTGGTTAACTGCCTAACTCCGAGTAACTCAATCGTATAATCATCTAACGACTAAAAAGACACGTCACTAGCATGTGTGGCTCCTCTTATAATATTTTCTGATTTTTCCATGATCTTCTTTCTTTGGGAGGGTTCGATAACAACATCAGCCACCTTTTAAGTAGTTCAGCCACGAGCTTTACAACAAATTTGTGGCCTCCAATGTGGCTCCTCTTATACTATTGAAGCTTAGCAAGATATGCTAGGGATTGGGAGAGAGATTGAGATTTTTTCATTTGCTTTCGTAGCTAAACTCCATAATTTAAGTGTTGTCAGATGAGACTTCTCATTTCACCTTCTTGAACGCTATTAAAAGGGATCCTTTTGGCAATGATCAAGAAACATTCTCAATCGTCTATTTATAGTCAACGTTGTCGCATTCAATATTTTTCCATGATCTTCTTTCTTTGGGAGGGTTCGATAACCATTGTGTGCGACTGAGTGTTCATTGTGGGCATTATTCTGGTGTGAAGGTACTTAATGTAGTGGTATAGCGTTACCTACACTGATATGAGGTTTGCCACTATTCTGGCAAGTTGCATTACAATATCTCTCAGATCCTCCAATGCTAGATCATGGCGACAAAAGCTCCACAATTCGGTGATCCAGTGACTAGGTGGGAGAATGCTGTTAATCCAATGTTTTGGGAGCCCAGCTTCTCCTACTAGTCATGACCAATTTTAGCAGCAAGGGGCCACGTTTTTTAGATCTGATTTGAGGCCCATTGTAATCATGCCTAGTGGTCATCTTTTGATTCTTTCAATAGTTGCTTCTTTCTATGAAAGCATCAAAGATGTTGACGGCAAAATTTGTCTCTCCAATGCACGACAAATCATTTCACCACGAAGACGAGCTATCGTGGGTTAAGCCAGCTCTCCATGAAAACATCAAAGATATTAACGGTAAAATTTGTCACTCCTAAATGCACAACAAATCATTTCACTAAAAAGATGAGCTACTATTGGTTAAGCCAAAGCTCAGTGACCAGATCTCAAGGGGTAGTGTTAATGTGACCAATGAAAAAAAAAGTATAAAAAAAGAAAAAGAAAAGAACATAATATAAAAAATTAGATAGAGACAAAATTTTATCATGTCAAGCCTCCCAACTTGGCGAAACCGCAGCTAGGGGGTGAGAGTGAGAGTTTGAGATTTAGCCCAAAGCAAGCTCGAATTGAAATTTTCAATGCGAGCCACGAGGCAATTTATTGGCTCGAAAATTTTTTCGAGTCAAATTCGAGCGGGCACTAGAGCGGGCACTAAATCAGATCAAGCCAGCTCAAACTCTGATTAATTTTTAAAAAATTATATTATATAAATATTTGATATATAAAATAATTGACCCACTTTACTTGTATTGAATAGTTTGACCTAGTGGACGGGTGGCCTAATCTTGTTATGAGAGGTTAGGGGCTTGAAACCTTAATAAAATAAAGAGAACGAGTTGGCTCAAATAGGCTCAAGCCAACGTGTAGTTCCGTTAGGTGGGCGCGCGCGGTCAGGCGTGCGGGAGCGCGGTCAAACGANTTACACGACGCTGCGAGCAGAGCGAGCTTCGGAGGTAAGTGAGTGCGCAAAGATTTTTTTTTTTTGAAAAGTGGATAACTAGGCCAATTTGATGATTCTCACCAAAGGCTAACCCTACCCTTTCCTTCACCGAAATATCGACCCCTCAACCCGAGTCTAGGCTCTGAGAAAACTCAAACATAATTTCATTTATCAAATGCTATATGTTTTACAATGCAAGGCGGCCTCTTTATATAGAGAGATCCCGTGTAGAATTTTAAAAATATAATATTAAATGAAGAAAATAAAATACCAAATAAATAAAAGCAAATATAAAACTAATTCTATTATAATAAAATAAAATCAGCTCCAAATGTGGTGAGTCTCCAAATCTTTCAGATATGCTCTGAATTAAATCAAATCAAATTTAAATAAAGCTAATATGAAAATCTCTAATAGCTCTAATTAATTTGAATTTAAATTTTGATTCAGTACATAACATCATCCTAGCCATCCAATTTGATGTTGATCTGTGTGCCCACCAACAAGCCTTTTTGTCAACAACTCAAAACTAGTGTGTTGTGTGTCAGTCATGATAAGTCTAAGGATTATACTTCACTACTCTTCATACAGAAATCTCCCTATTCTCAATGAAGATTTTATAGGCTTATCCAAGGAACAAAGTTTGGTAGACTCACCATATTCTTCCATTCCTAATGCCTTGGTGTCATGAAGTAATAAACTTCTATGTAAGAATCAGTCAAAAGAAGAACGATAAATGCACAAAACATTTACTTTACAAAATGCTACTTATCTGAAAGAAACACATGCCGTAAAGTAACCAAGAAAGTACAAACCACTACAAAAACAAAAATGGTGTCTAGAAAAAGAAATCATTCAAGCTTCATATGGAGGATCAGCCAAAGAAAGAATGACAATTGCATGAAAGACTAATTAAGTAAAACATTAAAACCTAATGCCATAGATTCATCGCAATAGAAGCTACTTAGTAGGAAGGAAACAAGAAATTATAAACTGCAATAACAATGTAGAAGAGATTCACTTGACATTTATGACATTAAAGAATACGAATATGAGAGAGATATGCATCTGAGTTTCCTTGCATTCACCTCATACTGCATGGATTACGTTGCTACTTCTGTGATTCAGATCAGGCCTCGAAATCGAAGGGTGCAAGTGGAAGGCTGACTGCCTTGATGCAGATGTTTCGCGCAGTTTGATGGAGAGGGCTGACGGCTCCATGCGACCTGAACCTACTTCTCGAATGCACAACTTCGACATGCCCACAAGCTCATCAGCATTGATAGGGTCTTTGGGAAGAACAGGGGTTGGCTTATAAACCTCATGGTTCTCGACCATCTCTTCTTCTCTTACAGGTATTGACAGATTCGTTGGCCAAAAAGGGAATTTCACTTGTACTAGTGTAGGATAGATTGGTGGAAGAACTGGTAGAAGTGTGCTGTTGTATAGAATATTTTCTTTTGTCTCTGGAGGGGGAGGTGGGTTGCTTGATGAAGAACGCAGCTTATTCATATTCTCACACTCATTTGGAGGAGAATGCAGACACTCTTCCACGAAGGGGGCTTCATCTATTGGCTATCATTTAATTGATAAAACCATTTTATTAGCAAAAAGGGTGTTTAGGACTCATACAGATGAGAAATAAGACATAACACGACAATAAACAACGAACCAGTTGAGGGACCATGTCAAACAAGCTAGAGCGTCTCTTTCTTCTTGATGCATTAGCCTGTCGAATGAAGTATTTTTGGGCATGGCTAGCAACCTGCGTTGGACTCCTGGAGACAACGAAGTTACGAGCAATCCCACGCCAATCTCCTTTCCCCAACTTCTGCAAGCCTAACAAGAACATGCGGTGCTCTTCTTCAGTCCAAGGGTTGCCTGCAATAGCATAGGTAAAGGACTCAAGCTCAGTAGTCATGTTCACGAAATTTAATCCCATTACATAATACATTTTAAGAATCTAGATGGGTAGAGAGCTAAATTGGGACTGAGGACCTAAATTCAATCTTAACTTCAAGGCCAAACTTACCCTTGGCGTGGACTTGTAGCGAACCAAGCCCGTCAAGCCTTGGAGAAAAAAAGAAAAACTTGTTCCAAGGAAAAAGTTTGTTTGAGTCCGTTTGAACAAGGTTAATTTAGCTCCAAAGTTAGAGCAGAATTAAGCACCAAAATAAATTCAGCATGGCACCCAAACAGACCGTACAATACACTTCTATAGACTCAAATTCATTTTAATAATTGAAAAACTAGTATGATGAATACACTCTTAATGGATTTAGGACTTGAGGTGGATAATAATATTAAGTTTCCTGCGTTTCCCACAAAAGTATGATCTTGATTTTTATTTTGAATTCTAAAGGCCACATAAACGTAAAAAATTCATAGAAGCAACCATCAGGAAAAACTTCGTCCATGGCCAAAGCATTTGCTGAAGCATGCATTGACATTCAGGGAATACATCTGAAAGAGAGGGGGCAATTACATGACACTAATTATAAATGTTGAAGACAAAAAATAGAAAATGCAACATGCAAATAAAAAGCATTTATGCAGAAAATCTGGATTTGCTATTTGCTAAATCAATCTGAATGAGACAAATTCAGGCTCCTGAGTGATTAGTGATTTACATTGTAAGAAAATGGCAAAAATATGTGGTCAGGTATGAGGCTGAATTCACAGCTCAGGACTAGTATCATCAAGCAAAGATGATGTTGAATCGAAATAAAATAGATCATCCCACCCCCCCGTCCCCCGCCCCTGTGCTACTTGCTAACCTGGCCTTAACAAGCAATAAGTTTCAAAGGGAGTTCTGTTACCAAATCATGACATACATGATGCATCAGGAAAAGATCAAAGATCATGACAAAGTCTTAACAAGCATCTCCATCATTATACAGAACATAGCACAACATGATGCCTACATACATTGTATATTCAGGATATATTCAGGATGGAACAAAAAAACATCCAAATTAAAATATTTTCCACCTTGAGAAGTATCTGCAATTCATGATCTGTAGCGCAAAAACAACTTCTTCCTCCTAATCAGGAACCTTTATGTCGATTTATACTAAAACAATAATAGCTAGTATAATGATGTCATCAGTGACCATCATTCAAAGATATGCTGCATAAACAAATAATAATAATAATAATAATCTCTCAAGATGTGGTCACCTAACAATCAACAATACTGATGACAAAAAACACCTTCAAAGTCCAAAAATGCAGCGAATTAAAATTTAGGATTCTAACTTGTCATCTACCTATTTTACAAATACATATCCTTTTCTAAACAGGAAGCGACAAATAGCCAGAGCATTAGCAACAATTACACTACTAAAGCATGTCAAGCAGGGAGAATTTATTATGCAAGCAAAGTGTAGAGATGAAAAGGAGAAAGACAAAAGAAATCTTAATAGATCTAGCACAACAAATTAATAAATTTCTTTCTTCTGCTAGAACAGATACACAGAATCATAGCATTAACGAAAAAAGGGTTAACAGCCTCAAGTTCTATGCATGCATAGAAGTATTGCTATATTTGTCTAACTAACAAAAATCAACAAACATTTCTTTTTCATAGAAGTGATTATTATCTTTTGCAATTATTTGCTAAGAAACTACCTAACCACTAAAACAGTGTGCATCTAAATATGATAGAAAGAACATTTGCAGAGAAAAAGAAAGTAGTAGAATTCAAACAGTACTTTTCCGGTTTTCCCATCTATAAATCGAGCCAGAGAGCCTAAGACGAAGATAATGAGTAAAATAAACCTATAATAAGAACAAACGAACGAGTAAATCGAAGAAACCATTACGACCTTTCTTACGCTCGTTACGGCAGTTGGAGGAACAAGAGGCGTGCCCCGGATCGTCAGAGGCGTACCCCGACGCCGCGGCGGCGTGATCTTGGACCGGATCGGAAGACGGCGAGCCAGGGTGGCTCGGCGATCCCGCAGCAGAAGCAGAGCCGTAGTGTGCCACTGCTGACGACAGGCTTCCCATGCTCGCGCTCCTCTTCATCGCCCCCGCTCCCTCCGCGATCCGCACCCCAAAAAGCTTCACCCCCCCACCGCTGCCGCCGCCGCCGCCGCGGCCAGAGCACGTGCGCGAATTGTGCCCATTATTATTGCAGTGCGAGCACCGCCGAGTCATCGCCGCGGAGCTCCGCCGCCGTGCCGCCGGCCCGCTCCCTCTCCCTCTCTCTCTCTCTCTCTCTCTCACGGAGAGATCACAAGACGACCGAACCGGACATCGGGGCGTCTCCTGGTTTTATCGGCTCTCGGTTACACACTCCACCTCGATGAGAACAATATTTACAAAAATAACCTCAGCCCCTTGTTAATCCATCATTTCAAAATTACAACACAGCCCTTCTGACTGTGTATTCCACGTGTTGGGCAGGAAGATAATTACCGATATAAAAATATGTGAACGCAAAGCATAATTTCCGAGGTACTGAAATTTAAAGCTTAAACATACGTTAACGCCTTTAGCCGTTAAGCCTTTTTGAAATCTGCATGAAATAATGCCATCAAAAAAAAATCTGCATGAAATTTGATATCAAAAAAAAAAAGCAAGAAATATATTATATTAGTTTTATAGGGGTTTTTACTTACAAATATAAAATTTATACAAAATTACGCATTTCACCATCAATTCGTAAATATTACCACTATCACTATATTCATTTAAATTTTACGCATTTCACATATTTCACATATTTCATATATACTTTATAATATTATATATAAATAAATTAAAATGTATAAATTTATTAATATTTAAATTTTAATATATATTTTTATTTTTTACTTTAAACACATCAATTTTATTACTTCAATTAAAAATTATAGTCATGTGGATTTAAATTCCGCACCCTAATTAGAAATTTTAAATAGAATAAATAAATTAAAATACATAAATTCATAAATATTTAAATTATTATTTATATAAATTAATTTATTTATAGTATTTAATTAATATATTAATAATATAGTTAAGTTCAAGGCCAATTTAGAAATGTGAAGTTCACCATCAAAGAATATAGTGTGAAACATGTGAAATGCGTAAAATTTAAATGAATATGGTGTGATAGAGGTAATATTTACGAATTGATGGTGAAATGCGTAATTTCGTATAAATTTCATGACGTGTATGTAAAAACTCCAATTTTATATCACTGTAAAATTTTAATTTAAAAATTAATGTTAATTCATAGAGCTGAGGTAGACCCTAATTTCACACAAAAACGAAAAAATATCACACGTGTCTTTTTTATTTGAATTTTTTTTCATATAAATTATTTTTAAAAGATTATGCTGATTTTAACTATTCACTATTTTAAAAAGTTAAAACTATATACATAAGGATTGAAAATATATTTGATTATTTCAAATAATTATTATAACAATATGTTCTTCCTATTTAGCTTATAATTATAATTTTTTAAAGCTCAAATAGCATAAAAGTCAAAATTAATAGAATTTGTTAAAAATAATATAAACAAAAATAAGCATCTATCTCAATAGCATAAAGGTCATTTTATTTTTTAAATTACATAAAATCAAATATCTATTTCAAGAACCTCGATGAAATTATTTATATTTTACATTCAACATAATTTTCTCCACTTTTTTACAAATATATACAACATCTCATATAAATTTTAACATAATAAATTAAAGTTATTTTTTTATTTCAAAAAAAGCCAAAAACTTTCATTAAGGTTAAAAAGACCTCCTATCAAATGACCCCTGCTCAAGTATTAAAAAATTAATTATACATCATTGACTTTAATATAAAAATTTTATTTATTTTACCTTATATATAATTTTTAGGTGCATTTAACTGTATGTTAAAAACAATCTTAAATATTACAATCTCAATTCAAATATATACTACTGTCTAGTTTAAATTTTATAAAAAAGAAATATATAGATAATATTTAAAGTTTTTTATAATATGTATGTAAATTGTCTTAATTTTTAATATGATTATTATTTATATTTTATATTTTATCTTAATTTTATAACTAATTAACTTAAAAAATTTTATTTAAAAAAAAAATTGATTCAATCTTATTATTTAAGGAAAAATTTGATTTGAGAGCATTTGATTCAATCTTATTTCAAACGATGATATGATTTGAACTTAAAACTCTTTAATATTTAAATAAGTTTCTTCTTTATTAAGCTAGTGGAATACTACTATATTATTTAAATATCTATATTATTTCTAAATTATTATTTATTTAATTTAATATTATTATATTAAAAAATAACAAAAAGTCAATATAGTATCGTTTACAATTATTATAATTAAGGTGAAATATAAATATCACAAAAATTTAATGGCATGTTACATGTCATATAAAAGTAATATTTTTATAATTATTTAGAATATTATTAAATCAAATAAATTTCTTCCCCTAACATATAACATTGAATCAAATGCATTTAATAGTATATTTTTTTACTATCGGTAAATGGGAGTCACACGTTTAGTTGTTTGACTTTCAATTCTAGCTCATTATGTAGGCGCGTGGAAATGTGAGCTATGCCATGCGTTTTCTAGTAAGAAAATACCATGTCACTTTTTTTTCATTTTATAAGAAATTTTTTTAAATTATTTATGGCTAAAAAAATCATACGAAGCTCATATAAATTAAAAAAAATTATCAATATAAAGTATCATATTTGGTATAATATTTTTTATATTTTAATTCATTTTTTATTTTGTATAAATTTATATATATATATATAAATTTTCCAAATCAAAGATTTTTTTTGGATAGAACAATTAAAGATTTTTTATAAGGAATTAAAAATTATTTGATGGCATTATTGTTATTACGCCGAAAATCAATCCGACTTGCATTCTTGTTGCGGTATGGTCGTCCACGGCGCCGCTCACCGACCACGTGTTCGATAGTTCGGCCGACACGTCACTGAATTTGCACGCGTTTCAATGAAGACTGCTCTTTTGTTTTGAGTTTTCGGGACCCACTTCTTCAGATAGGTAAGTGGCTGGTCCTGTTTCGTGGTTGATAAAACGCGTACGAAGTCCGACATTTGGTATGGCGCGGCGACAGTTAACGTCGGCGATTTTCCCCCGTTGGATCATGATAACTGACGGTCCCTCTTGCTGCTGAAGGTCGTAAATAATCCAAAATTGATCTAAAATTAAATTAAATTTTAAATCAAATTAAATTTGACTCAATTAAAAAGAGCAGACCCAGAGGTAGGAATGGCAACGAGAGAATTTGAATCAGATTTATGAATTCCTATATCCACCCCGATATATATTATTCATTACTCATATCCGCCCCATACTCATTTCCGTCCTGCCCTGCTTCGCTCCTATTCTAGTTTTCACAAATCCGTACCCACCCTGCCCGGCTCCGTTTCTTAACTAATGGTAATGAAAATTGAATTATTTTACTCTATTTGAAACAATAAAAATCGTAGTCAAATGGTGAATATTACACTATAAAAACAAGATCTTAAATTTATTCATTTTCAATGCACTATTCTTTATTTGACTCTATATAAATCTATATAAAAATAGATAAATATATATATATAACGAGGCGGGGCGGGACGGGTATAGTTGATTCATACCCGTACCTGCCCCATTTCATAACGGGGCGGGGCGAGTTGCGGGTTGCAGGTAAAATTTTAGTACCCATATCCGTCCCATTAGGAGCGGTTTAATCGGGCACAGGTACAAATTGTCACCCCTACTCAGAGGCATTTTTATAGCTCAAAATTTTTATTAATCTAATTTTGAATAATTTTGAGCCAACATAAAATCAAATCAAAATGACTTAAAATCGGATCAATTAAGAAAATAAAAATATTATTTATATATATTTATACAAGTAATTAAATTTATTACGTTAATTTTTTGTAATAATTTAATGAAAAATTTTATCACAATTTTTTTCATAAATTTTATTCAAATCAAATTATCATAATTAATATAAAATCAGATCAATTTTGGTTTTATTTGAACTTGAATCGATAATAAAAAAGCTAAACTTAATTCGAATATAAATTGAATCTTTATTAGTCCCAATCGCAAATGATTTTGATCTATTATTGACGGCCTTAATTGTAACAATGCATCATTGCCATTGTTGAAAAAAGTATTTTAACATGAAATTTCTTTTCTACATTTGTAAATTTTGAAGTTTTATATTTTATTTTATTTTTAAAAATAAAATATACTGTAGTAGAGATTATAAAATCAGTCTAAAATACATCAGCATACGATCTAATATTTGAGATATAAAGTCTTTTTGATATTTATATTACTATTTTCTTTATATATTAGAGAAAATAATATTTATAATGAGGGTTTATATAGCTTCTATTTGAGATGGAGCTTTTTTTTAATTGGTTTTTTGTTTATAGATTTAAAAAGCATGAACCAACAAATTCGTAAACATTTTTCCTCGAGAAATCTTGTATAACTTAAAAATACATGAAAAAGTATAGAATTGAATGCAAGAGAACTTATTAACTATAGTTGTCTGTAAAAAAATATATATATATATAAATATATATATATATATAATTATCATAAGCTGAACAATTATCTGTAAAATAATTGAATTTTTTTATTATTCATTATTCATTAACACAAGTTCTCTAGCCTTTTTTATAGCATAAAAATACGACATTAATATTTTTACTCATGGATTAACAAGAATAGTCACACATTGACACAAGTTGTAATATAGACATAAGCATTTTCGTATAATAGCTAGAGATTGATTTAACTAATCCTAAGCATGCGCAAATTATTTGTTTTTTGTTTTAAAAAAACAAATTATTTTTATTTCCTAGAACACATACATGTAACAATTCTTCAACTATATCTCTTCTCGAGTAGATAAATGGGAAGCTTCTTGGGTTCATAGATATTTTCTTCGGAACTGTTCTCCTTTGAGGATCACATGTTCTCGTTCAAAAAATCATTTTTTCGAAGACTTCTTTTTAAAATTCAACTCTGTTTGAGGTTCAGTTCATCTAATTACTTTCTTTTACCAATTAACTTATTCAATAAATTTTTTTTTGATAATAGTTAATTTTTTATTTTTGATTGATAACCTTTTTAAAAAATATTTTTTTATGATGTTAATATTTTTGCTATGCTTTCTTTGATATTGAGCCTCCAGGAATTTGTTTTTTCACCGTTAATGATTATACGAGTATTATTTCTTACACACAAGTTATATATGCACAAGTTTCATCATTTGAACGTATAATGAGCACAATTTATGCATGATCTCAATTTGAACATATAATAAGCACGAGAGATGAAATTTAAGCAAGATAAAACAAAACACATAATTGTTGCAATATTAAACCAATTTTAAAGTCATTTATTCATTTTTTCGATAAATATGTTACATTTATTGATTGATATAAATACAAATATTGTATAATTTGTTACAACAAAAAACATTATAAAGTACATCTAATTTACAAATCTATGCTAATTTTTAATATTTTTGAAGGTCTATTTCATGCTTTGTTTCTATTTTCAGCAAAACTGATTTTATGCTAGCTTATTTGTTTCTATTTAAGCTGAAAACTACTAAATTATTAATAAAATTTATTAAAATTATAAATTTTGAATTAAAATTTAAAGTTCATAATAAATATCAAAATTATTGAAATTATTAAAATTAATATTTTGAAGTTTAGGGCTGAAGCCAAGTTGAGTTTTAAAGCTTTAGTCTTTTTTTTTCTTTGACTAAAAAAATATTGGATTATTCATTTGTCATTTATCAGTGCAAACTTCTTAATGCATACGCAAATAATTATGTAAAGCTTCTTTTTCCAACTAAAATAATTAAAGCTTCTTTTTTCCAACTAAAATAAGAACCGTTGCTTTTCTCTTGTGGGCACAACTAAAACTAATATATTTTTTGAACTGATTGACAGTTTATAATTAGCAACAAGTATGTGGTTTAAATTAAAAAGAATCATGAAAATGAATGAATATTTTTGGTCAAAAATGAAATAAAACAAAATTCTTTTAATTAAATTTTATATTAATATAAAATAAAATTAATTTTTAATATTAATATTAAAATAAAATTAACATCCGCATAGTGGGAGATCCCGGTCTAAATAAGAAAACAACATTGTTATTGACAGTCATTCAAAAGCTTCGTTAAAACCAATATTAATATCTGATTGTGGATGCATATTAAATCTATTGACCGATGTGGGATAATCAATCGAGCTTGCACTACTACAGGAAACCAGTTTTATGGCGGTTTAAAACCGCCTTAAAATATCTATCGCAACCGCCGTTTATTTGAACGCCGCAGAAGATTATAGCCGTTTTACGGCGGGTTTTTACCCCC
>JAEMOT010001248.1:127859-142253 GCA_019297695.1 Apostasia ramifera
CCGTAATAAATACTATATAGACGGCAGTTCTCCAAGGAGAACCGCCGTCTATACGAATACTATAGACGACAGTTTTTCATGGAAACCGCCGCCTATATGAAGCATAGAGGGCGGTTGACCCTATCAACCGCCCTCTATAGTGTTTTTTTTTTAATAAAAAATAGGATAAATTAAAAAATTATCTGCTATAAACAATAACAACACTTAACAATAGAATCACAATGTATATCATTAATTCATATTGATGATCAGCTCACATATACAAGAGAATCACAATAATAATATTAATACAAATAGCAAAAGAGTTTTCAACGGCAGCTGAAAAGCACAACAATTGAGAAAATTAAAACCAAAAACAACAATTAAGAAATCATCAGAAGAGCTGTTCGATGATTAAGCTCTACAAGCTCTCCATCATCCCCTGTTTAATCTCCTGTGATTGAATTACATATCTTATGAGATGATGAGGAGCACTTAAATTACATATTTTGAATTACAAAAAAATTACATATATGTTCTGAAAAAGATTAAAATTTGATAAATTATAATGCACATATCACAAAAAAGTTACCTTCTTCCTTCGCTATGGCCGCTCCGCGCGCTAACGTCTGCCTTTCAATTATCTTTGCCTTTATCATATCTTATGAGATGATGAGGAGCACTTGAATTAAATTGGAAAGCACATACAATTCCAATTGGAAAGCACATACAATTCCAATTCCATTTCCATTTCCTTAACTGATTCTAAACCAAAGATCAAGAACAGGTTGATGATCAAGTTATAATGGCTAGTATCTGACGGTGTGCCATTGTTAAGAGAAAGCTTAAATTTGACTCATGCGGTCTGAATTTCACACTATACAATTTAGGAACTAATTACGTCACTCCTCTCAAATTAAGCTGTTAAGAGAATTAATAGCACCAATGATCTCAGAATTGTATTTGTGAATCAAACTCAAACTTGAAAAAAAGCTTGAGCTCAACTGCTGCGTCTCAACGCATTTCGGGAAGAACCAGTTAGTGTTAATAAAATGAGCATGAACTATGAACAGATCATTACTCAGTGCGGCATGGTTCATTTAAAGCCCTAGGCCCATCACAAAATTCCTGAAAACAAACCTCGAGTAATTGTTTGTGGACGGAGAAACAGATCGAAATAATGGATATTCATTTAAGTTCAATCAGAGATATGCCTTCACAAGTCACAACCATAACTGCAAAACCCCTTTAACCTTCTTTTTTTTTGTATTAAGTCGCAAGTTCTTCATCCATTACAATGAAATAATACATAATAATGGCCAGATCATTAAGCCTGGGAGAACATTTATTCCTTCGTAGACTGAAAAAAGGTTTGACATTTTTCTCCGTTAACAAATATTAAAAGACTAAAACTGTTAGCATATTGCCACCTAAAGCCAAAAAAATGGTGGAAGATGTCTCTATAATTTATCGGTATTGGCGGTACACTGGACTGTACATGCAGCTCTCTGCATATTTCACCAAGTTTTCAGCGCGAGGGAGGCGAGAAGCCAATCCTGAAATGGAGAAAAAAACTCATCATATTAAAGAATGCAATCGTAATTAACAGACATATCATTTAAAACCGCTGAATGCAGAGATAATTTACCTAGTTCATATACTTTAGCAGCGACTTTAGCCGCAATCTGAGCTGAGATTTTTCGGATATTCTTGAAACGCGGGTAGATCAATCCCTTGTCGAAGTTTTCTTGCGTCACCTGTGAAGCCAGAGCTTCCGCTGTTCCGAAAAAGTTGGAGTCCATCCAATATAAGGTCATAGGGAAGCAAAATAACCAAAAGGCATCACAAATTCACAAGTTTGCCGAGTGCATTTAACATTTTATCTAGATTTTAAGCTTGAAGAACGATGAAATTCAAACTATTAGTTTATGTGTTTGCTTAAAAGCTGTAATGACAACTATGTTAAAATTCATGATGATATGTATGGCAAAAAAATAGCGTGCACCTTCTTTTTTTTCAAATTAAAATAAGTTTACATCAAGAATCAACAATAGGGCCTTGTTTATTTAAAAGTTAGGCATGTGCTTACAACAACAATACAAAAGTATGACTAATCACGCTACTATTAGATAGAGTTCTACACATCCCCAATAATTGTCTAATAAATTGATCAACCATAGTTTAGCATTAATTTACTAGATTATTCAATGGATTAGCACTTAATTCATTAGATAATTCAGTGAATTAAAGCCTTAAATCAAGATTGATCAGTTTATCGATTAGTTATTGAGGCTGCATAGTATTTTTTCAAATTGACATAAATTAATAGGAGATACTTATTAAGATAATGAAGTTAAAATGACGAAAGAGAATATTAGAAAAAAAAAAGAGGCTCATGAGCAGTACAAGGATCAAGAATCAGTATATGATAAATAAGTAATACCAAAGTGCATTATTGTCTAATAGTTTTTCATATTGCACAAAATCCTTCAACAAAAAATCACTAACATCAAAACTAGGGTTAGCAACAGCTCAAATTTGATCGAGTACAACCAAACTCGAATTCAAACAATTAGATTTCAATCCAACTCAAAATCGAATCGAATTTGAAATAATTTAGGATCGAACCAATTCGACTCAAAATAATTGAAGTCAAGTCGATTTAAAAAAATTCGAATCAACTCGAAATTCCATTAACAAAAAGCTATGACTCCTCTATGAATGAGTCAAGTGTCTTTAACAATGATGTTTACTCAAAAATTATTTGCTATGGTATAAAGCATTTATGTAAAATCATCTACAGAATTATAGACAAGCATTAATAAAGGAAAAATAAAAACAAAAAAAAGAGATGAAAAGATGGTGAAATGATAGAGCACCATCATAAAATCATTTTTTATATCTTCTGTAGATAGGACAAAAGGAAGTGGTGGAAGGTCTGACTTTAGTAGTATCACGGTTTGAGTGATGGTCCAAACCCAAAGCTCATGAATAAAAAAATTGGCAACATAAAAATATATAAAATAGCATTTAAACCCATAACCTATGAAACAAAACTCCGAACTTAGCCATCGAACAACAGATATATATGAATTATTAGCATATTTAAAAATACTATATATCTAGTTTGTCCGAATTTATTTCGATTGAGTCAAACAAGACTCAAAATTGAAATCGAGTTGAGAAGTAGAGTTGAAATTGAATTTCTTCGATTTAAATTCAATTTGATTAAAAATCGAATGAGTTCAATCAAGTTTCTAAGTTTCGAATGAAAGTGTCAGCCCTATTCAAAACTGAGGTTTTAAAATTCAAGTGAGACTCACTCGTTACAGCTTTTTCGGATCAGTTTCGGTAGACTCTCATCTAAAAAAGGCCACATTTTTTTTGTTTCGTCAAAAACATGGTAGTTTTGGCCGAAACTACCAACATTCACGGCTCTCCAAAAAAAGTTATTTAAATAATTATCATCAATAAATTTAATTTTGAGTTTATAAATTTTAAATAATTTATAAAAAAATTGAAACTATTGAACTATCAAAACTTTCAAAACCGATACTTTCATTTTATAACCAAAATTAAAACAAATTTTTAAAACGTCGATCAAAACATAATATAGCAGATATATGAATACCTTGAGGAATGCATAGCAAGATTAGGAAGAATATCATGAAATAATAATATCGAACAAACTATTTGAGCAATATCTATTGAATAAGAGATTAATCACGAATTAGTTAGATAATATTCATGTGGAAGTAATAGGAGGTAAAGGGGTATCCCATAAATCACTTCACTGGAAGTTATTTAAGGTTCAGATAAAATAGAATTGACATCATATCTGATAGATAGATATGAATAATGAAAAAATGATTCATAGAGCTGATCATAAGTAGGAATACGGCGTTATAATGTTTTATAATGTTTACTTACAAGCTGCAAGAAGCATGTCATTGTGAACACGGATTGCTCCAGACATTACCAAGCCGAGACCAAATCCAGGAAATATATAAGCATTGTTTGCCTGCCAGAATACCTCGCGTTATTACCGATTCACATTTACAGTTAAACCTCCCATAGTCACCAAGTTAAGTGGAAAGAAAATTATTCAGACCTGCCCCGGAAAGAAAGTCTTTCCTTCATATTCAACAGGATCAAATGGACTACCACTAGCAAATATTGCGCGACCCTGATGAAACAAATAATTTTCAGTTCATTCTGTCCAAGATTTTTGCTGAATTAGATCCATATGTATCCGAAGCAGGATCTTAAGCACAAAGCAATTTACCTTACTCCAGGTATATGCTTCTTCAGCAGTGCATTCAGATTGTGATGTTGGGTTAGACAGAGCAAGGATGACAGGTTTCTGCATTTTATTATGAGGAGTTGCAGGACTTTTAACTTCATTTATATTTGAGCTAAAAAAAGGGAAGTATCCATATACCTCATTGAAGGATGCCATAGCCTCAATTACTTCCTTTGTGAATGTTCTGCCAACTCCAGAAGAACCTATCAGTACAGTTGGCTTGATGGCCTACAAATAACAGAAATTCAGCAAGTTAGTGCTACGAGACTGTCATAAGAAACGAGGAACCACAGCATCAACCACTAACAAAGAATGAAAGAAAAAAAAATTTCAGGTTTGTATCACTATCCAGCAAAACTCTCTGACGATTCAAACCTTAACAGCCTCTGATAGGTCCTTAACAAACTCATGATCATGCGCCCATGGTTTCTTGAAGTGTTGAAGGGTGTCATAGCGGGATTTCACAATCAATCCCTACAAAACACATTCCAACAATATGTTTTATCTTGAAATGGTTGAAATCAGGCCTTGAAACCAAGTGGACCGCAAGGGCAGTTTTTCACATGTTCACTTAAGATATTGCATATTCTACAAGCTCAATCTACTTGTTTTTACCTTTGAGTCCACGAGCCATATCTTTTCTCGACAATCCTCCATGGGAGCATTTGTCTGCATAGAATTTTGCATTAAGAAAATGATAAATTGTGGAGCTTTCAACGACAGTCCTTAACCAAAAGCATATGAAGAAATGTATAGATTTGTTTAGGCAGCGTAAAAGAAAAAGGAGCATAACTAGAAACTACTTAAGAGATATATACCTGTTTTGACATCTCAAGTGCTATGAGCTCGGCAATTCCTGTACCAGCCTGCAACAACAAA
The DNA here is from genome assembly GCA_019297695.1 of Apostasia ramifera. Taxonomy (NCBI): domain Eukaryota; kingdom Viridiplantae; phylum Streptophyta; class Magnoliopsida; order Asparagales; family Orchidaceae; genus Apostasia; species Apostasia ramifera. The sequence continues at coordinate 133,021 of JAEMOT010001248.1, forward strand.
ACTATCTTTTGAAACAAGCATCATTCATGGTGAAAGTACCAAGGCAAAATGGACAAATGTGATTACTGCTCGTTATCTTTAATATTTAGAAAGCACGGTTTGTGTACCCAGCTATGAATACTTTGAATTCTATGATTTGTTAAGATAAGGGTCCTGACTCTCTTAAGCATATATCACAGAGATCCACACACATCTCTAAATAATGGTATACCTCACCAGCACCCAAGAACAAGAAAGTATGATCAGATAATTTTCCTCCAACCACTTTTAGTGCTGCAACAACGCCAGCTAGGACAACTGAAGCAGTTCCCTACAGAGCATCCGGAACATTTATTGTACAAGAATATACTTAACATGTGGAAAAGTTGTTTTTTTTTTCAGTTTTTTCCATACTACCTGAATGTCATCATTGAACACAAGATGAGTCTTGCTGTATTTTTCAAGCAATCCAAATGCATTATGGTTTGCGAAATCTTCAAACTGAAAAACGGGAATAAACACACTGAATCAAATTTCAAATAGGCTTTCAGTGAATAGATCAAACAGCTATCATATTTCAAGTGCTTCTTTGGCCAACAGTTTCCTACCTGTATAAGCACTTTCTCTCCATAGTTCTGCTTAACAGCAGCCATGAATTCTTCCATAAGTTCAGCATATTCCTGGTTCAACAAGAACGCCCAAGACATGAAAATTGCAAATAATAACTTCATTTAAAGCAATATAGGCTTTACTAGAATACTCCAATGGGTTTGCTTAACAGCAAAACAGCAGCACAAGAGTAGGAATGCTACCTGACCGGTTGCACGATTCTGCCTCAACCCTATGTAGAATTCATCTTTCAACAACTTTTGATTGTTTGTTCCCACATCAATTGTAATGGGAAGGCACTGCAAAAGAAACGGAGGTTAAACTGTTGCATTGCAAATTGTCATCGGTTTAATCTGCTACATCTTGAGTAATCAAATCTAAAAAAATAAAGCTAGTCAGTTTCAAACTAATAATAACTCCTGTCTCTTACACTCATCATGCAAAAGCTCATAATTTATCTGTCTATCTTATGCTAGAAATAATTGTGCTCGAACTTTAGATCTCTGGTTTCAACAGTATGTTATGATCTAAGATATGTAACATCCCGTGATCTCAATATAGAAGTATTGTCCGCTTTGACTTTAGGAAAACTGTGTGACTTGAGCTCTTCCCAGGAGGTCACCCATTCCAGTGCTACTCCAACCCAAGCACGCTCAATTATGGAGTTTTCCATCATTAGCCTCACGGTTTTGCTCCAAAAGGCGCCTCTACTATTTGAGATCACGTTATCTACTTATACAGCTCAGGATCTCTCTCTCTTTCCGATGTGGGACGATTCATTTTTGTGCCCCTCTCAGTCTCTCACTACTCATTATTCGGCCTAAAAGCCTGCCAGAAGTTGCACTTTGCCTCAGTGATTCCTCACTCTTAGGACATCACCCGGCGATCACTCCCCGCCCTCTTTGGCCATGGGCGTCACAGACCCACCAGTTTCCGCCTGATTCGTCCTCGAACCACATCGTACTGTGGGAGATCGGCTCTGATACCATATTGTAATATCCCGTGATCTCAATGTAGAGGTATTGTCCGCTTTAGCTTTAGGAAAACTACTATTTGAGATCACGTTATCTACTTATACAGCTCAGGATCTCCCTCCCTTTCTGATGTGGGACGATTCATTCCTGTGCCCCTCTCACTACTCATTATTCGGCCTAGAAGCCTGCCAGGAGCCGCACTTTGCCTCAGTGATTCCTCTCTCTTAGGACATCACCCGGCAATCACTCCCCGCCCTCTTTGGCCACGGGCGTCACAGATACTTTTTGTGTTACATGATGAAATTAAAATGGACAAAAGTAAGGTTCATACCGCTGATGGACGAATCCCCCCAAGAGCAGTATATAGAGAAAGCTTGCCCACAGGAATACCCATACCCTGCATATAATTTCAAATGCCTTCAGCCCTCAGAAAAGTAAGATACTAGCAAACCCAAAAAGATCAAAATGAATATATTTCAAAAATCACAGAATCTGGTAGTAGCAAGACCTGGCATCCGAGATCTCCAAGCCCCAAAATGCGTTCACCATCAGTGACCACAATAACTTGAATCATCTTCTCAGGCCAGTTCTTCAAAACCTCGAGAATCCTTCCCCTGAAAGAACAACTAACCCATAATCCGAAGCTACAAAAAGGTGTAATAATAAAACGAAAATGTGATCTATCAAATCAACATACTTTTCTTTCATACTAATATAAAGGCCCTGAGGACGCCTAAAAATAGTCCCATATTTCTGGCAAGCTTCGCCAACTGTTGGTGTGTAAACAACAGGAAGTAACTCCTCAACGTTATCGATCAGAAGCTTGTAGAACAGCTTCTCATTTCTCTCCTACCAAAAATCCAAGTTCGTCGTTTCTTATTAATTCACTATATCTACATTAAAAGGCTCAAATGGGGGAGTGAAAATAGTGCAGCATGAAAAGAGAAGGCATAATGATATACCTGAAGATCCATCATTGCCATGTAGCGTTGGAGAGGAACTTGATACTGGCGAAGATTGTGCATGAGTTTCTTCTCCTGCAAATACATCAGTGAACAGGGCAAATTTCCCAAAGCACACCTCAAAGAGTAGAAGTTTCTTTATTCGCATGGACAATACCTGAAGCTCTTGAGTCAAGCATGCTGGAGGCAAGAGACCCCTCAGGTAGTGAGCGTCTCTCTCCTTCTCGGAGAAGGCAAGCCCTTTGTTGTGGCGTGGATCTCTCAGCAAGGAACAACCGCTAAGCATCAAGAACACACAAAATAAGGAAATCAGTTTGAAAGCCAACATTGACTCTGTAGAAAGTGACGGAACAAGCAGTTGTAAAAGCCAGCAATTAGCAGAAAAGGCTGATTTCGTTCGTTGGCACTTGGCAGTAACCTAAGCAGCGTTTAGGAATTCGAGAAACAGAGAAGAATCCGGGACAAATTTTCAAATGGCTCAAACATTCCGAGGGTCACACCACCACATGTGAAGAACGGGGCAGATAAAATGGTAATTTTCTGAAGAAATTAACTTCAGTAAAAGTAAATCAAGGTGACGCGAAGATGACGCGCTACACGTTTCTTACATTCAACCAAGAACCGGCCTCAAGCTCCCGCAAAGCGAGGAGCAATAAACAAAGAAGGTTTCTATTGGGGCGACTCAGAACAAAGAAAGCTAATCGAACTCAAAGCGAAATACCAAACTGTTATATTAATTAGTGAAATCAGGAGGAAGAACGTATAAGAGCGGCATTCCTTGGTCGAAAGCCACACGCAAATGAGGAATGGAACAGAGGAAAATGGGCGAAAGCGGAATCGATCTGAAAATGAGACGGAAGAAACGAAATCGAAGAGCATCTCAGATCGCATCGCCGCGATCCGAATATACCAAGAAAGCGACAATATCGGCCCAGATCGAGCCAAAACAGAGAGGATTCTCGTAAAATCAGTCGAAAAAAGGGAAAGAGGGAAAGCGATGTATCCGATGCGATTGACGATGAGAACGGAACCTTGCAACAGAGAGGCTCCACGGCGTGACGAACTGGTCCTCGGTGGCCTGATCCTCGCCGTAGACGTCCTCGACCCCTCCGCCGACGGCCGACCAGGGATCCACCACCTCCGCTCCTGCGCTCTCCATCACGAGCTCCACGTTCCTCGTCTTCCTCTCTCCAGTCGCGACGCACCGGATCACTGAAGCCTTCTCGACCCCAGCCACCGTTGAACTCCTCTGCACACGATACAATCGGCGTCTGTCGTCTCCCTTCTGCCCAACAGCGCACCAAAGGAAAGCACAAGGAATAAAAAGACAGAGCACAACCACCCAATTTATATACGAGTAGTAAGAGAATCAGATGAATGAATTTCCTTTTTCCCTAAATTTCCTCTATATCTCTGCTGGAGAATCGGAAATGGAAACGGGAAGAGGAAATGGATTAGCTGGGCGGAGAAAAAATTTACCAGAAAAACGCTTCGGCTGACCGAGAGCATCGTGACCCTCGTTTGAACAGAATGCAACTCGCGCGCAAGAAGAGAGAAAGAGAGAGACTTTCGGAGCTTTGTTTCCACTAGCGAGCAAAACGAGTAGAGGGAGAGAGTCTTCTGGGGGAGGCTCGCCCCGTTTTCTCCTCCCTCTCTCTCCCCCTCCGAGAAGAAGCCAGCTCCGCACCAACAGGAGAGCGGGAGGAAGACGAAGGTAGGAAGATGTGTGTTACATGCAATGTGCACGGAATATCACGACGGTGTGGTTACTCGCGGAGAAAGATACAAATGAGCAGGAACTCGGACTCAATTTCAATTATATATTATGTTAATTTATTTTTCATATATATTATATTTATTTAATTAACTCTATAATTCTATCTCATTTAGTACAAAAACTATATATAGTTAAATTCTTATGTAACATCTCGTTACGAGGTCACTCATCCCAGTGCTACTCCAATCCACACACACTTAAGCGCAGAATTTTTCATTTATCTGTTCTAATTTTAGAAAATTATTTGACTTGAGTAATTTTTAGGAGGTCACTCATCTCAATATTACTCCAACCCACACACATTTAACTACAGAGTTTTTCATCATTAGCTTCACAATTTTACCTCAAAAAATATCTTTAACTGTTTGAGATCATGTTATCTACTTATACAGCTCAAAATCTCCCTCCGTTTCTAATGTGGGTCACTTATTATTCGCACTTTGCCTCAATGATTCCTTTCTCTCAGGACATTACTCTGTGATCACTCCCCGTCCTTTTCGATCACGAGCATCATATCTTGCATATCCAGCACAAAATATATTTTATACACTGTCAATAAAAATGGAATACATGATAGCATAATTTTATTATATTATATTTTCGTATTTGCTTCTCACGTTGACTCCTACTTCTTGAAAATGTCAGAATGCATAAAAGTTTAAAAATAAATTTTTTAACATATTATAAATTATCACAATATACTGTCCGATTTATTTGACCAAATTAAAATTAATTTAATTTAATTTTAAACAAACATATCACATCACATATAAAAATTAATATTAAAAATTAACTATATTTTATATCCTACATACATACTAAAATAATAACTAATTTATATAATATTTCTTGCATATCTCAATGTAATAACTAACTTTATTTTATTTCATTTATAATTTTTAATAAAAAAATATTTTCATTCAAGTTTAATTTTAATCTTGTTAAAATTAAATTTTTTAAACTGATATGCCCTAACAAATAAAAAAAAATCTTCATGCCAAATTGCTAATGCACAAATGCTTAAAATAAAATTTAAATGTTATTTCTTATACGTTAATAAACCTTAAAATAATGTAAAAATGATTTTTTTTTAATTCTTATTTTAGTGAAACCATTAGAGTAATTAATAATTAATTATACAAAATATCTCTTTTAAATTATATTAATATAATACATTTAATTTAAAATTTAATAATACAAAGCAATAAAAAACTGTATTTTTTTTTTTGATAAAAAAAACTGTATTATTTTAAGCCTTTGTGAGAACGTTCATATAAAGTTTATAAATATACTTATTAATTATAAAATTCGATATACTACTCTTTTAGATATTTTTGTATATATTATTTATTAATAAAAAAATCTATAAATTATAACGATGAACCTGTTTATGAACACATTATTATTCTTGAGATATGAAAGTTTATTTACGATATTTGTATTTATGAACTTTTATTTATATGAATTTTTTCGTAAACACATTAGTGAATTCATTCATTAACTTAATAAACTAAGTCCAAACGTACCTTTATGTTTATGTATCAAACTCGAACAAGCTCAAGCTCGATTTTTGTGAATGAATATGAATAGACTACTACTTAACTCAGCTCGATTCGTTTATAGCCCTACGTATAAACAGAAACATAATATAATGATCATTAAAATTTTAAAAATATCATAACCTTTAATCGTATCTAATAGGAGATAGTTATAAATAGCAATTAAGCATGTCTAATTTAGATATATGTGCACTTAATTTTTTTATTTTTAAATTAACTAAATTATTCGTCTAGTTTGAGATAATATACAAATGAGTCTTTTGACATTAATAGAAAAATTTAATATAGAATATTTTTTTTGGACTAATAAATTAATTAAATTAATTTGAAGACTTAATAAATATTTTAAATAAAAATGATTTCTTAATTAATTATTAATGAAAAATAATAATCTCTATTAGGTATATTAATTAATATTAAATGATTTATTTGCAAGTTGACTCAAATTTTAAAATTAATTTAATTAATTTTAAAATTAAAAAAATTTAATCATATATATAAGCTTAAATTATAAGAAGCTAATTTTTATTTATATTTATATATATGTTGTTGCCCATTTTATGGACTTGTTACTTTAAATTTGATTCGTTACATTATAAGCAAAGCACACATTTATCAAAAGAAGAACGTGTTTGGGAGGGTGGGTGTAGTAGAGAAGGATAAGGAGGAGGAAACCGCGGGAACAGTGGAACGTGGGGTTTGGAGGGAAACGTGCGGACCGCCACCCGCATTCACGCACGGAGAAAACCTTGAGGTGCTGCGGAGTTCGTTGGCCTCATAAAGGCCCATTAATCGACACTCTTCACGCAAGTTCACCGCGAGACACGTGTCACTTATGCCACGTGGCATGTTTTTGCACACAGGAGAGTAAGACTAAATTAAAATTGAAAATAACTCGAAACTTTGTAGTATCTTTATCAATTTGAAATAGACTCGAAATTAAATTTTTGAAAAGAAATGAATTAATTTGTAATTTACACCGAGTATAAATATATATATATTTAATATTTTTTAATATATAATTAGAAAATATTTATATACAAATATGATAGAATATTTTACGTAGAAAAAAATGATATTAGATAGATACTCATAAAATTTTAAAAATAAATTTGTAATATTGTATTTTGATATATTTAAAGTATAATTGATAATTTTATATAAAATATAGTTTAGTATTGAACTTGATTTAATTCAAAAAATTATTCAAAATCAAAAGACTTTTAGGCCTGTTTGGTTTAAGGCGAGATTTTTGTCTAACACAAATTTCAACTATAAAAATCAATTTTATTTCACATCCAATACAATTACGAATATTAGAATTGAAAGTATTTCACATTTTACACACTTTCTAATAGTAAAATAAATTTCTCTCTTATTAAATTTAAAAAATAATTTTTTTTTTCATATCTAAATAAAAAGCTCGAACCAAACGAAGTCTTAATGAGCTCAAATCGAACCAGACACAAAATTAAAAATTTAATTTCGAGTTCGGCCGGCTAACTCCAAATCAACTCAGAAGCTCCACTTGGGTGGACCTACTTCTTGTTTTGTTAAATTGATAGTTTTATATGGAGAAACTTCAAAGTAACATACAAAGAAGACCAGTCATTTGATCAAATCAAATAAAATAAAGCTGGTCAAAAACTAATTGATTCTATGGCCCTTCTCTCATATACATCCATAGTATTTCAAATTTTCATACCGGGTCGAACATCAGAGTAAATTTAAAAAATCATAACATTTTGTGATTTAAATATAGAGATATTATTTATTTTAATTTTAAAAAAACTGTATAACTTAAGTATTTCTCAAAAAATCATCTATCGCAGTACTACTCCATCCCAAGCATATTTAATTATAAAATTTCTCAACATTAGCCTCACAGTTTTACCTCGAAAGTGATCTCAAATAGTAGAGGAGTCTTTTGGAGCAAAACTGTGAGACTAATGATAGAAAATTCCATAATTAAATGTATTTGGACTGGAGTAGTATTAGAATGAATGAACTCCTAAGAAGTACGTAAGTCACGTAGTTCTTTAAAATTAAAGCATTCAATACGTTTGCATCTAAGTCACAAGATATTACAGATACTTTCATAAAATAATTGATTCATGGGCCATTTTTCACTAACATACATGTACATTATTATTTAGGCCAAGTTTGATTTAGTGATATTATACTATTGTCACATTATTTGATGAATTAAATATTTAAATAATATGAACACGATTAAAACTCAATTCATGAATTGGATCACATTCTTGTAGATCAAATAAATAATTAGATTAGATTTGGTTCATTGTCTTGTATTTGTTATGCAATCTATTGAAGTATTCGTGCAAAAGCACAATAATATTGAACTTGAAAAACATCATCACGAAGGTTCTCTCGCTTTTAATGTGCTGCTCTTTAAGTTTGGTGGGAAAGGAGTTTTTCTCGACATAAAAAAATTCATGACTAAAATTAGATAACTATAATTTTTAATCAAAGTAAAAAAAAATTACGATATGTCAAGAAAAAATGTCGATCTAACTTTCTGATTAATTTTTGATCTTTTAGTCAATATTATGCATAAATGTATTTGTTCATTTAAGCAACTTAAACTTTAGACATTCTAATAAATCTAATATTTAGAAATAAAAAAAAATTAATCTACAATAAATATGGTTCGAGTAATGTTTAGGAAGAAAATTCTAACGAAATATTTCATTAAATTATTAAAAAAAATAATATTCTAAATTTCATTGCATGCATAAATATATATATTTTATTGATCTAATTGCAAGCCATTTCAATTCAATTCTATGTCAACTTAAAATTAGATTGATAAAAATTTAGAGTCATAACAACATATTAGTTAACTCATTTGGACTGAATCGAGTTAAATTTGATTTAAAATTTGATTCAATTTTAAAGCGAAATTAGCGACTATAATTTGGAGGATTGTATGCCTTGGCATCAGAAAAAAATGGTTTGTATTATATTAATGATCTAATTTTATTTAAAATGATAATATAATTATTTTTAACACAACCATTTAGTAGATGTGACCCACCGTGATACTAATGTGAAGATTATACACATCACATGAAAGTGACTCATTTACATATTTCTACTCTAGAGTATGACTCGACCCATTATCAAGTGAATGATAAATTATTACGATACGATGGCTATAAACGAGTCGAGTTTCACGTAGCTGGTGATAACTTAAACTCAAAATTTTCAACTTCAGCTTAGCGTGAACTCAATTTGAATTCGAAATGATTTGGAATCTAGTTGGCTTCATTTGAAAGTATTTGAGCTCACGCAAAATTTATTTTATGCCATCTGAAAATAAATTATAAATAAATATATATATATATATATA
>JAEMOT010001249.1:0-54910 GCA_019297695.1 Apostasia ramifera
TCTTCCGGAACTCTCTTTCTTTGGTGTTTCTTGGGATCCCCACATTCCTACGTCAACAATAAGAAATTGAATATATTATTTACATTAAAAAAATAAAAATTGAGCCAAGTCAATTCGATCTGATCATGACTCACAGCTTAGCTTAATAAACTCAATTTGAACTCGATTCAAGCAAAATATTGATCTAAACAGCGAGCAACTATTGATGTTAGAGCCAAACTCTCACCCCAACTCTTTTGGGATAATATTTGGAGGCCCTTTTTACTTTCTCGCTCACTTCCTCTAAATCACCTTATTCTTATGATATATTTATTTCAATAGAATAAAATATGGTAATAATGAAATTGTCATTCTAATAAATGGAATTACAATTCATTTATTTACTTGGATGAAATAAAATATAAAATAAAAAGTGAATAAAAGTTACTAAAATACTCATGCATATAACTTAATAAAATTTTATGTTATTTATTATTATTAAATTTAATTTTACACGAGTAGTTAGATGAATACAATTTATAAAAATATATATGTACACATATAGATACATGTATATCCATAAAAGGAATAAACAAATGCTGAGCCCATGTCATTGTCGGCTTTTGGGAGAACCAGTAGTAGCAAAAGGAGAGCTAGACTTTTTGATCTTAGTACTGCTTCTAGGGACTGTGATGCCCGTGGCCGAAGAGGGTTGGAAGTGATCGCCGGGTGATATCCTAAAAGAAAGGAATCACTGAGGCAATGTGCGGCTCCTAGCAGGCTTCTAGGCCAAATAATGAGTGGTTAAAGGGGCACAAGAATGAATCATCTCACATCGGAAAGGGAGGGAGATCCTGAGCTGTGTAAGTAGATAACGTGATCTCAAATAATAGAGGCGCATTTTGGAAAAATACTGTGAGGCTAGTGATGGAAAACTTCATAGTTAAGCATGCTTGGATTGGAGCACTGGGATGGGTGACCTCTTGGAAAGTACTCAAGCACGCAGTTTTCCTAAAGCCAAAGCGAACAATACCTCTACAATGAGATCACGGGATGTTACAGGATCTGTGAGGATTGAAGCACGCGAGTCCTTGATTTGTATGTCTGGAAAAAGTGTTCTGTACTGGAAACGGCGCAGTCGGGCCACGCCGACTGCAACAGGTGCAGCTGAGGAACATCGTCATCGATGTTGCTTGGAGATGGCCTTGCATTGTCGTGGACGATATTTGACCGAACCCGTGTGGCCGAGGTTTGACCGAAGTTTGAGACCTGTGAGAATAAAAGCATTTAACTAAGGAGTTAGAGCCACCTGGGAGCCACATGTATGGCTGAGATGCAGCGCTGAAATCACGTGTTAACATATATGAACAAAAGTAATTTTAAAATAAAATTTTAGCTCACAAGAAATAGATAAGAAATAGCTATTCATTGAATTGATAGAAAGAATAATTATTCCATGAAATGTGGAATAGAAATTCTTATGAAATAGCTATTCTATATAAAATAAAGATAAAATAAAATAATTATTTCATTCAAGTAAACAGAACCCTAAACTTTAAACCCAAACCAGTGAGGAAATATGTCTTACTACTTTTAAGTTTTGTTAGTTGGAGTGAAAAATCTAAACTAAAGATTAGGAATAAGGTCAACCGTATTAGGAAGATTGTGACGACCTTGACTACCATGCTAAAATTTATGTAAACTACGGAAGAAGGTAAACAAAATTAATAGTTGAAGAAAACTAAATAGATCAAATACTACTATAAGAGTTTAGATTACTACAACTCAGAACAGAAATACATCTAGCTAAAGCAAATAAAGTAGTACTACTAAAATCTCGATTAAAAATATAAGCAAATGAGTCACTCTCTAAAGAAATAACGAATAAAGAAATAAATTAATTTTTCTCCAATACCTACCACATTAGTGACAGGACTTCATTAGAACAGATTCGTAAGTTGTATACTAAAAAAATTTTTAAATAAAATATTAAATAATAATAATAATAATAATAATAATAATAATAATAATAATAGCATGATAACATGATATAATAATAACAATAAGAGAACAAATATTTATAATATGAATTTTTATTAATCATGCATGTAGGATAAAAAAATAACACAACACAATGTGAATAGTAAATATTAAACAATCATAAAATAGTTTGTAGAGTAAGTATGACATTAGCATGTAAACAGTATAGATATAAATGTAAATAACAACCAAAAAGTTTTTTAATTAATTTTATTTTATCTTTTGAGTTTGTGATTTCTTGTACTGTCTCAGTTACCTTTTATACTTTTGGGGATCATCACCTCTTATGAATAGCCTTCCGTAAGCGTATTCAATGGACGTTATCGCACCAAATATTATGTGAAGACCTTTAGTGGACACGTATTCACAGTAGACACGTATTTGCTTTAGGGATCGTCACCACTCACAACAGTTGAAAACTGCTAATGAATGTCATTGCACCAAATATTATATCATATGCTTGAGTTAAGGCAGGTGCTTAATCCTAAAGAAATCACATTTAATTTTTTATTTATTATTGCATTTAAAAGTCTAGCTTATACTATAATTTATTCAATTTGAAAAATTTGTATACTTGCTCAAATTATCATTTTATCTCTTTGAATGTGACGATAAATTCGTACACTTGCCATCTTCGCTAAACAAATATATATTTGTAATTAAATAGCCACACAATATATGATCGAGAAGACTATATGCTAAATAGTCTGGTTCTGTTCGTGTTTGAATCTAAAATAGTAAAATAAATGAGATGATCCAAACAAAGATCGGGTGATACGGTCAATACCTAGAATAAAATTTAAGGTTTATTTTTCAACATTTTCAACTCTAAATTACTCCCAAACCTTATGTCATAGAGATATTATAAATGCTATCTTATTTCTAACAATTAAATAAATACAAATTATTGTAATAAAATGAATGTATGATATCTAGAGTAATAAACAGAGAATAAAACCTTGTTATTATAACCATTATCATGATTTCAATTGAATCAAATTACCTGATAAAAAACTTATAATTCTTATATTATTATGGAATTAAGAGACCGTCTTAAAAATTGAAAATCAATAAATATAACCAATAAACATTAAGATTTTCTCCATGCATGAGTTGAAGAAAAATCACATATGGCAGTGTGATATAGTTTTTATATGCAAATATTATAACTTCACATATCAAAGTATGCGTTGAAGGGTTCAGGAGTGATTTTCAAATCAATAGGATGATAAAAAAGAATTGGGCAAATTACACCCAGGTCTCTGAGTTTAATGCTTAATATCGCATAGGTTCATGTTTTTAAATTTACAACATCGGGGTCCTTGAGTTTTAATAAATTATCAAATGAGTTCTTTTTTCATTTTTTTATTATTAAAAATTTTTAAAATTACCGTTTTACTCCGATGTTCTCTCTCTTCTCCCGATCCGGCCCACGCATGTGGCCCGCAAGGCCCCCGGCAGCCGCGCCGCCCGCGCGCATGCGCCGGACCAGGAGGAGAGAGAGAGGCTAGCGCAACCTGTCAGCAGCCGCGTGGTAGCTGGACTACTGGCGGCTGCACGCGTGCGCCGGTTCAAGAGGAGAGAGAGAATGTCAGGGGGTAAAACAGTAATTTAAAAAAATTTTAATAATAAATAAAAGAGGACCCATTTATAATTTATTAAAATGCAGTGACCCTGATGTTATAAATTTAAAAATATGGACCTACGTTATTAAGCCTTAAACTCAGGGACCTGGATGCAATTGCCCAAAAAATTTTTATGCATAATATTTAATAAGCATCACGCGAACAATCTTATGAATAAATAAATAAATACATAAATTTCACAATAATTCCAAATGTACGATAGCAGAATGTTAATAAAGAGACTTAATATTGCGTAAGTTCAAATAAATTAGTAGAAATTCATCTTTTCAATTATAAATTTGTCTTTCTTTAAAAAATATCTTTTCATACGTATATTTGATTTATGCTAGCCAAGTTAGGATAGAATCTATCTCGAATTCACATAATTTTAGGTTTTCTTGAGATCCGAATATAAAGATTTCTCCAAAATAGCTAGATCCAGTCTAAGGTATAAGAAAACGTGCAGATCGAGAGAAAAATGAAAAAGAATCTTCAATTTTGAGGGAGATCAAGCTTCTTTTCGTTTCCCACATGTCTCTTCTCTCTCTCTCTCTCTCCCCCTCTCCTTTCTCTAGGCCACCAGTTACAAGATGGGATGAATTGAATCGGTGATTAAGGTGAGAAACTCTATTTGTTCCTCTAAATCATAATCTACAGAGTAGTTTGGTCAATTCCTTGGAGCTTTAATTTAAGAAGGTGGTTAAGGAAATTTATATGGATATTAAATCTATTAGATTTGAACTTTAAACAATTAGATTAAATTAGATTAAATATTAATTTTAATCATTTTTAAATTTTAAATCACATAATAAATATTTAATATCCTATATATTAATTTTAAATAATTAATTTTGCGTGAGTAAAATCAATTCCATCGTAATAAAATAAACAAATAAAAAATATGAATTAAATTTTACCTAAATAGCAAATATAATAAAGAAAAATAAAGGGTTTAGGATAGAAAAAGAGGAAAGGAGAGCTTCCCATAGAGTCCTCTTTGGAAGGAATGGAAGAGGGCTAGGACTAGCCCATTGCTTATCTAAAGAAGGGTTTGATTGGGTGGAGCTAGACAAACAGGGCTTTAAAGCCTTAGGCGAATAACAAGTGAACAGTGTTTTGTCAGTTTAAGGGCTCATTTTCTAAAAGTTAAAACTCTCTTTTCCATTAAAAATGAGGTTATTTATAATGGAGAAGCAAGTGGGTAAGAGTAGGTGAGTTAGTGGCCTCCATTAATAGGGCAATGGCTTGGCAGCACAGTGATGATAGGACATTCCACGCCGCCTAACAACCCAGGCATTAATAGCAGACACTTTTTCTTTGCTCCTAGGGGGTGATCACATCATAGAGTAATAAGTAATGCTAAAATGAGACAAGAGCCTACTTGTTGGCTATATGTTTGGCCCCATTGTTCGACTAAGCTTGTGCTATCATACCTCAACCTAGGCAGGTCACTCGACTTGATTGAGAGCTCTGTTCGAGTGACCCCGTTTGGAGATTGAGTCAAATATTAATTTCAATCATTTTTAAAATTTAAATCGCATAATAAATATTTAATATCTCATATATTAATTTTAAATAATTAATTTCACATGATAAAAATTAATTTTAACATAATAAAATAAAATAAAAATTTAAATTAAATTTTACCTAAATATTACAAAGATAATAAAGGGAAATAAAGGGTTTAGGATGGAAAAATGGGAAGGGAGAGCTTCCCTCCTCTTTGGAAGGAATGAAGGAGAGCTAGGACTAGCGGTTGCTTATTTGAAGAAAGGTTTGATTGGATGGAGCAAGACGAATAGGGCTTTAAAGCCTTAGGCGAACAACAAGTGAACAATGTTTTGTCAATTTAAGGGCTCACTCTGTAAAAGTCGGAACCCATTTTTCCACTATAAATGAGGTTATTTATAATGAAGAAAGAAGTGGGTAAGAGTACGTGGGTTAAGCGGCCTTCATTAATGAGGCAATAGCTAGGCAGCATGGTGGTGACAAGACCTGTCCACATCACTTGACAGCCTAGCATTAATGACACACCTTCAACCTAGGCATACTAGTTATTTATGCTATGATGAGACAAGAGTCTACTAGTTCGCTATATGTTTGTCCCCATTGTTCGACTAAGCTTGTGCTATCCGACCTCAACCTAGGCAGGTCACTCAGCTTGATTGAGAGCTCTGTTCGAATGACCCAGTTTGGAGATTGAGTCAAATATTAATTTCAGTCAAATATTAATTTTAAATATTATCCACCTTGGGCCTATGTTCATTCTGCTTCTCCTTGTTCCTCTATGTCTTCTTCAGCTGTATGACCACTTGTCGCCAGTAGTATAAAAATCATTTTCCAATTTATTTAAAGATAAATTTTGCAATATTGTACCTCCCATTTCTCTATAGGAAGAAGTTGAGCAAACACAAAGATGTAGTACTTACACTGGAAGATCGATCTGGAAACTATAACACTTGCATGTCGCAAATTTGCGTCAAGGCAATACCTTTAATTGAAGAATCTACTAAATCTGAGACTTCACCTACTGGAAAGAGACCATTCTAAATATAACAATCATTGCACCATTGTAGTAATTGGTTACAAGTCACATCATCTAAAATATAAGCAAAGTTAGAGTCTACACTGCATAACCACCAATAAACAACTGAAGGACATCTTTCAAGTGAAAATTAGAACCCAGCTGACGAGGATAACCACTATCCACAACCATATAACCTTCTAGTACTGCAATACAGAATTGCACATAGAATGAAGAAAAGGCACACTAATCATCATAATTCCCATGGTATAGAAAATACAAGGTTTGCACTCCTACAATCATCATTTGCCTCATAAGAAAGCTTTAACAATACATAAGGAAAATATTACGGCATATTTTAGAAAATGCACCTCAAGTAGTTCGCCCATTGCTCGTCCATTTTTCACCACTGAACCAGGTTTTACAAGCTCAAACCTCCTTATTCAAAAAAATACTGGGTCATTCGTAACATTATTAAATTAGGACAACATCATAAATCAAGACATATAAAGGCATTTTTGCAGGGATCCGAAGAACTTTCTTACTTGAATAAGTTATCCAAACATAAACAATGTACATAATGGAGTTGCAACCAATGGTCGAAGAGGGAGAGAAGTGATCACTGAGTTAATCGTAAGAGAAGGGCACGAGAGCAAAAATTGGCTTCTGGCAAGTTTTTAGGCCAAATGATAAATGGAGAGAGCGGCATAAAAATGAATTGTACATCACAAAAGGAAAATAATTCCTAAGCTGTATAAGTAAAAAGTGAGATCCCAAACTGTAGAGGTGCCTCTTGGGAAAAAATTGTAGGGTTAATGATGTGAAACTCCATAATAAAATGTCACTGAGTTGGAGTAATTTCGAGATGGGTGACTTTTTGGGATATACTCAAGTCATGCAGTTCTCTTAAGCCAAAACATACCAAATACAGAGTTTCCAATCATTAGACCGATAGCTTTGCCCTAAAAGACACTTCTACAGCTTGTAATCTCATTATTTCTAGTGTGCCTCTCATCACTCATCATCAGGCCTAGAAGCTTGTCAGTACTCTTTGCTCCATTGATTGATTCTATTCTCTTAGGACACCACCAGGTGATCACTCTCGCCCACTTCGACTACAGGTCGTCACAATCCCACTAGCTTCTGCCCAGTTTTGTTCTCAAACTATAATGTACTATGAGAGGTTAGCTCTACTATCCACCTTGTCATACCTCAACTATCCTTAGTCATCTAATTAAGAGATCATAGAAAGAATAAAGCATAATCATATGTGGCAAAATTTTACTCAATTCTTTAACTTGAGTCCATAATCATACATTATATTTTTGATTTGTATCTTTTTCCTTTATCTTTCTCTCTCTTTCTCTCTCTTTCTCTTTATAATTATTCAAGTTTAGGGGTTTTAAAGCTTTGACACATGAGTATTTATACCATGATAATGATATTTCACACATAAGGAAAGAAGACACCACATAACAAGTCCATAATCCAAGTTGTACATCACAATTAAAAATAATAATAAACATCTTTTAAGATTTAATTTTAGCCAATTAAGTCACTCCACCCTTCCCTCTCCCTTTGGATTGACCTTCATTGTGCTGGTGCATACTAGTTTACTTGCCATAAAAAGCATGTCCAACTACCTGAGTATGAATTAGCCTAGACAATAGGTAAGTAAAACAATAAAAACTGTTTAAACAAGTTCACTCTTTTTCTTTTGCATTCATGCACATATAAGTAACTCATTATATATAGTATATGTAATCTAAGTAATATGGTAATAAATAGCAGTATCATATCATATAGTACATAATTTAAGAATCATCAATTATCATAAACATTTAACGGTGCCTTGTTTCCTCAACTAATCATCTCAACAACCTCTTTGGAGATAGCCATATATTGACTATCCAATGGACGAAGTTGCATCAATTTTCCATCAATAGTACAAATTTGTTAATTGGCCACATACATCAAAACTTTTTCAACTGGGGTGGTTAGAATCTACCATTGGATGCATTCAAATCAGAAGTTTTCCTCGAGCTAGGCAGGGAGATTGTGTATAGGGTAAACATTTTGGTTACTTCATTTTATTCTTACTTTATATGTTTCCTTTCTTTCAAGAAAAAGTAACTTTTACAGTAGCATAACAAACCACAGTTGCCAAATAGAGCAAAGTAAGCATTTGGTCACATTGACCTTCATAATTTGCATAAAATATCATTTTTATACATCTAGAACATGAATTTAGAAATAATTTTGCTGCAAATGACAAGTATAAAACTTATAGAAAACCAATTGAATATTTCATCTATCATTTGTCGTGAACTTTAAATGACATTTGATATGATAAACAATTGTTTCTATCACCATGTGTCAAAACAGATATTTGAATAGAAGGCACAAACCCAAAGCTCGAAGGATGAATGTTGAAGCCTGAAGGCCAAATGTCGAAGCTCGAAGGCCGAAAGTCAGAGCCCGAAGCTTAAAGGCCAAAACCTGATGCGCAATGCCCAAAGCTCAAAGCATGAAGGCCAAAGTCTGAAGCCTGTAGCTCGATGGCCAAAGCTTAAAGCCCATAGCCTGAAGCTCGAAGGCCTATTTTTTAAGCCCAAATCATAGAAGTGTGTCCCCAAAACCCAAAGCCCAAAGCCTGAAGGCTCGTGCCTAAAGGTCGAAGGATGAACACCAAAACCTGAATGTCGATGGCCGAACATCTAATCGCGAAGGCCAAAGGCCGAAGTCCAAAGCCCTTAGCTAGAAGCCAGTAGACTGAAGGTCTAATCTCAAAGCTCGAAGCCCGGTTGCTCAAGCTCAAAGCACAAAGCTCAAAGCCCGAAAGCCTATTCGCATAGTCTAAAGTACAAAGGCCCAAACTAAAATGCTGAAACCCGAAGTCCCAAACCCAAAGCCTGAAACCCAAAGCTTGCAGCTCCAAACCTGAAGCATGTATACCCATGCTTGAAGCCTAAAGAAGAATGCCCGAAGCCTAAAGCTCGAACCCAAAGCTTGATGTCCGAACTCTAAAGGCCCAAGCCATAATTGAGAAGACAAAAAGCCTATAGCCCGAAGCCTAAAGGCCTAAGCCAAATGCCTAAAGGCCTAAGCCTGAATCAAAAAGCATAAAAGCTAAAGGCTGAAGCCTGAAGCCTGAGAGTCCAAGCTCGAGTCCTTAACCCTAAAGATCAAACCCTAAAGGTGCAAGCCTAAACCCTAAAATGCGAAGTTTGAAAGCCAAAGTTTGAGGTCTAAAGACCCGAGACCTAAAGCCTAAAGGCCCAAGCTTGAAGCACGAAGCTTGAAACCAAAGGCCCAAGCTTGAAGCACGAACCTTGAAGGCCAAAATTCGGAAGTACAAAACTTAATGCTTAAAGCCCAAGGCTTGTAGCCTGAAGGCCCGAAGCAAAAGATTGAAGCACAAAAGCTTATGCCCAAATTTTGAAGGCCTAAGCCTAAAGCCTGAAGGCCTAAGCATGAACCCTGAAACCCAAAGAATGTTGGCCTGAGCTCTAAGTTCAATGCCTGAAAGCCAAAGGATGAAGCCTGAAGCATAAAGCGTAAAGGCTCAAGCCCGAAGATGTAAGCCTGAAGCTCGAAGCCCGAAGGCCCAAGCCTGAAGCCAGAAGCCCAAGCCCAAAGCCTGGTGCCTGAAACTTGAATGTCCAAGCTCGAAGCCAGAAGCCACAAGCCTGAAGGCTTAAGCCTGAATGCCGAAAGCCCATGCCTAAAGGCTTGAGGCTCGATGGCCGAATCCCGTAGGCCTAAGCCTAAAGCCTAAAGCCTAAAGCCTAAAGCCTTAAGCCCATTGCCCGAAAATCGAAGCACGAAGCTTGAAGTCTAAAGTCTAAAGGCACAAGCCTGAATCCCAAAGCCTAAAGGCCCGAGATTGAAGCTCAAATTTCAAGGCCTGAATGCCCAGGCCTAAAGCATATAGGCTTAATCCCAAAGGCAAAAGCCTCAAGCCCCAAAATTTGCAAGCTTGAAAATCCTGATGTGTGCCCAAAGCCCGAAGCCTAAAGCCTAAATGCCCAAGCCTAAAGCTTAAAGCTCAAATGCCCAAGCCTAAAGCTTAAAGCCCAAAGTGAAAATGCCATGCCTGAAGCTTGAATCCTGATGGCCTAAGCCTGAAGCTTGAACCCACTATGTGCAAGCTTGAAAATCGACGCCTGAAGACCATAGCTTGAAGCCTGAATCTCAAAGGCCGAAGGCTCATGGCCGAAGCTTGCTGCCTAAATTCTTAAACCCGAAGCCAGAAGTCTGAAGGCCCATGCCAAAGCCTGAAATACAAAGTATGAAGCCTAATGCTCAAAAGCCTAAGCCTGAAATTTGAAGCCTAAAGCCTAAAATCCCGTGCCTGAAGTTCGAATCCTGATGGCTCAAGATTGAAGTTTGAAACCTTTATGTGCACGCTGAAGACCAAAGCCTAAAGACTGTAGCCTGAAGCATGAAGGTCAAAGGCCGATGGCTAAAGATAGAAGCCCAAATTCTTAAGGACGAAGGACCATGCCCGTATCCATAAGTTCGAAGGCCTAAAGCCTAAAGGCCCGAAGCCTGAAGGTCGAAAGCCCAAGCCCGAGGACCAAAGCCCGATGACCGATGACCTAAGCTTGAATCCTGAAGCTCGAAGTTTGAAGGCCCAAGCCCAAAGCCTAAACCCCAATTACTAAAGGACTAAGCCCAGTTCCCGAGGCTCAAATCCTGAAGCTTCAATGTCAAAGGCCAAAGTTCCAAGACTAAAACACAAAGCATAAAGCCTAAAGCTGAAATGCCAAAACCCAATTCTTGAAGC
Source organism: Apostasia ramifera (assembly GCA_019297695.1). Taxonomy (NCBI): domain Eukaryota; kingdom Viridiplantae; phylum Streptophyta; class Magnoliopsida; order Asparagales; family Orchidaceae; genus Apostasia; species Apostasia ramifera. The sequence continues at coordinate 10,958 of JAEMOT010001249.1, forward strand.
CTTGCATGAAGCATGAATTCTGATGGCCTAAGCCTGAAGCTTGAACCTTTTATGTGCAAACTAGAAGACCGAAGCCCGAAGACCATTCCTGAAAACTTGAAGCTCGAAGGCCAAACACTAATGGCCGAAGCTTGAAGCCCTAATTCTTAAGCCTGACTCGAAACCCAAGGGCCGAATCTCGAAGCCCAAAGACCCAAGCCCAACCTAAAAGCTGAAGCACAAACCCAAAAACCTAAAGACCTAACCTTGAAGCCAAAACCTTATAGGCCTGAGCTCTAAGCCAGATGGCCAAAACTTTAAACTTGAAGCCAAAACCTCGAAGGCTTGAGCTCTAAGCCAAACGGCCTAAACTCGAAGGCTCATGTCTAAAGCATGAATGCTTAAGCCCAAAGCTAGAAGCTCGAAGGCCAAAAGCTCAAGTTTAGAGAGTTGAAGACCCAATACTGAGCCCGAAAGACGGAAGATCAAAGCTTGAACCCCCAAACTTGAATTTATAAGCCCAAAGCCTGATGCCCGAAAGCCTAAGCCCGAAGACCGAAGCCCAATGAATGAAGACCTAAGCTTGAATCCTAAAGCCCAAAGTTCGAAGGCCGAACCCCAAAGCCTGAACTCCAAATACTGAAAGACTATGCCCGGAGCCCGAAGCTTAAATGCCAAAGCTTCAAACTCTAAGGCCAATGCCCAAATGCCCAAGCCTGAAATTTGAAGCCCAAACCGCAAAAGCCCATGCCTGAATCTCGAATCCTGAAAACCTAGGCTTGATGCTTGAACCCTCCATGTTCAAGCTTGATGACGTAGCCCGAAGTCCAATGCTCAAGCCCAAAAGGTCATGCCTAAAGCCCAAAGTCCTATGCCAGAAGCTTAAAACTTGAAGTGCTAAGCACAAATCCCGATGACCGAAGGCCCAAGCTTGATGCCTAAAACCCAATGCAAGAAGATCAAAAATGCACTACCAAGCCTCAATGGTTTATGCCCAAAGCCTAGAACCCAAAGGCCAAGTTTGAAGGCCAATGCCTAAACCCTGAAGCCTGATGCTTAAATCTTAAAGCCTGAAAGCCCAAACTCGTCATTCAATGCTATAAGCCTAAACATTGAAGGCCTAGGCCCAAAGCTCAATGCCCAAAGCCTGAAGCCTGAATCCAGAACTTATAACTCGAAGCACAAAGTACAAAGGCCAAAGGCCCAATGCTAAAACCTAAAGCTTGAAGGTCTACGCCCAAAAACTGCAGCCGAAAAACACAAGCCCAAAGGCCGAAGGCCTAGCCTTGAATCCTAAAGCCCAAAGTTTGAAGGCCGAGGCCTCAAAACCAGGAAGTCTTATCCCCAAATCTTGATGATTGAAGGCCCAAGACTGCAACCTGAGGGCCGAAGATTGATGCCTGAATCCTAAAGCACGAAGACCAAAATTGCAATACCAAAGCTCGAAGGTCCATGCCCAAAGCCTAGAACATGAAGCCCAAAGTTCGAAAGCTAAGCTTAAATCCCAAATCCTGAAGCTTAAATCTCAGAGCCTGAAAGCCTAAGCTCAAAGTCTGAAACTCGAAGCCTAAACATCGAAGGCCCTAGTCTATAGATTAATGCCCAAAGCCCAATGCCCAATGCCCAATGCCTGAAGCAGGAATCCAGAAACTTATAGCCCAAAGCACAGAGTGCAAAGGCCAAAGGGCCAATCTCGAAGTCTAGAGCTCATGCCTGAAGACTGAAGCCTAATGATCGAAGACCTAAGCTTGAATCCTAAAGCTCGAAGTTCCAAGCCCAACCCTGAAGTCTAAACCTTAAGTACTAAAAGACTATGCCCGGATCCCGAAGCTCGAAGCTCAAATCCTGGAGCTTCAAAAGCTAAGGCCAAAGGCCAAAGCCTAAAATACGAAGCATGAAGCCTAATGCCCAAATGCCATGCATGAAATTTGAAGCTCAAAGCACAAAAGCCCACGCCTGATGCTCTAATCTCGATAGCCTAGGCCTAAAGCTTGAACCCTCCATGTGCAAGCTTGGAGACCATAGCCCGAAGACTATAGCCTGAAGCTTAAAGCTCGAAGCTCAAAGCCCGAAGCTCAAAGCCCGAAGCTCGAAGCCCAAACCCCAAGCCCGAAAGGTCATACCAAAAGCCCAATGGCACACGCCAAAAGGCGAAAGCCAAAAGCCTGAAGTCTTATCCCCAAATCCCAACGATCGAAGGCCTAAGACTACAACATCAAGGTCCAAGATTGATGATTGAATCCTAAAGCCCAAAGACTGAAATTGCAACACCAATGCTCGAAGGTCCATGCCAAAAAGCTCATGCCCCTAGCCCAAAGTTTGAAACCCAAAGCCCCTTAGTGCATGATGCCCAAAACCTAAAGCCTAAACCCTAAAGTTCAAAGCCTAAAGCTCGAAGACTAAAGGCTAATGCCCAAACTCAGAAGGCCCAAACCCGAAGGGCGAAGCTGGATCCCGGAGCCTTAAGCATGAAGCTCGAATCCTAAAGGACAAAGCCTGAGCCCAAACTCTGAATCCCGAATGCCGAAGCCCGAAGTCTGAAGCCTAAGGGCCTAACCCCAAGGCTCAAGTCCAAGGTACGAACCTTGAAGGCCCATGTCTCAAGGTAAAGACCAAAACCTGAAGGCCTAATCCAAAAATCCCTGGCCCAATTTAGAAGGCCAAAGGTCTACGTCTGAAAATTAAAGCCGGATGCCTATAGCTGGGTCCAGATGTCCCAGGAACAAAACTCGAGGCCCAAAGACGGAAGCTTGAAGCACAAAGCCCAATGATCTAAGCATTAAGCCTGAAGCTCGAAGGCCCATCCTTGGAGATCAAAGCCCAAAGCCCGAACCCTGGAGCATACAAGCTCAATCCCAAAGCTAGATGTGCGAAGCCTAAAGCCAGATGTCCTAAGCCCGAAGCCCAAAGTCTTATGCTCGAAGCCCGAAACCCCAAGGTAAATGCCTAAATCCCAAAGCCCGATAGCCCGAAGCTTGAATCCCGAGGCTCAATGCCTTAAGCGCGAATCTTAAACGTCCAAGCTTGAAGTCCCAACCCTAAGCATTAAGCCCGAAGCCCATAAGCCTGAGCTTGAAGACAAAAGTTGGAAGCCCAAAGCCCGAAATCCCAAGTCCAAAGACCCAACCCTGAAGGCCCAAGCTTGAAACCCATAAGCTTAAGCCTAAAGCCAGAAGGCCCAACCTTGTAGCCCAAAGTCCATAGCCCAAAGGCTCAAGCTAGATGCACAATGGCCTAAACCCAAATCCTGAGAAAGAAGCTGAAGGTTAAAACCTCAAGCCTCGAAGGCCTAAGCCCGAATCTCTAACCTAAAACCTAAAACCCAAAGTTAGAAAGCCATAGCATAAGCCTGAATCTCGATGACAGAAGCTCACAGCTTGAAGGCTAAAGTTCGACGGCCCAAGCTCATCTTTTGAAGCTAGAAGCTCAAAGTCCAAAGCTAGAGGCCCAAAAGCCTAAGCCCAAATCTTGGTGGGCTAAGAGTCAAAGCCCAAAGCTTGAATCCCGAAGGCCCAAGCTGTAATCCTTAACCATGAAGATCGAAATCGGATGGCACAAGCTTGAAGCTTAAAACCTAAAGCCCGAAAGCCAAAGGGTAAAGTCTATAGGCCCATGCCTGAAGCTTGAAGCTTAATGCCTCAAAGTTGAAGTCTAAGGCTCTGTTTGGCAACTGGCTAAAAAAGATGACTTATTTCAACTATGGCTAAAATCTTAAATTTATTTAAAAATAATTTTTAAAAATTATTTTATATTTCATCCTACACAAATTCCAACATTAATAATCATTTTATTTCACATCCAACACAATTTTTAATATAACTAACTCACTTTATTTCACATCATACACATTTTTCTAAAAACTTTCACAAAAATTTTTCATACAATCTTTTTTTCCTCCAACCAAACAGATCATAAGGCTTGAAACCTGAGAGCCCAAGCCTGGATCCCTAGCCCTGAAGATCAAACTCTGTCAGCACTAGCCTAAACCATAAAACCCATAGCCTAAAGGTTCAAGCTTAAAGCCTGAAGCCTAAAGGCTCAAGTCTAAAGCCTAAAGTCTGAAATAAAGGCCCAAGACTGAAGCATGAAGCTCGATCCCCAAAGCTTTAAGCATGAAGCTCGATCCCCAAAGCCTTAAGCATGAAGCCTATATCTCAAAGGCCAAAATATGAAACCTAAAGTCCAAAATGAAGGCCCAAGACCGAAGCATGAAGCTAGATCCCCAAAGCCTTAAGTATGAAGCCTACATCTTGAAGGCCAAAATATGAAACCTGAAGCCAGAAGCCCATGGCCGGATACCCGAAGCCCGAAGCCTGAAGCCGAAGCCCGATGCCCGATGCCCGATGCCCGATGCCGGAAGCTAGAAGCTCGAAGCTTGAAGCCTGATGCTCGAAGGTCGAAGCTAGAAGCTCGAAGACCAATGGCCTAACCCTAAAGCTGTTGATGTGGGAAGTAGAGGATCACGAGAAACACAAAAAGAAAAAGAGTCCTGAGAAATGACAGCATGTAGAGAGCTAAGCCTGATGATTAAGGCTTAAATAAGAGTAATACGCACCCAAAATAGCAACAAAGGTTTAAGGTAATTCAGGGAGAAGATTCTCTACGTCCACCAGATGATCAGTGAGATAATTTTAGTAGTAAAGAATGGGGGTGGTCGTAAAAACCAGTACAATATGAAAAGAAAAAAGAGAGAAAGAAAGAGAGAAAGAGGGAAAAAGCTTTCTTATCTCAAGCTCTATTACAAGTTAACAGAAGGATAAAGACGTGGCTGATCCAACCCTTTTTCCTGCCTTCTCTCCCTACCCACCTGAAGCCTGTTCAACGGCTTTTATAGGTAGGAGGCAGTAGAGCTCAGCCCGAATTTGCTAGATGAGGGTAAAATATTCAATTATTGAGTCCACATTGGTGGTCCTACTGCTGTCAGTCACTGAAGAAGATGGAAGTAGTGAAAGGAGAACTTTATTTCTTGATTCTAGTAATTCTTTTAGGGGTCTGTGATGGCTGAAGCACGTGGACCTTTAGTTTATGTACCTGAAAGAAGCATGCTGTATTGAAAATAATGAGGTCGTGGCACACTGATAGATGTAGCTGAGACACATAGTTATCGATATTTGTAGGGAAATGGCCTTGAATCATTGGGATCAAGGTTTGACCGTATCCTAGTGGCCGAGGCTGGCGACCTGCAAGAAAAATAATAAAAATGATAAAGAGGTTAATACCCATGGCGCTACATGTATTGCTAAGATGCAGCGCTGGAACTATGTGTTAACATCAGCCCTTCACATTGTCAGGGCACGAATATTAATGTGGGTCCTAGAATGCGAAACATCGTGATGGTGGATGTGCTACCAAAGGCTTGCCAGAATAAAGCCGGAGCGGCACCATGCCGATTCACATTCACCTTCACCATTTCTAAAAATCCTGCAAAAAGAGAGTAGATTTGTTAGAGGGATGGCAGGGAGCAATAAGTGGAAGATTCTGTTGGGTCTTCCTTTGAAGAAGAAGAGGGCTAGCAACCCTCCATCAGGCTCCTCTCCTCTTCTAAAGAAGAGAATCTTGGAACCATCTGATGGATTGCCAAGATCGGTGGCTGAGGAGACTGTTGTGGTGCTTCAGGAAGAAGAAGCAGGGGCTCCGACTGTAGTTCCATCAGGGGATATGCCGTCAGCCAAGGTTCCTAGGGCTCTGATGCAAACTTTAGAGTCTGCACAGGGACCTGCAATAGAGGAGAAGGCAGTGGAGGCGGTGAACATCTCTAACTCTCCTGTCAAGGTGCCTCTGAAGGCAGCAGGGTAGAAGGAGCTGAGTGTAGTGCATCAGATGCATGTGGGAGAAAGCCTCAACCTAGGAAACCTATTCAAAGATGAGAACATTGAGCAGTTCCTTCCTACGGTAGGGGTTACGCTTGCGAAGGGGCTATGAAAACGCTCCTAGTGGTTTGCAGCCCTACTCCCCTTGGTAAGCCAGTCCCTCCTACTTCTATGGCAAGGAGGCCTTCCTTTTCTTCTTCCGGCGAGTGCTCGAGGTGATGAGAAGAAGGAAGAAAAGGGAAGGAAGAGAGAAGGAGTCAAGATGGAGGAGGCTATTAAGAAGAAGGAGGTGGTTCCCTAGGCTGCCCTTGAGATAAGAAGAGGAGAGGAAAAAATCTTAAGAGGCACCTCCCACATAGTGGAGATGGTAAATAGTATAAATAAAAAGATTGAGGAGGGAAAAATGCGCTATTTTATGAGAATAACGGAGCTAGAGAGGGCTTTGGCGGCGGGCACAGAACAATCCCGAGCTAGGCAGGATAAGGAGTTAAGGAGGTTGCACGACTTTGAGGAGAAGTTGACCTCCTTAACTCTTAAGAACGAGGAATGGGCAGGCAAAGCCTAAGTTGTGAGGGGAGAGTTCCACCGCACTATGTTGGACATAGGCTAGGCCTATTCTACCCACATCAACGATCTCCAGAAAAGAATAAAAAAATTAAATGACGAAAAAAAGGCTTTAAGAAGAGAGAGAAATAAGATCAGGGGTGAGGTCATGGATGCCAAGGAAGTAGAGTCCAAGGTGAAGCAAATGGCCTTCAAGACCCATCGCCGGGACGAGCTGCTGAAGTCTAAGATACGCTCCATGCGTGCCTTGATAGATTATGGCATGGGATGGAGAGGGTGACATATGGAGGACTAGAGGAGGCAGTGAGGACAGCGTGAATATCATCAGCGCCTGAGTCGTAGGTCACCATGTGAAGAGCTAAGCAGCCTTCGATGTTCTCCTGCAAACACTGGTTGATGTGAGTATTCTGAACTAAGAAAACATCAAAGGTCTAGCCATTCTTCTTTTCTATGGCCCCAAGGGTCCAGACAAGTTTTTCGACTCTAGGAGCCATGGTTCAGGGGAGATTCCCTCTATAGGTGCCTATGCTAGCTGGGGATATCAGCTCGCCTCTCCCCGCAGAGGTTCTAATGAAGGCCAAAGTACTCCTAAAGCGTAGCAACAAGATCGCCCCAAGGGCTGGGAATGATTTTCTTCCTTCCTTTCTTTCTCATCCTCAGACCCATCATCAACAAGTTTGAAGGAACAATCAGAGAAAAGGGAGCTCGAAAAAGACCATGGAGGGTGTGTTGTTCTGATGAGGAGCAGTATAGGTCAATCTCAATGGGAGGTTTTTCTTATATTTGAGATTTACACTATAACCCTAACTGTCTATGATCTGAAGCCTTATATTTTTCTTTGATTCCATTTCATGTCCTGTACTCAACAGAGAAATATGTAAGAGTAAAAAAATAAGATTTATAACAAGTTTTATTATGAATAGAAAATATTTCTTTGAAAACTTGCTCTAAATGAATCCTGTTTATTATGCTTTCCTTCTTTTGTCTCCTTTCTCTTTTGTTTGAAAAAAATAGTAAAAGATTAGAAAGAAAAGAATAGGAATTTTATGAACTTATAAAGTCAATGGTAAAATCTAAAGTTAAAAGGTTCCAAAGACTAATTATCATCATGGACGATATTATGCTAAATAGGTGAAACATCAAATGACGATTAGTTGAGAATAAAATGGGCAACGCAACTTGATGTTTGGAAATATGGTGCACAATATCAGGAAGAGTATAGGTGAAGGGACGCTTTAAACTCTAAGGCCAAAGGCTAAAGCCTAATGCCAAAATGCCCAAGCCTTAAATTTGAAACCCAAAGAGCAAAAGCCCATGCCTCAAGCTCAAATCCTATCGCCTTGGCCGGATGCTTGAACCCTCTATGTGCAAGCTTGAAGACTATTGCACAAAGCTTCAAGCTTGAAGCTCGAAGCCCGAAGCCAAAATCCCAAGCCCAAAAGGTTAGGCCAATGACCAAAGGCTTATGCTGGAAGCTTAAAGCTTGAAGTTTTATGCCCAAATCCCAATGACTGAAGGCCCATGCTTACAACTAAAAGGCCTAAAGCTCGAAGATCGAAATTGCAATAGCAAAGCTCAAACCTAAAGCCCAAAGCCAAAAGCTTAAAGGCAGAAGCTTGAAGACTGGAAACCCAAGTCCAAAGACCGAAGGCCAAAGCTTGAATCCTAAAGCCCAAAGTTTAAAGGCCGAACCCCGAAGCTTGAACCTCAAATACTGAGAGACTATGCCCGAAGTCCGAAGCTCAAATCCCGAAGCTTCAAACTAAGGCCTAAAAGATAAAGCCTGAAGCCTAATGCCCAAATGCCCAAGCTTGATATTTGAAGTCTAAAGCGAAAAAGACCATGCCTGAAGTTCGAATCATGATGGCCTAAGCCTGATGCTTGAACCCTTTATGTGCAAGCTTAAAGACCATAGCCTGAAGCGTGAAGCTCGAAGGCCGCAGGCCAAAGTTAAAAGCCCAAATTCTTAAGCCTAAGCCAAAAGTCCGAAAGCCCATACGTGTAGCCACAAGTCCTAAACTGCAAGCCCGAAGCTCGAAGGCCGAAGGTTCCAAAGACTAATTATCATCATGGACGATGTTATGCTAAATAGGTGAAACATCGAATGACAATTAGTTGAGAATAAAATGGGCAACACAACTTGATGTTTGGAAACATGGTGCACAATATCAGGAAGAGTATAGGTGAAGGGATGCTTCAAACTCTAAGGCCAAAGGCTAAAGCCTAATGCTCAAATGCCCAAGCCTTAAATTTGAAACCCAAAGAGCAAAAGCCCATGCCTCAAGCTCAAATCCTATCGCCTTGGCCGGATGCTTGAACCCTCTATGTGTAAGCTTGAAGACTATTGCACAAAGCTTCAAGCTTGAAGCTCGAAGCCCGAAGCCAAAATCCCAAGCCCAAAAGGTTAGACCAATGACCAAAGGGTTATGCTGGAAGCTTAAAGCTTGAAGTTTTATGCCCAAATCCTGATGACTGAAGGCCCATGCTTACAACTAAAAGGTCTAAAGCCCGAAGATCGAAATTGCAATAGCAAAGCTCGAAACCTAAAGCCTAAAGCCAAAAGCTTAAAGGTAGAAGCTTGAAGCCTGGAAACCCAAGTCCAAAGACCGAAGGCCAAAGCTTGAATCCTGAAGCCCAAAGTTCAAAGGCCGAACCCCAAAGCTTGAACCTCAAATACTGAGAGACTATGCCCTAAGTTCGAAGCTCAAATCTCGAAGCTTCAAACTAAGACCTAAAAGATAAAGCCTGAAGCCTAATGCCCAAATGCCCAAGCCTTAGATTTGAAGTCTAAAGCGCAAAAGACCATGCCTGAAGTTCGAATCATGATGGCCTAAGACTGATGCTTGAACCCTTTATGTGCAAGTTTGAAGACCATAGCCTAAAGCGTAAAGCTCGAAGGCTGCAGGCCAAAGTTAGAAGCCCAAATTCTTAAGCCTAAGCGAAAAATCCGAAAGCCCATGCGTGTAGCCACAAGTCTTAAACTGCAAGCCCGAAGCCCGAAAGCCCGAAAGCCCATGGCTGAGAATGATGATTCACGGTGGGTTGATCTGGATCTCTTGGAACAAAAAAGGTAGTTGGCCGCACTCAAACGACTCGAACATAAACACTGAGTTGAACGATACTTCAACCGCAGGGTCAACCTTAGAGACTTTGCTCAGGGCGATCTGGTGCTCAAGAGGCGACTTCTTGCTGGTAGCAACTTAGGGGTTCCCAAACTTGAACCCAATTAGGAGGGCCCATACATCATGCACGAGATTTAGGGTGCTAACACATACTATCTTATGACCTCTGAGGGTGTTCAACTCCCTAGGACATGGAGCGGGGATGACCTAAAGAAGTTCTATGTATAAGCCCTGGCATCTATTTACTATCATGTATACGAAATTCCTTCGTGAAGATACGTCAGAAATTCTTCTGCATTAGTATACACCTAAGTTCCTTTTATTATGGTCTTACAGAGGTTGAATCTGGAAACCTGAAGTCCCAAACGCAAAGCCTGATGTCTAAAGCCCACGGGCCAAAGCCTAAAGCCAAAGGCTTGAAGCTTGAAGCTCGAAGGCCCAAGCTAGAAGCCCAAAAGCCTAAGCGTGAATCCTGAAGCCCGAAAGCCAAAGTCTGAAGCCTGAAGCCCAAAAGCTCGAGCCTGAAACAATAACCTCAAAGATCGAAGCGCAAAGGTGCAAGTGTAAGCCAAAAATCTAAACCCCGCCAGCTCACTCTAATGCCTGAAGGCCCATGTCTGAAGCCTGAAGCTTGAAGCCTGAAGGCCCAAGCTCAAAGCTCGAAGCCAAAAGCATGAAGCCCTAAGCTTTAAGCTTGAACCTGGAAGCCCAAATCACGAAGCCCAAAAAGCATGAGCCTGAAGATCGAAACTCGTACGCAAAAGGACTAATCTCGAAGCCCAAAAGCTGAAGGCCCAAAAGCCAAAGGCCCAAAAGCCAAAGGCCCAAACTTCAGGCCCAAAGGCTAAAGCTTGATGACCAAAGGCCCAAGCTAGTATGCTGAATCCCGAAGGTCGATGCCTGTCGCTAGAAGTTTGAAGCTCAAGGCTCGAAGCCTGTAGCTAGAAGCCTAAAACCTAAAGGCCCAATCCCAAACCTTAAAGCTTGAAACTCAATCATCTCAGCTAAAATTTAAAACTTGAAGCCTTAAGCCCATAAGCTAAAAACCTTAGTCAGAAGCACGAAAGCCCAAGCCCAAAACCCGAAGGCCCAAGCCCAAAACCTAAAGGCCCAAGCCTAAAGCTAGTAGCTCGAACCATGAAGCCCGAAACTTGAAGTGACAAGCCCAAAGCATGAAATACAAAGTCACAAGCCCATTGCCAAAAGGCGGAAGCGCAAAGTTTCATGCCCAAAGCCTAAAGACCTAAGCCTGAAGCTCAAATCTTAATTGTTCGAATGCCTTAGCCTGAAGACCAAAGTCAGTAGGCATAAACATGAATTCTTAGGCCGAAAGTGTAACATCCCGTAATCTCATTGAAGACGTATTGTACACTTTGGCTTTAGGAAAACTGCATGCTTGAATGCTTCCCAGGAGGTCACCCATCTTAGTTCTACTCTAGCCCAAGCATGCTCAACTATGGAGTTTTCCATCACTAGCCTCACGATTTTGCCCCAAAAAGCGCTTCTACTATTTGAGATCACATTATCTACATATACAACTCAGGATCTCCCTCCCTTTCCGATGTGGGTCAATTCATTCCTGTCCCCTCTCACCACTCATTATTTGGCCTAGAGGCCTGCCAGGAGCCGCACTTTGTCTCAGTAATTCTTTTCTCTTAGGACATTACCCGGCGATCACTCCCCGCCCTCTTCGGCCATGGGCATCACAGGCCTACCAGCTTCCGCCTGGTTCGTCCTCAAACTACATCGTACTATAGAAGGTCGGCTCTAATACCATATTGTAACATCCCGTGATCTCATTGTAGACGTATTGTCCGCTTTAGTTTTAGGAAAACTGCGTGCTTGAGTGCTTCCCAGGAGGTCACCCATTCCAGTGCTACTCTAGCCCAAGCACGCTCAACTATGGAGTTTTCCATCACTAGCCTCACAGTTTTGGTCCAAAAGGTGCCTCTACTATTTGAGATCACGTTATTTACATATACAACTCAGGATCTCCCTCCCTTTCCGATGTGGGTCGATTCATTCCTGTGCCCCTCACACCACTCATTATTTGGCCTAGAAGCCTGTCAGGAGCCACACTTTGCCTCAGTGATTCCTTTCTCTTAGGACATCACCCGGCGATCACTCCCTGCCCTCTTCGGCCACGAGCGTCACAGGATAAAGAGGCGCCTTTTAGGGCAAAACCGTGAGGCTAGTGATGATAAACTCCGTAGTTGAGCGTGCTTGGGCTAGAGTAGCACTGGGATAGGTGACCTCCTGGGAAGCACTCAAGCACACAGTTTTCCTAAAACCAAAGCGGACAATACCTCTATAATGAAATGATGAGATATTACAGAAAGCCTGAAGGCTTAATCCCAAAGCTTGATGTCTAATGTCCGACTGCCCAAGCCTGAAGCTCGAAGCTTGCACTAGGCTCGAAACCTAGTGCCAAAAGGCATAAGCTTGAAGTTTGAAGCCTGAAGCCTAAAGCTCAACACCGAAGGCACAAACCAAAAGCTCAAAGGCTGAATGTCCAAGCCTGAAGGCCGAATGTCGAGGCTCGAAGGCCGAAAGTCAAAGCCCAAAGGCCGAAGGCCAAAACCTGAAGCTCAATGCCGAAAGCTCAAAGCATGAAGGCCAAAGCCTGAAGCCTGTAGCTCGATGGCCCAAGCTTTAAGCCCATAGCCTGAAGCCCGAAGGCTCATTTTTGAAGCCCAAATCGTAGAAGTGTGTCCCCAAAACCCAAAGCCCGAAGCCTGAAGGCTCATACCTAAAGGTCAAAGGATGAACACCAAAACTTGAATGCTGATGGTCGAACGTCTAATCTCGAAGGCCAAAGGCTAAAGTCCAAAGCCCATAGCTAGAAGCCAGGTTGAAGGTCTAATCTCAAAGCCTGACGCCCAGTTGCTGAAGCTTAAAGCACAAAGCTTAAAGCCCGAAAACCCAAAAGATCAAGCCTGAAGCTCGAAGGTCGAATTCCAAAGGCCCAAGCCCGATGCGCAAAGTTCAAAGCTCGACGCCTTGTGGCTAAAGGCACAAGCTTGAAGCCCAAAGCCCGAATCAAGAAGCTTAAAGCCCGAAGGTAGAAACCAAAAGCTCGAAGGCCAAAAGTCGAAGCTCATACCCTAAGCTAGAAGGCCAAAACCTGCTCGTAACCCAAATCTTGAAGCCTGTAGCTCAATGGCCCAAGCTCGTAGCTCAAAGCCTAAAGCCCATTTCTGAAGCACATATCTTGGAGGTGTATGCCCAAAGTCCGAAGCCTAAAGCCCAAATGCCCAAGCCTAAAGCTTAAAGCCCAAAGCAAAAATGCCTATGCTTAAAGCTTGAATCATGATAGCCTAAGCCTAAAGCTTGAATCCACTATGTGCAAGCTTGAAAATTGACACTTGAAGACCGTAGCCTGAAGCCTAAATCTCGAAAGCCGAAGGCTCATGGCCGAAGCTAGATGCCCAAATTCTTAAACCTGAAGCCAAAAGTCCGAAGGCCCAAGCCAAAGCCCTAAATAGAAAGCATGAAGCGTAATGCTTAAAAGCCCAAGCCTGAAATTTGAAGCCTAAAGCCTAAAAGCCTGTGCCTAAAGTTTGAATCCTGATTTCCCAAGCCTGAAGCTTGAAACTTTTATGTGCAAGCTTGAAGACCGATGCTTGAAGACCGTAGCCTGAAGCTTGAAGATTGAAGGTCGAAGGCTGATGGCTAAAGATAGAAGCCCAAATTCTTATGCCCGAAGCTAAAAATCCGAAAGGACCATGCCCGTATCCGCAAGTTCGAAGGCCTAAAGCCTAAATGTTGAAGCCTAAAGTCTAAAGGCCCAAAGCCTGAAGGTCGAAAGCCCAAGCCCGAAGACCGAAGCCCGACGACCTATGGCCTAAGCTTGAATCCTAAAGCTCGAAGTTCGAAGGCCCAAGCCCAAAGCCTAAATCCCAAATACTAAAGGACTAAGCCCTGAGCCCGAGGCTCAAATCCTGAAGCTTCAACCTTAAAGGCCGAAGTTCCAAAACTAAAACACAAAGCGTGAAGCCTAAAGCCGAAATGCCCAAACCCAAATCTTGAAGCCTTGCCTGAAGCACGAATCCTGATGGCCTAAGCCTGAAGCTTGAACCATCTATGTGCAAACTAGAAAACCGAAGCTCGAAGACCATTTCCGAAAACTTGAAGCTCAAAGGCCGAAGACTGATGGGCGAGGCTAGAAGCCCAAATTTTAAGCCTGAAACTAAAAGCCTGAAGCCGAAGCCTAAAGCCACAAGGCCTAAACTCAAAACCCATGGGCCGAATCCCAAAGCCGAAAGGCCCAAGCCCAACCTGAAAGCCGAAGCCCATAGCCAAAAGCCCAAAGACCTCATCTTGAAGCCAAAACCTTGTAGGCCTGAGCTCTAAGCCAGAAGGCCAAAACTCTAATCTTGAAGCCATAACCTTGAAGGCCTGAGCTCTAAGCTAGAAGGCATAAACTCGAAGGCTTATGTTTAAAGCATGAATGCTTAAGCCCGAAGCCAGAAGCCCGAAGGCCAAAAACTCAAGTTCAAAGGGTCGAAGCCCCAATACTGAGCCCAAAAGACTTAAGATCAAAGCTCGAACCCCCAAACCTAAAGTCCTAAGCCCAAAGCCTAAAGCCTAAAGCCTAAGCCAGAAGCATGAAGCCCAAGCCGAAAGCATGAAGCACGAACCTAGATGGCTTAAGGTCTAAGCCGAAGCCCAAAGGCCCAAGCTCAAAACCTGAATCCCTAGGCCTAAAGCCTGAAGCCAAAAGCTCAAAGAACTAAGCCCAAATCCTGAATGCCACAGCCTAATGATCCATGCCCGAAGCCTTATCCCTGAAATCAAAGCCCCAAGCTCAAATCCCAAAGCCTAAAGCTTAAAGGCCCAAGCACAAAACCTGAATCCTAAAGGCCCAAGCTTAAAACCTGAATCCTAAAGGCCCAAGCTCAAAACCTGAATCCCAAGGCCTAAATCCTGAAGCCCAATGCTCAAAGAACTAAGCTCAAATCTTGAATGCCAAATCTTAAAGCTCCATGCTCAAAGACTCATCCCCGAAACTCGAAGCCCTAAGCTCAAATCCTAAAGCCTAAAGCCTAAAGCATGAAGGCTCAAGCTTGAAGCCCGAAACCCAAATTCTGAAGCCCAAATACGAAGGGCCAAGCTAGAAGCCCAATGCCTGAAGTCCTAAACTCAAAGCCTCAAGCCTAAATGCTGAAGCCAAAAGGTGTAACCTGAAGCTTAAATCCTGAAGCTTGATGAGTCCCAGGGCCTAAATCCTAAAGCCCAAAGCTCGAAGAACTATGCTCGAAGCCTCAACCCTGAAACCCGAAGCCCCAAGCTCAAATCCCAAAGCCAGAAGCCTAAAACATCAAGGCTCTAGCTTGAAGCCCGAAACTCAAATCCTGAAGCCTAGAGTGCGAAGGGCAAAGTCAGAAGCTCAATGCCTGAAGTCCTAAACTCGTAGCCTCAAGCCCAAATTGCATCAGCCTAATGCTCGAATATCGAAGCTCGAAGCTCGATGAACAAATCTCGATGATTGAAGATCAAAGCTCGATGTGCAAAAGGCCCAAAGCATGAAGCCCGAAGACCGAAGCCAAATGACCGAAGGCCTAAGCTTGAATCCTGAAGCCCAAAGTTCGAAGGCCGAACCCCAAAGCCTGAACTCCAAATACTGAAAGACTATGCCCAGGGCCCGAAGCTCAAATCCCAAAGCTTCAAACTCTAAGCTCAAATCCCTAAACCCCAAAGCCCAAAGTTCGAAGCTCTAAGCCTAAACATCGAAGGCCCAAGCCCATAGCTCAATGCCTAAAGCCCTAAGCCCAAAGCTTGAAGCCTGAATCCAGAATCTTACAGTCTGAAGCACAAAGTGCAAATGCCAAAGGCCCAATGCCGAAACTGAAGCCGAAAAACACAAGCCCAAAGACTGAAGGCCTAACCTTGAATCCTAAAGCCCAAAGTTCGAAGGTTGATGCCCGAAGCCTGAAACCCAAAAGCCCAAAGGCACACGTCAAAAGCCGAAAGCTTGAAGTCTTATCCCCAAATCCAGACGACTGAAGGCCCAAGACTACAACCTAAAGGCCCAAGATTGATGCCAGAATCCTAAAGTTCGATGAAATTGCAATACCAAAGCTCGAAGGTCCATGCCCAAAGCTAGAACATGAAGCCCAAAGTTCGAAAGCCAAGCTTAAAGCCAAAGCCTGAAGCTTAAATCTCAAAGCCCGAAAGCCCAAGCTTGAAGTTTGAAACTCAAAGCCTAAACATCGAAGGCCCTATCCCAAAGCCCAAAGCCCAAAGCCCAAAGCCCAAAGCTCAAAGCCCAATGCCCAAAGCCTGAAGCAGGAATCCAGAATCTTATAGCCCAAAGCACAGAGTGCGAAGGCCAAAGGGCCAATCTTAAAGTCTAGAGCTCTAGCCCGAAGACCGAAGCCCAATGACCGAAGGCCTAAGCTAGAATCCTGAAGCCCGAAGTTTGAAGGCCCAACCCCAAAGCCTAAACCCCAAATACTAAAAGACTATGCCCGGAGCTCGAAGCCCGAAGCTCAAATCCTGAAGCTTCAAGCGCTAAGGCCAAAGGCCAAAGCCTAAAATACAAAGCATGAAGCCTAATGCCCAAATGGCCAAGCCTAAAATTTCAAGCCCAAAGCGCAAAAGCCCACGCCTAATGCTCGAATCCTGATAGCCTAGGCCTGAAGCTTTAACCCTCCATGTGCAAGCTTGAAGACCATAGCCCGAAGCTCGAAGCTTGAAGCTCGAAGCACGAAGCCCGAGCCCAAAATGTCATACCAAAAGCCCAAAGGCACACACCGGAAGCCAAAAGCCTGAAGTAGCCCAAAGTTCAAAAGCCAAGCTTAAAGCCCAAAGCCTGAAGCTTAAATCTCAAATCCCGAAGGCCCAAGCTTGAAGTCTGAAACTTGAAGTCTAATCATCGAAGGGCCCAAAGTTCAATGCCCAAAGCCCAATTCCCGAAGCCGAAATCCAGAATCTTATAGCCCAAAGCACGGAGTGCGAAGGCCAAAAGGCCAATCTCGAATACTGAGAGCTCATGCTCAAAGACCGAAGCCCAATGACCAAAGGTCAAAACTTAAAACCTGAAGCCTGAAATTCGAAGGCCCAACCCGAAAGCCTAAACCCCAAATACTGAAAGACTATGCTCGGAGCCCGAAGCTCAAATCCAGAAGCTTCAAATGCTAAGGCCAAAGGCCAAAGGCTAAAATACAAAGCATGAAGCCTAATGCCCAAATGCCTAAGCCTAAAATTTGAAGCTCAAAGCACAATAGCCTATGCCTGATGCTCTAATCCTGATAGCCTAGGCCTGAAGCTTGAACCCTCCATGTGCAAGCTTGAAGACCTTAGCCCAAAGCTTAAAGCTCGAAGCTCAAACCCCGAAGCCCGAAGCCCAAACCCCAAGCCCAAAAGGTCATACCAAAAGCTCAAAGGCACATGCCAAAAGTCAAAAGCCTGAACTTTTATTCCCAAATCTCGACGACCGAAAGCCCAAGACTGCAACCTGAAGGCCCAAGATTGATGTTTGCATCCTAAAGCCCAAAGGCTGATATTGCAACACCAAAGCTCAAAGGTCTCTGCCCAAAGACTAGAACATGAAGCCCAAAGTTCGAAAGCCAAGCTTAAAGCCCAAAGCTTGAAGCTTAAATCTCAAAGCCCGAAGGCCCAAGCTCGAAGTCTAAAACTCGAAGCCTAAACATCGAAGGCCCTAGCCCAAAGATCAATGCCCAATGCCTGAAGCAAGAATCCAGAATCATATAGCCTAAAGCACCGAGTGCGAAGGCCAAAGGGCCAATCTCGAAGCCAAAAGCCAAAAGCCTAAAGCTTAATGGCCTGAAGCTTGATGCCCGAAAGTCCAAGCCTGAAGACCCAAGCCCAATGATCGAAGGCCTAGCTAAGCTTGAACCCTGAAGCCCGAAGTTCGTTGGCCTAACCCTAAAACCTGAACCCTAAATACTGAAATACTGTGCCTGGAGCCCGAAGCTAAAATCCTGAAGCTTCAAACTCTAAAGCTGAAGGCTAAAGCCTAATGCCCAAATGCTCAAACTTGAAATTTGAAGTCCAATGAACAAAAAAAAAAAATTGAAGCCCAATGAGCAAAAGCCCCTTCAAGCTCAACTCCTGATCGCCTAGGCCAGATGCTTGAACCCTCCATGTGCAAACTTGAAGTCTGTTGCCCGAAGCTTGAAGCTTGAAGCCTGAAGCCAAAATCCCAAGCCCAAAAGGTCATTCCATAGACCAAAGGGTTATCCTGGAAGCTTAAAGCTTGAAGTTTTACGCCCAAATCCCGATGACTCAAGGCCCATGCCTACAACCAGAAGGCTTAAAGCCCAAAGACCAAAATTGCAATAGCAAAGCTCGAAGGTCCATGCCCAAAGCCTAGAAGACGAAGCCCAAAGTTCGTAAGCCAAGCTTAAAGCCTGAAGCCTCAAGCTTAAATCTAAAAGCCCGAAGGCCCAAGCTCGAAGTTCAAAACTCAAAGACTAAACACCAAAGGCCAAAGCCCAAAGCCCAAAGCCTAAAGCCCAATGGCCAATGCCTGAAGCCTGAATCCAAAATCTTATAGCCTGAAGCATAGAGTGCAAAGGCCAAAGGGCCAATGTTGAAGCCTAAAGCATAAAGCTTAAAGCCTAAAGCTTAATGGCCCGAAGCCCGAATGCCTAAGCCCAATGATCGAAGGCTTAAGCTTGAATCTTGAAGCCCGAAGTTTGAAGGCTCAACCCCGAAGCCTGAACCCTAAATATTGAAAGACTATGCCCGGAGCCCCGTGCTCATATCCCTAAGCTTCAAACTCTAGGGCCCAAGGCCAAAGCTTAAAATACAAAACATGATGCCTAATGCCAAAATTCCAAGCCAGAAATTTGAAGCCCAAACTGCGAAAGCCCATGTTTGAAGTTTGAATGTTGATGGCCTAAGCTTGAAGCTTGAACCCTTTAAGTGCAAGCTTGAAGATGAAAGCCTAAACACCGTAGCCCAAAGCCTAAAGCTTGAAGGCTGAAGGCCGATGGCCAAAGCTAGAAGACCAAATTCTTAAGCCCAAAGT
Organism: Apostasia ramifera; assembly: GCA_019297695.1. Lineage (NCBI taxonomy): Eukaryota > Viridiplantae > Streptophyta > Magnoliopsida > Asparagales > Orchidaceae > Apostasia > Apostasia ramifera. Next base: position 29,431 of record JAEMOT010001249.1, read on the forward strand.
CAAACATCTGAAGGCCCAAGCATGTAGCCACAAGTCTTGAACTCAAAACCCGAAGGCCGAAGCCTAATGCCCGAGATTAGAAGGCCAGAGCCCAACCAGAAAGCTAAAGCCCAAAAGCTGAAGCCCAAAGCTCAAAGGCTAATGGCCAAAGCCAGAGTCCTAAATACCTAAGCTTGAAGCCAAAACTTGATGGCCTGAACTCGAAGCCAGAAGGCCTAAACCTGAAGGCTCAAGTCCGAAGCTCGAACGCTCAAGCCCAAAGCCCGAAGGCCAAAAGCTCAATGACAGAAGGTCGAAAACTAAAGATTGAGCCCGAAAGCTTGAAGGTCGAATCTCGAACCCAAGGCTTAAGTCCCAAATTTCGAAGCCAAATCCCAATGCCCGAAGGCTCAAGGACAACTCTTGAAGTCTAAAGCTCAAATGCTAAAGCCCAAAATCTAAAGCACGGAGCCCAAAAGCAAAAATCGGATGGCCAAAGCCTGAAAATTGAAGCCCAAACCACTCCTAAATGCTGATGCCTGATGACCTAATCCCAAAGGCCAAAGCTCAATTGACAGATGCCTAAGCTTGAAACCCGAAGCTCGAAGCCCAAGGCCAAAGGGTCAGGCCCAAAACCAAACCCCCATGCAAGAAGCCTAAAGCTTGAAGTCCTAAGCCCAAATCCCGACGACTGAAAGCCCAAGCCCACAACTTGGAAGCCTAAAGCTTGAAGTCGTGAGCTCAAATCTCAGTGATTGAAAGCCCAAACTCACAACTTGAAGGCCCAAGCTTGATGTTTGAATCCTAAAGCCCGGACATCAAAATTGCAATAACAAAGCTCAAATGTCCATGCCCAAAGCCTAGAACTAGAAGCCCAAAGTTTGAAGGCTAAAGCCTAAATCCTGAAGCCTAATGCTTAAATCTCAAAGCCTAAATGCCCAAGCTCGATGTCCAAAGCTCGAAGCCTAAAGGTCGAAGGCCCAGGCCCAAAGCCTAAAGGTCGAAGGCCCAGACCCAAAGCTCAATGCTAAAAGATCAAAATGCCCAAAGCCCAATGGCAAATGCCAGAAGCTCGAATCCAGAATCTTATACCCCGAAGCACAAAGTGTGAAGACCAAAGGGCCAATGTTGTGCCAATGTTGTGCCAATGTTTGGCCAATGTTGAAGCCTAAAGCCCCTAAAGCCTAAAGCCTAAAGCCTAAAGCCTAAAGCCTAAAGCCTAAAGCCAAAAGCTTAAATGCCCGAAGCCTAAAGCCCAAAAGCTTAGTCCAAAGACCGAAGCCCAATGACCGAAGGCCTAAGCTTGAATCTTGAAGCCCAAAGTTCAAAGGCCCATCCCCAAAGCCTGAACCCCAAATATTGAGAGACTATGCCCGAAGCTCACATCCCAAAGCTCAAATCTTGAAGCTTCAAACTAAGGCCTAAAAGATAAAGCATGAAGCCTAATACCCAAATTCCCAAGCCTGAAATTTGAAGCCCAAAGCGCAAAAGACCGTGCCGAAAGTTCGAATCATGATGGCCTAAGCCTGAAGCTTGAACCCTTTATGTGCAAGCTTGAAGACCGTAGCTCGATGCCTGAAGCTCGAAGGCTAAAGACCGATGGCCAGAGCTAGAAGCCCAAATTCGTAAGCCTGAAGCCAAAAGTTCAAAAGCCCATGCCCGTTGCCACAAGTCCTGATTTGCAAGCCTGAAGCCCAAAGGCCCAAGCTTAACGTCCGAGATTAAAAGGCCATAGCCCAACCTGAAAGCTGAAGCCCAAAGGCCGAAGCTCGAAGCTTGAAGGTTGATGACAATTTCGAGCTGAAGGCATTAGGCTTGGACTTTTGGGTATCGGGCATCGGGCTTCAGGCCATGAGCTTCATGCTTTGTGCATCAGGCTTCAGGAAGCAGGCTTCAGGCTTCAAGCTTAAGGCATGGGGCTTTGAGCTTAGGCTTCTAGCTACGTGCTTGACCGTTTAGGCTTTGAACTTCTTGCTACAAGCTTCGGGATTTGGCATTTAGGCATTGGGCTTTGGCCTTCAGGATTCGGGCTTCAGGTTTGGTCATTCAGACTTAAGGCTTCAAGCTACAGGCTACGAGTTTTAAGCATGGGCCTTCAAATGTTTAGGCTTCTGGCTTAGGCTTTCACCCTTTAGCTTTTGGGCTTTCGGTTTTAAGCATCGGGCTTTGGGCTTGAGCCTTTCGAGTTCAATCTTTACATTAGGGCCTTCGGGCTTGGGGCTTCGAGGTTCGGGGTTTAGGGTTTAGAGTCCGATGCTCGAAGCCAGAAACACGAAGACCGAAGGCCCATGCTTATAGCTCAAAGTCCCAAACTATAATACCGAAGCTTGAAGTTGTCGACCAAAATCCAAAACCCAAAAATTGAAGCTTGAAGTATGGATCTCGAAGGCCCAAGCTTGCAGCTTGAACCACGAAATTAGAAAGCCCAAGTAGAATACTGAAGCCCGAAGACCAAAGCCCAAAGCCCAAAGCCCAAATACTGAAGGCTAAAAATACATAAATTTTGGCGTTCTATTAGGGTTTAGGGTTAAAAACATTAGGCTCGTGCACTAAATTTATCAGAACTAGCTTGGGCATTCACACTTGGGGCTTCTAGATTTGGGCTTTGGCCTCCGAATTTTGAGTATTGGAATTTGGGTATCGAGCTTAAGCATTAAGGCCTCGAGTTTTGGTTTTCAAGTTTGTTCCTTTGGGTTTTAAGCTTAGAGCTCAAGACTTCTTGCTTGGGCTCTCAGACTTCAAGCCCCAGACTTTGGTTATGAGGCATTGGGATTCAAGTTTCTAGATTGAGCCTATAGGCTTCGGGCTTTAAGCTTAAGGCAATGGGCTTTTAGCTTCGGGATTCATGCTTGGACCTTTCGGATTATGGCTTTGGGCTTCAGGCTTAAGCCTTCGGACTTCCAACTTTAGCCAAGCTTTGATGCCTGAAACCTAAAGCACGAACACCAAAATTACAATACCAAAGCCTGAAGGTCTAGGCCCAAGTCCTAGAACCCTATGCCTAGAGCCTGAAGCTCAATTCCCAAAGCTTCAAAGTCTAAGGCTAATTGCGAAAACCTAAAATACAAAGCATGAAGCCTAATGCTCAAAAGCCCAAACCTAAAATTTGAAGCCTAAAAGCCCGTGCCTGAAGTTCAAAGCCTGAAGCTTGAAGGCCGAGGGCTGATGGCTAAAGATAAAAGCCCAAATTCTTAAGCCTGAAGCCAAAGTCTGAAGGATCATGCCCATAGCCACAAGTTGGAAGGCCTAAAGCCTAAAGCCTAATGGCTCGAAGCCTGCAGGTCGAAAGCCCAAGCCCGACGACTGAAGCCCAACGATCGATGGCCTAAGCTTGAATCATAAAGCTCAAAGTTCGAGGGCCCAAGCCCAAAGCCTAAACCCATAATACTAAAGGACTAAGCCCGAAGACCAAGGCTCAAATCCCGATGCTTCAACCTCAAAGGTCGAAGTTCCAAAACTAAACACAAAGAATGAAGCCAAAAGCCCAAATGCCTAAACCTAAATCTTGAAGCACAAAGTGCAAAAGCCAATGCCTGAAGCACGAATCCTGATGGCCTAAGCATGAAGCTTGAACCCTCAATGTGCAAACTATAACACCGAAGCCCAAAGACTGTTTCTGGAAACTTGAAGCTCGAAGGCCGAAGACCGATGGCTGAAGCTAGAAGTGCAAATTTTTAAGCCTGAAGCTAAAAGCCTGAAGCCCAAGCCCGAAGCCACAAGGCCTAAACTTGAAACCTCAAGCTCAAATCATAAAGCCTAAATCATGAAGCTCAATGATCGAAAGCTCAAGCCCAGAGCCCGAAGGCCTAAGCCAGAGCCCGAAAGCCAAAAGTCGAAGCCTGAAGCCCAAAACTAAAAGGCTGAAACCCGAAGGCTAAAGCTTGAAGGATAAAGACCAAAAGCCTAAATCTCGAAGTTTGAATGCTGAAGCCCGAAGGTTGAAGCTCAAAGTTTGAAAACCCAAGCACAAGCCTGAAAGCCAAAGGCTAAACACATATCCCCAAAGCCCGTAACCCGAAGTCCAATGACCTAAGCACGAAATCCCAGCCCTAAGGCCTAAAGCCTAAAGCCTAAAGCCTAAAGCCTAAAGCCACACAGCCCCAACTAGAAGGCGAAAATCTGAAGCCTGAAACCCAAAAGCTGAAGATCAAAACAGAATGCCTAAACCTGAAGTCTAAAGGCTTAAACGCGTTGTTAAAAGACTGAAGCACGAAGCCTAAAACACATAGCCTGAAGCCCGAAGTTCAAATTTCGAAGCCCAAAATACGAATCCCTAAGCTCAAAATACAAAGCCCAAAGACCAAGCCACGATGTCTAAAGTTTGAAGCCCGAATTTCAAACCCCAAGCTTAAACACCAAAGACTGAATCCCAAAGGCCGATGCCCAAGCTCGAAGTTCGAAGCTTAATGCCCTAAAGAGCAAGTTTAAACCCCAAAGCATGAAGGTCCTATATCTAAAGCCTAAAGTTAGAAGCTCAACAACAAATGCTAAAAGCCTGAAGCCGAAAGACCCAACACCAAAGCCTGATAATTGAAGTCTGAAACACAAAATTCCAAGCCCGATGCTTGAAACTTGAAGCTCAAAAGCTTTAAGCCTGAAGGCCCAAGCCACATGCCTGAAGGCTGAAAGCCAAAGTCTAATGCTTAAAACCCAAAGCCCAAAGCTCAAAGCTCGGAGGCTAAAAGTCAAAGCCCTAAGCCTGAAACCTAAATCCCCAAGCCCGAAGCTTGAAGCTCGCAGTTTAAAAAGCCAAACTTCGAATCCCAAAGCTGAAGACATATGCTCAAACCCTGCAATGTGAAGCCGAGATCTAAGCACAAAAGCCCAAACCTGAACCCAAAAGCCTAAAGGCTGATGCGCCAAGCCTGAAGCCACATAGTGCTAGGCCAAAACGTGAAAGTTGAGGCCCAAAACCTGAAAGCCAAAGCCCAAAGCTCGAAGCCAGAAGCCCAAAGCCTAAAGCCCAAATAATGAAAGCCTAAACTCGAAGGCTAAAGCATGAAGCATGACCCAAACGGCCCACAACCGGATGGCATAAGGTCAAAGCTGAAGCCCCAAAGGCCTAAGCCAGAAGCCCAAGCACAACTAGCAAAGTCTGAAGCTCAAATGCTTTGGGCTTCAAATTTAAAGCTTGGGCAATTGGGCATTAGGCTTCAAGCTTTTTATCGGGTATCAGGATTTGAGATTCGAACTTTGGGCTAGGGGAATCAGGCTTTAAACATTGACCTTTGAGGTTTAGGGTTCAGGCTTGAGGCTTCGTGCTTCGGTCTTGGGACTTCTGATTTTGGGCTTGGGCCTCCAGACTTTGGACTTTTGGCTCGGGCCCTCATACTTCCAGATGGGGACTTTGGGATTCGGGCTTGGCTTTCGGGCTTCAGGCTTCAGGCCTTTTGATCATCTAGCTTCAAGCTTCGATCTTTGACCATCGGGCTTTGTTCATCAAGCTTCAAGCTTCGATCTCGAGCTTCGTGATTTAGGCTTTAGGATTTGAGCTTGAGGTTTCGAGTTTAGGCCTTATGGCTTCGGGCTTGGGCTTTGGGCTTTTAGGTTCAGGCTTAAAAGTTTGGGCTTCTAGCTTCGGCCATCGGTCTTCAACCTTCGAGATTCAAGTTTCCAAAAATAGTCTTTGGGCTTCGGTGTTCTAGTTTGTACATAGAGAGTTCAAGCTACAAGCTTAGGCCATCAGGATTCGTGCTTTAGGCATTGGCTTTTGCACTTCAAGATTTTGGTTTAGGCATTTGGGCTTTTGGTTTCATACTTTGTGTTTAGTCTTGGAACTTCGGCCTTTGAGGTTGAAGCATCAGGATTTGAGCCTCGGGCTCCAGGCTTAGTCCTTTAGTATTTGGGGTTTAGGCTTTGGGCTTGGGTCTTCAAACTTCAAGCTTAAGGATTCAAGCTTAGGCCATTGGTCATTGGGCTTCGGTAGTCGGGCTTGGGCTTTCGACCTGCAGGCATCGGGCCTTTAGGCTTTAGGCTTTAGGCCTTCGAACTTGTGGCTACAGGCATGATCCTTCAGACTTTTGGCTTCGGGCTTAAGAATTTGGGCTTCTATCTTTAGCCATCGATCCTTGGCCTTTAAGCTTCAAGCTTTGGGCTATGGTCTTTAGGGTTTGGTCTTCAGGCTTGCACATAAAGGTTTCAAGCTTCAGGTGACCATGATCTTCTCCCCTATAATGGCCGCCCCTGTGCCCCACAGCTATAAAGCTCCCAAAGTCAACGACTACAACAGCCTCACTGACCCGGCCCAACATGTCAAACGCTTTGAGAACACCTTGGCGACAGGAGACCCCGTCTCAGATGCGTACAAGTGTCGTCTCTTTCGAAATACCTTGACAAGGTTGGCGCTGGACCGGCTCGACGAAATCCCCCAGGGCTCCATTCAAAGTTTTGACCAATTCGCCGACCAGTTCCGGACCAGATTCGGCATGTCAAAGACTACTTCCCGAACCATCCATGAACTCTGGCAAATAAGGCAGCGTCCGGACGAATCCCTGCGGGAGTACATGGACCGCTTCTCGAAGATGAATGCGGAGACGAAGGACACCACGGATGATAGATCAACTATGATCTTCGTCCACAGCATCCTCCCAAGGAAACTTTATGATTCATTCGTCGATGACATGCCGAGAACACTGATGGAGGCACAGTCGCGCACCGAAAAGACACATTCACATAGAAGATGCGAAAGCATTGAAGGCGAGTGTAGGGAAAGACCCTATAATGCATGACAAAAAAGGACGTCACCCCGAAAGTGGAACAAAGTACCCCTAAGAAAGCCTTTCAGGACCGAACGTTCTCCTCACAAGGAAAGCGCAAGTTCGATATCAAGACTCCACGCACTCCAACTCAAGTTTTCATCATCGAAGAGATCTTTTCGGCCCTCCAGGACAGAGGTTTCCTCCCGAACAGAGGTGACCGGCAACCTCCCCAGCCAGGTGAGGACGCATCAAAATACTGCAAGTTCCATCAACGCTATGGCCACCTCTTGCACGAATGTCACTCTTTTCGAGCACTGGTCAATGAGTACATAGAGAAGGGCCACCTCACTGGCTACAAGAAAGTCGAAGAGATGCCGTCAAAGGCCGCCAAAACCCTGTTCCCCCAAGGCGAACCACTGGCTCCCATGACTTGCTCGCCATCGAAGTCTAGTTGGAAGAAAGCTGTCCTGACTATCTTCGACTTTTGCCAAATCAACTCAACCCCAAGTCATCACCAGGTGCACGCCATCGAAACCCCATCCTTTTTGCCTGACATCACTTTCGGTGTAGGTGATTTTCCTGCTGGGGGCATCAACCACGACTACCCCATAGTCATCATCGCCAAAATCGAAGGGTGTGATGTCCACCGCACCTTGATCGACACCGAAAGCTCTGTCGACATCCTATACTTGCAGGCTTTCAAAGAAATGGGGGTCGGCCAGTGCAAACCTCTCCCTCCTTCGATGACAGTCTCCAGCTTTTCCGGCGACATCTATCGGCCCGCAGGGTTTGCTCCCTTGCGCATCTCCTTTCAAGACGGCTCCAGACGGGAAACAATGTCAGTAGACTTCATCCTGATAGACGCACCTTCCGGCTACAACACGATCTTGGGGCGGCCATCGATGGCGCAATTTCAGATGGTGCCGTTGACCTTCCACCTTTGCATCAAGTTCCCAACACCGCTCGGCATCGCAACGATCATGGGAGATAGGGCATACGCCCGAAAATGTTTTGAGGCCAACATTCGTCTCCACACCGAACACCTCGATCCCAGGGATCAGCTGCTCCCGCCGGATGACCAGAATCAATAGTAACCATCTCTGATGGAAAATCTGTACTAATCTCCAAGGGTTTTCCTGAAAATAATATTCCTGCTCTGATGGCGCTACTTTCCGAGGATTTTGATGTAATTGCCTGAGGACCCAAAGACTTGCCCGGATTGACAAAAGCATAGCTAACCATTTCCCCTGTCAGACAGAAGAAAAGAAATTTCAGCGGCGAGAAACAGTACGCCATACGAGAAGAAGTTGAAAAGCTCCTCGCGGTTGGCTTCATCATGTGAGAGCGGTTCCATTGTCGCGGCTGGCCAATGTGGTCATCATAAAAAAGAGCACAGGCAAGTGGCGGATGTGTGTAGACTTCACCAATCTTAACAAAGCATGCCCCAAGGATTTCTACCCCTTGCCGAAGATAGAGAGGCTAGTCTACTCCTCAGCCGGATACACCATGATGAGTTTCCTGGATGCCTTCTCCGGGTACCACCAAATCCGGATGGCAGAACAAGACGAAAAGCACACGTCCTTCATAACCCACCATGGGACATTCTGCTATAGAGTCATGCCGTTCGATCTGAAGAACGCGGGAGCTACTTACCAACTCATGATCGACAGAGTCTTCCGAGGACAAAAGGGGCGCAATATGGAGGCTTATGTAGATGACCTACTAATCAAAAGCTGGAGCGGAGTGGACCACCTCAAAGACCTCCGCGAAAAACTCGAGACCTGTTGGGTCCACAATATTAAACTGAATCCATCCAAGAGCATCTTCGGCGCTGCCTACAGAAAGTTTCTGGGCCACATGGTATCGGCCAGAGTGATCGAGGTTAACCCCAAAAAAATTAAGGCTATCCTCGACCTGGACCATCCCCGAACAATAACAGACATTCAGAAATTAAATAGGAGAATTACGGCCCTCAGCAGGTTCATTTCCAGGATGGGGGACAGGTGTCTCTCGTTCTTCAAGGTGCTTCATGGAGACCACACTAGCTAGGACAACAGCTGCCAGCAAGCGTTCGATTCCTTGAAGGAGTACTTGCTTTCACATCCACTGCTATCCGCCCCTGCTCCTGGCGAAGACCTCCTCCTCTAAATCAGCACCACCGACAACTACGTCTCGGCAGTCCAGGTCCGCGAAGCAGCAGGGCGACAAACACCCCATCCATTACGTCAGTCATACCTTGCATGGCACCGAACTCAGGTATCCCACTCTCGAAAAACTATCATTTGCACTAATAACCGCTGTCCGCAGGTTACGACACTACTTCCAGGCTCACGCAGTAAAGGTGATGACCGACCAGCCTCTCCGATGGATACTTCACTCCCCTAAAGTCTCCAGAAGGTTGCAAAAATGGGCGGTCGAGCTCTCTAAGTTTGACATTGACTTCATCTTGAGGGCAGCAGCGAAAAGCCAGGTCCTTGCAGATTTCATTGCCGAGCTCGCCACAACTGAACAACCAGAGACACCGCAGAATCAACCACCTTGGGTTCTATATGTAGACGGAGCCTCCGACGAACACATTCAAGGGGTTGGAGTCTATCTCACTAGTCCCTGGGAAATCTGACTTAAGAGGTCAGGGAAGATACAATTTCCCATCACGAACAACCATACGAAGCCCTCATCGCTGGGCTCGAATTCGCGAAAGGCCTAGGAGCACAGTGCCTCCGCGTTTACTGTGATTCCAAACTCATGATCAATCAACTCAAGGGGACATACCAAACCAAGGACAGAATGCTCAAGATGTACCTGCAGAAAGCCAAAACCCTATTACAGCACTTTGCTCAAGCACAATTGCTCCACATACCCCGAGAGTTGAACACCACTACTGATGAATTGGCCAAAGACGAAAAGGGCGATGACCAAGATATCCTAACACCGGCGTACGACAGACCTGAAGTCTGCGAAGTAACCCCTATCCTCGAAGGATGGATGGACGAGATCTCGCGCTTCCTAAGAGAAGGCGAACTGCCGTCAAACAGGCACCAAGCTCGCAAACTCCAGGTGAAGGCCGCCAAGTACATCCTACTATAAGGACAATTATTCAGGAGTTGCTACTTGTGGCCCCTGACAAAATGTGTCCTCGAGGAAGACACGAAGACTATACTCGAACGGATCCATGCCGGCAAGTGCGGAATGCACGCGACCTGGCGGAACTTGGTCCTTCAAATCCTCCTACAGGGCTATTACTGGCCACGCCTCCACAAGGATGCTAAAGACTTCAGCAAAAGATGCCCTCAGTGCCAAATCTACTCAAACATCCCCAGGCAACCTGCGTCACAGCTCCAACCACTAGCAAGTTCGTGGCTATTTTCGATGTGGGGACTCGAATTTTTGGGCCCATTCCCTAAGTCAGGCAGGAACCTACAACATGCCTTAATTGCAACCGACTACTTTTCCAAATGGGTGGAGGCTAAGGCGATGGCACAACCGACAAGCTCAGGCGTCAAAAGCTTCATCTAGACACAACTCGTCTGCCAATTTCGAGTTCCCCTTTCTTTAGTCCGCGACAATGGAACCGCTCTCACAGGCCGTTCCGTTTGAGACCTTTGCTCCGAAAACGGCATCACTCTTCATTTTGCTTCAGTTCGGCACCCCAAGTCGAACGGTTAGGCTGAAGCAACCAACAAGAACTTTCTCAAATCACTGAAGAGGAGGCTCGAAGGTGCCAAATCCTCATGGGCCGATGAGCTACCAGCCATCATTTGGGGACTTAACTGCACACCGACAGCCGCAACGGGTCAAACGCCGTACTCCCTGGTTTTTGGCAGGGAGGCACTCATCCCAGTCGAACTGGAGATATACTCCCCCCGAGTCGAATACGCCAGTAACTTTGAGCTACAACAACTTCCCGAATGGCGCCAACAAAATGACAGCAGTAGAAAACTCGAGCTAGATCTCCTCAAAGAAATAAGAGAACTAGCTGCACTTCGCCAGGCTGAACACAAAAGATGCATTATGACGAACAACAACAAACACATACGACGAAGGTCACATGAAGAAGGCGACCTAGTCCTAAAACTGAGAACCACCACTGGGAGAGACATGCCTCCCAGAAAGCTCGACTCCAATTGGGAAGGCCCATTTATAATCCGCAATGCGCTTGGACCAAACACTTACAAGCTCGCAAGACAAGACGGGACCCTCCTTTTGCGGACATGGAACGACAATGATCTCAGAAAATTTTATTCATGAACATTGTAATTCAATTCACAAACATTATGATTGCAACGCGAAGTATCACCAAAATGGCTTCTCTAAAACTTGCGCCTACACGACTGGCAGTCAAGAGCAATCCCCTTCTCGAAGTCCTAAGCACACTCCCAAAAACTAGCGCCTACGCGACTGGCAGTCAAGGGCAATCCCCTTCTCTAAGTCTTAGGCGCACTCCCTAAAACTTGCGCCTACGCGACTGGCAGTCAAGGGCAATCCCCTTCTCGAAGTCCTAGGTGCACTCCCTAAAACTTGTGCCTATGTGACTGGCAGTCAAGGGTAATCCCCTTCTCGAAGTCCTAGGCGCACTCCCTAAAACTTGCGCCTACGCTACTGGCAGTCAAGGGTAACCCCCTTCTCAAAGTCCTAGGCACACACCTAAAAGTTACGCCTATGCGACTAGCAGTCAAGGGCAATCCCCTTCTCAAAGTCCTAGGCACTCCCTACGTGACTAGCAGTCAAGGGACACTTGAAACGTCAAGCCACCCAAATATCAGCTGTCATTTCGCAATAAAAATCAAAAGTCAACATTATCATTAGACATTTCACAAAAACCATTACAAACTCGGATTACAATCTACAAATAATCCCCTCTCGAAGCTTCAGAGGCTGTCTCTATTTCGATGTCGGCACTAGGAGTTCGAGGAACTGCTTCCAAAGGATCCCACTATCGAAGGGGTGACAGAGCAAGTGCCTCCCCTACACCCTCCTCTGACTCCATCTGCGAACCCTGCTCAGCAACTTCCGCCATCTTTGCCAACTCAGCTGCATTGGGGGGGACAACCACCTTCATGGTGGACACGAAGGCGAACTGCCGATCGAGCCTTTCTACCGACATGTTGAAATAAGCGCACTTGTATGACTGGCTTCACGACCTAATACACTCTGCTGTGTCCAACCCTTCGAGGTCTTTGTGCCTCACCATCCTCCCATCGAGAAGCGCAGAACTGAGCAGGTTGACTGAACTCTCCAACGCCTCCTTGATGATGGCTTTGAACTCTAGTGACCTCCAAAATTCGGTGATCACCTCTTCGCGAAGGCCCTCGCGATTTTGGTCAAAGATTCTTCAAGCAAGAACTACAACTCGGCTTCTCGGCAGGCAGACTCTTTGAGCCCCCTCATCGCAGACCGAAGCCATCTTTCGGTGAGGCGACAGTGACTGTCCAACTCACTGAGCTCTGCCACCTTCGCTCGCGCCTCCTGCACCATTGCTTCTCGGCCAAGCTGAGGCAAAAACACCGTGAAGGATGTTAAAAAATAAAGAGAAGTCAAAGTGAGAGAGTCGAAGGAACTTACCACCCTCACAACATCAACACATCGAGAACTGAGCGCGGCCACCATGCTCGGCCTTCTTGCCTCAGCACTTCGATCCTCACCGACCCTCTCGGCACTTCCTTCAGCAGAAGTCATCTCCATTTGGGCGTCGGCCTCAGTCGAAGCATCATTATCGTGTTCTTCGGCACTGTCGCTAATCTGGACATCATTTATATATGCTAGGTCATCTTCGTTGCCCGTTCCTAAAGACACACCTTCAGCAGCCTTCCTCCTCTGACCTCGGCGTGCCGAAGGGCCGCCTCGCTCATGGGGAACCCTCTTGCGCCCGATTTGATGGAGGCAAAACCACTCCAACTAGAGATCCGAGCGCCCTGCAAAAAAGCGTCAGTCCAAGCTCGAAAACACGGGCTAAAGTTAATTCCACTTACCAGTATAACCCCGCACATCGTTCTTCAATTCCCACAAATAATCCTCCGCATTGTGGACGTGCCTCCAGATCTCGTCCATGACCCGGAAGTAGGGGTTTTCGAAGCCAATACCGTCGCCCAGAAACCTAGCCTCACCAACCTTCCTGGGGACATTATACCTAACTTTGCCAGCAGCAACGAAGAAGAACCGCTTGTACCAATCGGCGAAGCCGGTATTCTTGACCTTGAAAACCGGACAATGCCTCCCCTTCAGAACAAAGCAACCATGAAGACGGGGGTTGGCCTCCCAGCGAAAAACTCCCTTGAAGATCTCGATATCCCAGGGAACCCCTCGTAGCCGCAACTCCTTGATGAGACAATAAATCATCATCAGGGCGTTCGGCGGGAGCTGCATCGGGATGATACCGAAGTAGTTGAACACATTCACAAACTCCGGCTGGAAAGGGAGGAAGAGACCCCCCCACAGATGGTGGAGGCACACCGCAATCTTCCCCTCCGGTGGGCGCTTGAATGTCATCCCCTCTGAGGGGAATTCGAGCCCAACTTGGGGGTCACGCCCCCAAACCTGTTGGACCTCCACCTCGAACATATGCGGCGGAAGACAACACACCTCCCCGGCAACCCGCCCAAAATCTAGCCACATCTCTCGCACCCGGCTACGCGACCTTTTCACCATCTCGGCATAAAATAACTTTGGCAGGGACCACAAGGGGAAGTTTTATAGGCCTCCCGGGCGGTTTGGCTTCCCGAGGTCAACACCTAAGCCCACACCACCACGGGCCGAGCAATTAGTCACATCACACCATTACAAGAAGAGGCGAAAATTCTCATTTCATTACAATAAGATTTTCATACAGAAGGGAGATTCAAAAAAAAAAAAAAAAAGAAAAAGGAGGAGAGAGGGGGGGAACATAAAAGAAGAAACAATAATCTAGCGACAGCCTGAACTCCGGAGATAGTAGCAACCCACCAATGGCGCGAGCAAAGTGTGTTCGGCGGTGATTCCCTTCCTCCAACTCTTTGACACGAGACACCATATCGGCTTTCTCTTTCTCCAACACTTCGACTCATGCCCTCCGATGCGACCGACGCCCCGAGCTTGGGCGCCGGCTCCTTCACTGCATGGACAAAAGGGTCAACCAACAGCAGGACTGCCCACATCAAAGATTGGACCCCGTCGTTCCCCATAATGCTGGTGCCCATAACCCGAACACCAGCACTAGGCCTGGCAGTTGGCCGTGGAGCCGCTATTACCGAACCTCGCGAACTCCCTTGATCGGCGGGAGCTCTCTCTGAACCAAAGAAGGTGATTCGCAACCTTTTTGAGGCCATCTCCGGGACTGCGGGCCTCCGACAGATGGCAAGCTCCTCCTGCGACCGCCTTGTGAGCGGGACTTTGTCAACCACATCAACCACGTCTTCAGGCATGCCATTATAAAATGCCATCCTCTCTAGAGACCAAAATTTCCTCCGGAGGAGGGGAGCTGCATTCCTAAAGCCCGAAACTCGAATTCCGAAGTCTATAGGACCAAGTTTGAATCCCAAAGTCTAAAGGACTAAGCCCAAAGGCCAAAGCCTCAAGCCCCAAAATTTGCAAGCTTGAAAATCCTGATGTGTGCCCAAAGCCTAGAGCATAAAGCCCAAATGCCCAAGCCTAAAGCTTAAAGCCTAAAGCGAAAATGCCCATGCCTGAACCTCGAATCCTGATGGCCTAAGCCTGAAGCTTGAACCCACTATATGCAAGCTTGAAAATTGACGCCCAAAGACCATAGCTTAAAGCCTGAATCTCGAAGGTTGAAGGCTCATAATCGAAGCTAGTTGCCTAAATTCTTAAACCAGAAGCCAAAAGTTTGAAGGGCCAAGCCAAAGCCTGAAATAAAAAGCATGGAGCCTAATGCTCAAAAGCCCAAGCCTAAAATTTAAAGCCTAAGGCCTAAAAGCCAGTGCCTGAAATTCGAATCCTGATGGCCTAAGCTTGAAGCTTAAAACCTTGATATGCACGCTTGAAGACCGAAGCTTGAAGACCGCAGCCCGAAGCTTGAAGCTTGAAGATCAAAGGCCGATGGCTAAAGATAGAAGCCCAAATTCTTAAGCCCGAAGGACCATGCCCATATCCAGAAGTTCGAAGGCCTAAAGCCTAAAGGCCTGAAGCCTGAAAGTTGAAAGCCCAAGCCCGAAGACCGAAGCTTGATCACCGATGGCCTAAGCTTGAATCTTGAAGCTTGAAGTTGGAAGGCCCAAGCCCAAGGCCTAAACCCCAAATACTAAAGGGCTAAGCCCAGAGCCCGAGGCCCAAATCCTGAAGCTTCAATGTCAAAGGCCGAAGTTCCAAGACTAAAACACAAAGCATGAAGCCTAAAGCCGAAATGCCCAAACCCAATTCTTGAAGCCTTGCATGAAGCACGAATCCTGATGGCCTAAGCCTAATGCTTGAACCTTCTATGTGCAAACTAGAAGACCGAAGCCCGAAGACCATTTCTGGAAACTTGAAGCTTGAAGGCCGAACACCGATGGCCTATGCTAGAAACCTAAATTCTCAAGCCTGACTCGAAACCCAAGGGCCAAAGACCCAAGCCCAATCTGAAAGCTGAAGCACAAACCCAAAAACCTAAAGACCTAACCTTGAAGCCAAAACCTTATAGGCCTGAGCTCTAATCCAGATGGCCAAAACTTTAAACTTGAAGCCAAAATCTCAAAGGCTTGAGCTCTAAGCCAAAAGGCCTAAACTCGAAGGCTCATGTCTAAAGCATGAATGCTTAAGCCCGAAGCCAGAAGCTCGAAGGTCAAAAGCTCAAGTTCAGTGGGTTGAAGACCCAATACTTAGCCCGGAAGACTACGATCAAAACTTGAACCCCCAAAACTGAAGTTCCAAGCCCAAAGCGTGAAGCCTAAAAGCCCAAGCCTAAAGACCGAAACCTAATGACCGAAGGCCTAAGCTTAAATCCTAAAGCCTAAAGTTTGAAGGCCGAACCTCGAAGCCTGAACTCCAAATACTGAAAGACTATGCCCAGAGCCCGAAGCTCAAATGCCAAAGCGTCAAACTCTAAGGCCAATGCCTAAATGCCAAAGCTCAAAATTTGATGCCCAAATCTCAAAAGCCCATGCCTGTAGCACAAAATTGTAAAAGCCTAGGCCTGATGCTTGAACCCTCCATGTTCAAGATTGATGACATAGCCTGAAGTCCAAAGCCCAAGCCCAAAAGGTCATGCCTAAAGACCAAAGTCTCATACCAGAAGCTTAAAACTTGAAGTGCCAAGAACGAATCTCGATGACCGAAGGCCCAAGCCTACAATCTGAAGGCCCAAGCCTACAATCTGAAGGCCCAAGCTTAATGCCTGAAACCTAAAGCCCGAAGACCAAAATTGCAATACCAAGGCTCGATGGTCCATGCCCAAAGCCTAGAATCCAAAGCCCAAAGTTTGAAGGCCAACGCCTAAACCCTAAAGCCTGATGCTTAAATCTTAAAGCCTGAATGCCCAAACTCAACATTTAAAGCTCTAAGCCTAAACATCGAAGGCCCAGACCCAAAGCACAATGCCCAAAGCCCAAAGCCCAAAACCCCAAAGCCCAAAGCCTGAAGCCTGAATCCAGAATCTTATAGCCCAAAGCACAAAGTGCAAAGGCCAAAGGTCCAAATGCTAAAACCTAAAGCTTGAAGGTCTAAACCCAAAGACTGTAGCCGGAAAACACAAGCCCAAAGACTGAAGGCCTAAACTTGAATCCCAAAGCCCAAAGTTCGAAGGCTGAGGCCCCGAAGGCCTGAAGTCTTATCCCCAAATCTTAACGACCGAAGGCCCAAGACTGATGCCAGAATCCTAAAGCCCGAAGACCGAAATTGCAATACCAAAGCTCGAAGGTCCATGCCAAAATTCTAGAACATGAAGCCTAAAGTTTGAAAGCCAAGCTTAAAGCCCAAACCTTGAAGCTTAAGTCTCAAAGCCCGAAAGCCCAAGCTCGAAGTCTAAAACTCGAAGCCTAAACATCGAAGGCCCTAACCCATAGATTAATGCCCAAAGCACAAAGCCCAATGCCTAATGCCCAATGCCCAATGCCTGAAGCAGGAATCCAGAATCTTATAGCCTGAAGCATAGAGTGCGAAGGCCAAAGGGCCAATCTCAAAGTCTAAAGCTCATGCCCGAAGACTGAAGCCCAATGTTCAAAGGCCTAAGCTTGAATCCTGAAGCCTGAAGATCGAAGCCCAACCCTGAAGCCTGAATCCCAAATACTGAAAGACTATGCCGGAGCCTAAAGTCTGAAGCTCAAATCTCAGAGCTTCAAATGCTAAGGCCAAAGGCGAAAGCCTACAACACAATGCATGAAGCCTAATGCTCAAATGTCCAAGCTTGAAATTTGAATCTCAAAGCGCAAAAGCCCACTCCTAATGCTCTAATCCCGATAGCCTAGGCCTGAAGCTTGAACCCTCCATGTGCAAGCTTGAAGACCATACCCCGAAGCATAAAGCACAAAGCTTAAAGCCCAAAGCCCAAACCCCAAGCACAAAAAGTCATACCAAAAGCCAAAAGGCACACAACAAAAGGCCAAAGCCGAAAGCCTGAAGTCTTATCCCCAAATCCCGATGACCTAAGGCCCAAGACTGCAACCTGAAGGTCCAAGATTGATGCCTGAATCCTAAAGCCCAAAGACTGAAATTGCAACACTAAAGCTCAAAGGTTCATGCCCAAAGACTAGAACATGAAGCCCAAAGTTCGAAGGCTCAAGCTTAAAGTCTGAAGCCTAAAAGCTCAAGCCTAAAGCCTGAAGTCCAAAATGAAGGCCCAAGACAAAAGCATGAAGCTCGATCCCCAAAAACCTTAAGCATGAAGCCTACACCTCGAAGGCCAAAACATGAAACCTGAAGTCCTAAATGAAGGCCCAAGATCGAAGCATGAAGCTCGATCCCGAAAGCCTAAAGCATGAAGCCTGCATCTTGAAGGCCAAAACATGAAACCTGAAGCCCAAAGCCCATAGCCAGATACCCGAAGCCCAGAGGTCGAAGCCCGATGCCCGAAGCCCGAAACCCACAGGTCGAAGCCCGATGCCCAATGTCGGAGCCAGAAGCTCAAAGCTTGAAGCCTGATGCCCGAATGTCGAAGCCTGAAGCTCGAAGCCCAATGGCCTAACCCTAAAGCTGTTGATGTGGGAAGTAGAGGATCCCGAGAAACACAAAGAGAAAGGGAGTGTAGAGAAATGGCAGCACAAAGAGAGCTATGCCTGACGATTAAGGCTTAAATAAGAGTAATACGCATCTAAAATAGCAAACAGAGATTTAAGATGATTCGAGGAGAAGATCTCCTACATCCACTGGGTGATCAGTGAGGTAATTTCAATAGTAAAGAAAGTGGGTGGTCATAAAGATCAATATAATGTGAAAAGAAAAGAGAGAGAGAAAGAGCTTCCTTATCTCAAGCTCTAGTACAAGTTGACAGAAGGATAAAGATGTGGCTGATCCAACCCCTTTTCCTGCCTCCTCTCCCTTCCCAACAGAAACCTATTCAATGGCTTTTATAGGTAGGAGGCAGTAGAGCTCAGCCCGAGTTTGTCGAAAGAGGGTAAAATATTCAATTATTGAGTCCGCATTGGTGGTCCTACTGCTGTCGGTCACTGAAGGAGCTAGAAGTAGTGGAAGGAGAACTTTATTTCTTGATTCTAGTAATTCTTCTAGGGGTCTGTGATGATTGAAGCACGCGGACCTTTGGTTTATGTGCCTGGAAGAAGCATGCTGTGTTGGAAATAATGAGGTCATGGCACGCTGATAAATGTAGCTAAGACACATTATTATCAATGTTTGTTGGGAAATGGCCTTGAATCGATGGGATTGAGGTTTGACCGTATCCTTATGGCCGAGGCTGGCGACCTGCAAGAAAAATAATAAAAATGATAAAGTAGTTAATACCCATGGCACCACATGTACTGCCGAGATGCAACGCTAGAACCACGTGTTCACATCAGCCCCCCGCATTGTGAGGGCACTAATATTAATGTGGGTCCTGGAATGCAAATTGTCATAATGGTGGATGCACTGCCCAAGGCCTGTCAGGATAAAGCCGGAGCGGCGCTCTGTCGATTCGCATTCTCCTCCACCATTTCTAAAAATCCTGCAAGAAAGGGAGTAGATTTGTTAGAGAGATGGTTGGGAGCGACAAGTAGAAGGTTCTGTCGGGTCCTTCTCTGAAGAAGAAGAAGAGGGCTAGCAGCCTTCCATCTGGCTCCTCTTCTTCGTAGAAGAAGAGAATTTTGGAACTGTTTGATGGGTTGCCAAGATCGGCGGCTGAGGAGACTGTTGTGGTGCTTCGGGAAGAAGAAGCAGGGGCTTCGGCTATTGTTCTATTAGGGGAAACGCCATCGGCCAAGGTTGCAGGGCTCTGGTGCAAACTCTGGAGTCTACACAGGGACCTGCAATAGAGGAGAAGGCGGTGGAGGTAGTGAACATCTCTAACTCTCTGGTCAAGGTGTCTCTGAAGGCTGAAGGGCGAAAGGAGCTGAGTGTAGTGCATCAGATGCCCAATGCCCAATGCCCAATGCCTGAAGCAAGAATCCAGAATCTTGTAGCCCTAAGCATAGAGTGCGAAGGCCGAAGGGCCAATATCGAAGTCTAGAGGTCATGCCCGAAAAGCAAAGCCCAAGGACCAAAGGCCTAAGCTTGAATCCTAAAGCCTGAAGTTTGAAGCCCAACCATAAAGCCTAAACCCCAAATACTGAAAGTGTTGGCCCAAAGGCTTCCCAAGAGGGGGGTGAATTGGGAATAATAGAATTTTTAATTTAAGCTAAAGCAATAAACTTAAGAAATAATTCAATTAATACAGAGAGGTTGATTTAGCAAATAGATCTGCGGAAGAGTTAGAACAGAGGGCACCACCAAAAAGCGAGGTCAATTTGAGAAATAGGACACAGTGCAAAAATAAAGCAATTTACAGTAGAGAAGAGCAAACAGCATAATATACCACACAGTAGGCATAAGAAATTTATAGTGGTTCGACCTCTCGCCTAGTCCACTCCCCACGTATCTCGAATGGGAATATCACTATAACCCTGGCTTTTTATGGGAACCAAAGCCGAACAAACCCAGTACAACCCTATGGATTTTTCAAGGAACCAAAGCTAAGCAAACCTTCAATCATACAGCTTTTTGTAGGAATCAAAGCTGAGCAAATCTACAGTCCTCCACTAGGGAGAAGGAGAAATGAAGGATAGGTTTTGCTAGACTAGCTAGCTTAAATTATAATTCATGTACAAGAATTAATATTACAATGAGGCACTTTATGCATATGCAAATTAGCCAAGGGTCTACTTGAATAGTTCCGAAAAAGCTAATTTAAAAACAATGAGTAAAAACTATTTGAAAGCTTAAGGAATTAAGACATAATATGAGCCTTCAATAGGAAGAACAAGAAGAAAAATAAGAGTTTTGGTGAATCTCAATAAGTAACAACTCAAGAAATAAGATTCACAGCAAACGAAAACAAAACAGCAGCAGTATAAATTTCTGAAGCAGGAAATAAAACAGAACTAGGGAAAATTTCAGCTTCTTTTCACTTAAGAAACATCACAATCTCCTTCTTTGAAATCTCCTTCAAATGTTTGCAAAAATGGCTTTGGGAGAAAACCGAGTGAGAGCTTGAGAGGAGAAGGTTAGTTTTTTTTTGCAATCCAGAAACCAGAGAGTGCAGAATTATTTTCAACAATGTAAGTGCTGGTTGTGTAGAAAAATCACATAAGCTTAAGAGGATGCAGAATTTTTCCGTTGGAAAGAGAGAGAAGCAAACAACCCTTTTTGTCCTTTGTATTTGTAGGCTTGTTGCACTTAGCTAACACAAAGAGACAAAGCTAAGTGGATGAAAATAAAAAATAGAAGAAGCATGCCTCAATATTTTATCATGGTGGCCATCACACACAAAACAAATCAGTCTTTTCAAAAACGGTATGCTGCAAAAGGTCAGAACACAAGCCAAGATGTCATGGGAGAAACAAAACCCAAGTTACAAGGGAATGAAATGATAGCTCTTGATTTGGATTGATATGGCTTATGAATCCTTTTGGAAAATACATAGGTATTAACCAATAGGTTATGAGTTACCATATACCAAAATAGAAGAGTAATCAATGATTATGTAGGCATCTATCATAGGCAAGAGATTGTGTTAAGCTAAACTAATTTCTAACCTAATACATGATAAGTATTGAGTTTTTAGTTAAGTTTCAAACTCAAATCAATAGATCTAGTGAGCTACACTTTCAACTCAAATTACTTAACATGAATAGGTTGATGAGATTTTTTGCTTAAACAATCAAACACGATAAATACGAAAGAAAATAAGGTTTTCTTAACTAGAAAACCAAAAGGAAAAAACTCATTATCTTTTTAAAAAAAATTCCTTAGCCTTCTAAATTAATTATCATCATCAAAAAGGGGGAGTTGTTGAACTCTTTGATTTTGATGATCACAATTAATTTAGTTATTATAGACTAATCCTCTTGTTTAGTGTGTTAATAGGTTGCATTATCTCATTTGAGGATTAATTTGGGCTTTATGTGCAAGCTTGAAGACTATAGCTCAATGCCTGAAGCTCGAAGGCAAAGGCCGCTGGCCAAAGCTAGAAGCCCAAATTCGTAAGCCTGAAGGTAAAAGTTCAAAAGCCCATGCCCATTGCCACAAGTTCTGAACTGCAAGCCCGAAGCCTGAAAGCCCAAGCTTAACGTCTGAGCTTAAAAGGCCAAAGGCCGAAGCTCGAAGCTCGAAGGCTGATGGCCAAAGCCAGAAGCCTAAAGACCTAAGGTTGAAGTCAAAAGCTTGAAGTCCTGAGCTCTAAGCTAGAAGGCCTAAACTTGAAGGCTCAAGTTCAAAGCTCGAATGCTTTTCGAATCCTGAAGCCTGAAGCCCGTAGCCCGAAGCCCAATGTCTCGGGATTTGGGCTTGGGCCTTTGGGCTTCGAGTTTGGTCCTTCGGGCATTAAGTTTTGGGCTACAAATTTCTGGCTACGTGATTTAGCCGTGGACCTTTAGGGTTTGGGATTTAGGGTTGGGCTTTCAAGCTTTTAGCTTTAGGCTTCAAGCACGTGCCTTCACGCTTTGGGATTTGGATTTCGAGTTGAAGGCATTAGGCTTGGACTTTTGGGTATCGGGCAACGAGCTTCAGGCCTTGAGCTTCATGCTTTGTGCATCAGGCTTCAGGAAGCAGGCCTTAAGATTCAAGCCTAAGGCATGGGGCTTCGGGCTTCGGATTTGGGCTTCGGGCTACATGCTTGACCCTTTAGGCTTTGAACTTCTTGCTACAAGCTTCGGGATTTGGCATTTAGGCATTGGGCTTTGGTCTTCTGGCTTAGGACTTTAGGTTTGGTTATTCAGACTTCAGGCTTCAAGCTACAGGCTATGAGTTTTAAGCATGGGCCTTCTAATGTTCAGGCTTCTGGCTTGGGCTTTCGCCCTTTAGATTTAGGTCTTTCGGTCTTAAGCATCAGACTTTGGGCTTGGGTCTTTCGAGTTCATTCTTTTTACTAGGGCCTTCGGGCTTGGGGCATCGAGTTTCGGGATTTAGGGTTTAGAGTCCGAAGCTCGAAATCTTAGCCCAAAGTCCTTTAACGAAAGCTTGAAGCCCGAAGGCCAAAGCACTGTGCTAAAAGCCGGAAGGCAAAAAGCCTTAAATCCTAAAGCACGATTACAAAATTTTGAATCTCTAACTTCGAGCTTGATGCCCGAGGTCCTTTGGTCCAGGCTTGAAGCCCTAAGGCCCTAATTTGAATCTCGAAGCTCGAAGGCCCAAGCCCGAATCCCTATGTCTGAAGGCTCAAAGCCCAGAGCCTGAAGGCCTAAGCCAGAGCTCGAGGGCCAAAAGTCAAAGCCCGAAGCCCAAAACTGGAAGGCTGAAGGCTAAAGCTAGAAGGATAAAGCCCAAAAGCCTAAATCTCGAAGTTTGAATGCCAGAAACCCAGAAGCTGAAGCTCGAAGCAAAATGCCTAAACCTGAAGTCCAAAGCCTTATACGCGTTGCTAAAAGCCTGAAGCATGAAGCCTAGAACCTGTATCCCCAAGCCCAAATACCAAGCCACGATGTCTAAAGCTCTTGAAGCCTGAACTTAAACACCAAAGGCCGAATCCCAAAGGCTGATGCCCAAGCTCGAAGTTCGAAGCTTAATGCCCTAAAGAGCAAGTTTAAAGCCCAAAGCATGAAGGTCCTATATCTAAAGCCTAAAGTTAGAAGCTCAACAATCGATACCAAAAGCCTGAAGCCGAAAGACCCAACACCAAAGCCTAATAATTGAAGTCTAAAACACAATGGCTTGGAATTCGAAGCTCAAAAGCTTTAAGCCCGAAGGTCCAAGCTAGAAGCCTGAAGGCTAAAAGCCAAAGTCTGATGCTGAAAACCCAAAGCCCAAAGCTCAAAGCTCGGAGGCTGAAAGTCAAAGCCCTAAGCCCGAAACCTAAATACCCAAACCCAAAGCATGAAGCCCGCAATTTAAAAAGCCAAACTTCAATTCCCAAAGCCAAAGACATATGCTTAAACCCCGCAACGTGAAGCCCAGATCTAAGCACGAAAGCCCAAACCTGAACCCAAAAGCCTGAAGGCTGATGCGCCAAGCCTAAAGCCACATAGTGCTAGGTCGAATGGCGAAAGTTAAAGCCCAAAACCCGAAAGCCAAAGCCCAAAGCCCGAAGCCAGAAGCCCAAAGCCTAAAGCCCAAACCATGAATGCCTAAACTCGAAGGCTAAAGCATGAAGCATGACCCAAACGGCCACAACCGGATGGCATAAGGTCAAAGCTGAAGCCCTAAAGGTCTAAGCCCGAAGCCCAAGCACAACTAGCTAAGTCTGAAGCTCAAATCCTAAAGCCAAAGCCTAAACAATGAAGGAAAAAAGTTGAAGCCTCAAGCCTGAGATCGAAAGGCCAAAGCCCAAAAACTGAACCCCAAACCACTAAAGACCAAACTTAAAGGCTAAAGCCTGATGGCCTAAGCATGAAGGCCAAAGTTTGACAGACGAATGCCCAAGCCCGAAGGCTAAAGCCCGAATCCCAAAGCACAAGCTCAAAGTGTCATGCCCAAAGCCTGAAGGCCCATGCCGGAAGCCTAAAACTTGAAGTCTCAAGCCCAAAGCCCGACGACCAAAGACCAAGCTTGACGCCTGAATCCTAAAGCCCAAAGACCAAAATTGAAAAATCGCAGCTTGATGGCTAAAGCTAAAAGCTCAAAGTCTTATGCCTGAAGTTAAAAGTCTAGAGGCCCAAGCCACAAGCCTAAACGTGAAGCCTGAAACTCAAGCTTAATGCCTAAGGTTAGATGGCCCAAGGCCAACCTGAAAGCCAAAATCCAAAGGCCGAATCCTGAAGCTTAAAGGCTAATGGCCAAAGCCAGATGCCTAAAAGGCCTGAGCTCTAAGGCAGAAGGCTTAAACTTAAAGGCTCACATCCGAAGGTTGAACTCTCAAGCCCGAAGCCCGAAGTTCGAAGGTCAAAAACCCAAGACTGAGCCCGAAAGCCCGCAGGTCAAAGCTCAAACCCAAAGCTTAAGTCCCAAATCTCGAAGCCCAATCTCAATGCCCGAAGCCTCAAGGACAATTCCCGAACTTTAAAGCTCAAATCCTAAAGCCCAAAACCCAAAGCACGAAGCCCAAAGGCTAAAGCATCAAGACCGAAATCGAAAAGCCAAAGCCCGAAAATTGAAGCCCAAACCACTAAAGACCAAGCCTAAATACTGAATCCTGAAGGCCTAAGCTCAAAGGCCAAAGCTCATTGGATGAATGCCTAAGACCGAAGCCCGAAGCCTGAGACCCGAGGCCAAAGGGTCATGCTCGAGGCCCAAAGCTCAAACGCCCATGCCAGAAGCCTAAATCTTGAAGTTCTAAGCACAAATCCGACGACCGAAAGCCCAAACCCACAGCCTGAAGGCCCAAGCTTTGATGCCTGAGACCTAAAGCCTGAACACCAAAATTGCAATACCAAAGCGTGAAGGTCCAGGCCTAAGGCCAAGAATCCTATGCCCAGAGCCCGAAGCTCAAATTCCAAAGCTTCAAACTCTAAGGCCAAACACTAAAACCTAAAATACAAAGTATGAAGCCTAATGCTCAAAAGCCCATTCCAGAAATTTGAAACCTAAAAGCCCGTGCCTGAAGTTCGAATCCTGATGGCCTAAGCCTGAAGCTTAAAACCTTTATATGCAAGCTTGAAGACCAAACCCTAAAGACCATAGCCCAAAGCCTGAAGCTTAAAGGCCAAGGACCGATGGCTAAAGATAGAAGCCCAAATTCTTATGCCCGAAGCCAAAACTCTGAAGGATCATGCCTGTAGCCACAAGTTCAAAGGCCTAAAGCCTAAAGCCTAAAGGCCCGATGCCTGCAAGTCGAAAGCCCAAGCCCGACTACCGAAGCCCAATGACCAATGGCCTAAGCTTGAATCCTTAAGCTTGAAGTTTGAAGGCCCAAGCCCAAAGCCTAAACCCCAAATACTAAAGGACTAAGCCTGGAGCCCGAGGCTCAAATCCCGATGCTTCAACCTCAAAGGCCGAAGTTCCAAGACTAAACACAAAGTATGAAGCCAAAAGCCCAAATGCCTAAACCAAAATCTTGAAGTGCAAAAGCCAATGCCTAAAGCACGAATCCTGATGGCCTAAGCTTGAAACTTGAACTCTCTATGTGCAAACTAGAACACCGAAGCCCAAAGACTGTTTTTGGAAACTTGAATCTTGAAGGTTGAAGACCGATGGCCGAAGCTAGAAGCCCAAACTTTTAAGCCTGAACCTAAAAGCCCAAAACCCAAGCCCAAAGCCATAAGGCCTAAACTAGAAAGTTTCTATTAAATGTATAAATTGAATAATTCTAAATTGCATGTAGCATGTTAGAATTTTCG
>JAEMOT010001249.1:60621-76131 GCA_019297695.1 Apostasia ramifera
TGGCACCGTCTGGCTGGGGGCAAGTGACGTCTGTTCAGCGGCCGCCGACATTTGCTCCATGGATTAGCGGGATCCGGTCCTGCATGAGGGCACCAAATTGTTGATAACAAAAATAGATAATGTTTTTTAGACGTGAAAACCGGTTAGATGGAAAACCACGGTGCCACTCTCTAGGCGACTTTAAAGAGAGCTCCACTAATTGAAGAAGTATATTACAGAGGTATTACAGAAGTTGAGCTTGAGAACAGATCTAGAGCCCAAAAGGGAGAGAAAAAGAAGGCCCGCTCTCCTCTGTCGGGTTATAATTTATAGTTTGAACTTTCATATGACTCTGACGTGTGGGATGGCCTAAGAAGCTTCAAGGACTGTCCCCCTATCCTGTAGACCATCGGCCATGCTGGTACGGATGCACGATGCTTGCTGTAGACCATACTTCTTTTAATGACGCGCAGGGGGGGGGCATTCCACGTCCTATCGAGCGGTCCGCAGCGATATGGATGTTCAACTCGGTTCTTCAACTTGATGTTTTTTCGCCTTCGGGGAGATTATCTGCCTTTCATTCTGACCGTTCGACTGTTCACTAGGCTGCTCTCCACTTGTACGCTCCAAATACTGCTTTGCAGATCACGAAGTAACAAGTTTGATGCTTTGGGATTTGAGCTTCAAACTCCAAGCACAGTCTTTAGGTTTTGGGGTTCAGGCTTCGGGGTTGGGCCTTCGAACTTTGCTCCCATCCTAGTGCTACTCTAGCCCAAGCATATTCAACTATAAAGTTTTCCATCATTAGCCTCACGGTTTTACCCCAAAAGGTGCCTCTACTATTTGAGATCACATTATCTACTTATACAACTCAGGATCTCCCTCCCTTTTTGATGTGGGATGATTCATTCTTGTGCCCCTCTCACTACTCATTATTTGGCCGAGAAGCCTGCCAGGAGCCGCATTTTGCCTCAGTGATTCCTTTCTCTTAGGACATCACCCGGCGATCACTCCCCGCCATCTTCGGCCACAGGCGTCACATTCCCACTATCTTCGGCCTAGTTCGTCCTAGAACCACATCGTACTATGGGAGGTCAGCTCTGATACCATATTGTAACATCCTGTGATCTCATTACAGACCACAGCTAAAATTCACCTCAATAATTTTAGAGCTAATTGAATAAACTTGTTGAGCAAGTAATTTTAATAGAATTCAATTATTAGTGATATTTGATTCGGTGGAGAATTTTACCTTTTTAGGAGTCTCAAAGGTTACAGTTGATCTGACCTACTCGGAGATACATGAGTCGCATGACCCATACTCGATGGGGTCGAGTTCCTCTCACATGGGGAGAATTGGTGGGGACACAGATCAGCATCAAATTGGATGGCTAGGATGATGTCATGTGCTGAATCAAAATTCAAATTCAAATTAATTAGAGCTATTAGAGATTTTCATATTAGCTTTATTTAAATTTGATTTGATTTGATTCAGAGCATATCCAGAAGATTTGAAGACTCTCCACATTTGGAGCTGATTTTATTTTATTGTAATAGAATTAGTTCGATATTTGCTTTTATTTATTTAGTATTTTATTTTCTACATTTAATATTATATTTTCAAATTTCTACATGGGATCTCTCTATATAAAGAGGTCGCCTTGCATTGTAAAAGAGAGAGTATTGTGATAAATAAAATTATGTTTGAGTTTTCTCAGAGCCTAGATTCGGGTTAAGGGGTCGATATTCCGGTGAAGGAAAGGGTAGGGTTAGCCTTGGGTGAGAATCCTCAAATTAGTCTAGTTATTCACTTTTCAAAATAAAAAAAATCTTTTCCTTCCTTCAGCTCAACCAAAATCCAGGCCCCTTGAAGTATTTTCCTAGCCCTAATATTCAATCTTACTCCTCCCTCGCTGCCGGCTTGGGAACCCGCGTTGCCCGCCCCGTCGCTCCGCCCNCGCGCGCACTCCTCTCGTCGCCCCACTCCTTCGTCGGCTGCGCCCCTCGCCGAGCTCGTCTTCGCTCGTTGCCTGCGATTGCTCTGCCCGCGCTGCTAATCTTGCCTGCCGACCGCTGCGCCTTGCCACGCTTCGCCACGCCTCCACCCGCCTCTGCCCCAGAAGGCTCTCCGACCTCTGGCGACGTCGTTGCCACTACGATAGCGGGGTTCTGCCGCCTCTGCTCTACCGCTCGGTGCGCCCGAGTGCCACCTACAGGCGCTCGATTGCCGCCGCCTTTGTTCCAGCCGATCCGCCTGCCACCGGCGACGCCGGTCACCTTGACTTCTCTCCTCCAATCGCCCCACTTTGCCTCCTCCACTCTGCTGATTGACGGTCTCCCTCGCCAGTGCACTACGGCGATGCGCTCCATCAGCCTTGCCTTCACCCTCTTCACTGCCCACTCAGCTTGGGTGATTCTGCCTCGGCACTCATCTACCTCAGGTAAATTCTTTCTCGAACCCCACTAAGCTGATTATTTGATTTCAATATAAATTATTCGCTTGACTTGAATTATTTATTTGGCTCTAATTATATGATCTGATATTTCTTGTGTGTCAATTACTATTGAATTTAACTGTGAGACGTCTGTCCTAAATTCCTGAACCTCGGATCTGATTTATTGAATTTAAATTGACGTCTTAATCTAAATTGATAAATTCTTAATTATCATACAATCCAATTTAAGTTTAATTTTAAAATATCTTAATTTACGGGATTCAAAAATCTTATTTATCATATAATTTATTTAGAAAATATTTTTCTCTTAATTAAAATAATTTGCAAATCGGTTTTGCTGAATATAAATATAAAATATCATTGACACCTTTTTTCATCCTGCATCACTAATGCCCAAATGCCATGCATGAAATTTGAAGCTCAATGCACAAAAGCCCACGCCTGATGCTCTAATCTCGATAGCCTAGGCCTGAAGCTTGAACCCACCATGTGCAAGCCTGAAGACCATAGCCCGAAGACCATAGCCCGAAGCTTAAAGCTCAAAGCTCAAAGCCCGAAGCCCAAACCATAAGCCCAAAAGGTCATACCAAAAGCCCAATGGCACATGCCAAAAGGCGAAAGCCAAAAGCCTAAAGTCTTATCCCCAAATCCCGACGACCGAAGGCCCAAAACTTCAACATGAAGGTCCAAGATTGATGCCTGAATCCTAAAGCCCAAAGACTGAAATTGCAACACCAAAGCTCGAAGGTCCATGCCCAAAAGCTCATGCCCCTAGCCCGAAGACCCAAGTCCAAAGACCTAACCCTGAAGGCCCAAGCTTGAAACCCATAAGCTTAAGCCTAAAGCCAGAAGGCCCAACCTTGTAGCCTGAAGTCCAAAGCCCAAGGGCTCAAGGTAGAAGCACAATGGCCTAAATCCAAATCCTGAAGCAAAAAAGCCAAAGCTTAAAGCCTCAAGCCCCGAAGGCCTAAGCCCGAATCTCTGACCTAAAGCCTAAAACCCAAAGTTAGAAAGCCATAGCATAAGCCTGAATCTCGATGACAGAAGCTCGCAGCTTGAAGCCTAAAGTCTGACGGCCCAAGCTCATCTTTTGAAGCCCGAAGCTCAAAGTCCAAAGCTAGAAGCCCAAAAGCCTAAGCCCAAATTTTGGTGGGCCAAGAGTCGAAGCCCAAAGCTTGAATCCCGAAGGCCCAAGCCGTAATCCTTAACCATGAAGATCGAAATCGGATGGCACAAGCTTGAAGCTTAAAACCGAAAGCCCGAAAGCCAAAGTTTAAAGTCTATAGGCTCATGCCTGAAGCTTGAAGCTTAATGCCTCAAAGTTGAAGTCTATGGCTTAAAACCAGAGATCCCAAGCATGGATCCCTAGCCTTGAAGATCAAACTCTGTCAGCACAAGCTTAAACCTTAAAACCCATAGCTAAAGGCTCAAGCTTAAAGCCTAAAGCCTAAAGGCTCAAGTCTAAAGCCTGAAGTTTGAAATAAAGGCCCAAGACCGAAGCATGAAGCTCGATCCCCAAAGCCTTAAGCATGAAGTCTATATCACGAAGGCCAAAACATGAAACCTGAAGTCCAAAATGAAGGTCCAAGACCGAAGCATAAAGCTCGATCCCCAAAGCCTTAAGCATTAAGCTCGATCCCCAAAGCCTTAAGCATTAAGCCTGCATCTCGAAGGCCAAAACATGAAACCTGAAGCCCGAAGCCCATAGCCGGATACCCGAAGCCCGAAGCCCAAAGCTAAAGCCCGATGCCCGATGCCGGAAGCCAGAAGCTCGAAGCTTGAAGCCCGATGCTTGAAGGTTGAAGCTAGAAGCTCGAAGCCCAATGGCCTAACCCTAAAGCTATTGATATGGGAAGTAGAGGATCCTGAGAAACACAAAGAGAAAGAGAGTCCCGAGAAATAGCAGCATGCAGAGAGCTAAGCCTGATGATTAAGGCTTAAATAAGATTAATACGCACCCAAAATAGCACACAAAGTTTTAAAGTAATTTAGGGAGAAAATTCCCTACGTCCACCAGATGATCAGTGAGATAATTTTAGTGGTAAAGAATGGGGGTAGTCGTAAAGACCAGTAAAATGTGAAAAAAAAAAGAGAGAGTGAAAGAGAGAAAGAGGGAAAGAGCTTCCTTATCTCAAGCTCTATTATAAGTTGATAGTGTAGGATCAAGTATGACATCTAGAGGGGGGGTGAATAGACGTAATTAAAATTTAATTTAATTTACTAAATATAATAGTTAGTGCAAATTACAAGCGGAAGCAAATATAAATGCAGACAAGAAGAAAATATCACATCCACAAAGAACACATGATATAACGTGGTTTGGCTCAAATTAGAGCCTAATCCACCTAAATCCGATCGGAAAGATATCACTATAACACATTCCTTGGTTTAGGCGGAGAAGCCCATACAAATTCTCCTCTATCCACTCACTAGAGGCCCTCCTCACTTTTAAGTAAGGGCTCACTCACTCACCTCCTCCAACCCTTATTTGGAGGCCCTCTTCAAACACGCAGTGAAGGCAGAAAAGAACAACTAAAATATTATGAAGAAAGAAAATCACTCTCTTCTTTCTTATGATTGAATCTTGAAAGCTAGAAGAAGAGTGGATGAAGAGTTTGAGCACTTGAGTCCAGGTTCACCTAGATCGCCTTGAATCTTTATTGAAACTCTGCTTGAATGTTTTTATCAACTCTTAGAATGGTGGAGAATAAAGGTGAATGTTGGGAGCACTTAGAGAATTTTATGAGCCAAGAACATAAACTCTCCAAAAAAGCCCAAGTTGAGATATCCTCTTCTAGTGATAGTGATGAGGATAGTGATCCAGAAGCTAAAATTGTAGCCCATATGGTTAGAAGAATGATGAGGAGAAGAAAGAAGTTTAGTAAAGATGATATGAAGAAAATGATTGGGAGATCTAGTAGGGATAGAAATAAGAAAAATATTAAGGACTTCGAGGGAAATAATTATAATAAAAATTGGAGACAAAATGTTATATGCTTTGGTTGTAAAATGGATATGAGTTTGAGCACTTAGAATCTCTGCGAGTTAACTAGATAATCTTAAAAGTTTTAAACTCTCTTAATTATATGGCCTAATAGTGGTGAGATTGCTCTAGATATTTTCTTTTGGTTGTGATAGCTCCAGGGCAGCTTTGGGATAGTTGAAGGGTGACCTTCAATAGTGAGGTGGACCCGAGGTCGACCTTCAGCAGCGACCCTCAACAGAAACTTTAGTCAATTTGGGGATTTTTTTGAGGTCGACCTTAGGGCGACCCGAGGTCGACCTGAGGTCGACCCGAGATCGACCTTTAGCAGCGACCCTCAATAGAAACTTTGGTCATCTTGGGGGATTTTTTGAGGTCGACCTAAGGGCGACCCGAGGGCGACCTTCAGCAGCGACCCTCGACACAAAATTTGGTCATCTTGGAGGATTTTTCCAGGTTGATCTGGAGGCGACCTCAGTGGTGTGGTCGACCTGAGGTCGATCTTGGAAGTGACCGTTGGCCTATTATTATCCTCCAATGGCTAGCTGGGAGTCGACCTGAGGTCGACCTCCAGGTCTTTTCCAGCTCATTTTTCTAGCCGTTGGAGCTCTTGTTATATAAGGAGATGGGGGTTGTTGGTGTATAAGTGATGATGAAGGTTTCTTCGATACTTCTTCTTCTGCTACTAGAGCTATGCCTTTCTTCACTTCTTTCTCTCCACCATGCATAGTTTCATGAAGTTCCATATGGCTAAACAACTCATTAATTTTATATGTGTCAAGATTTTGAGAAACTCCTATAGCATCAACTTTGCCAACCCATAATTGAGTTCTAGGAAAAGCTTCCAATACCTTACATATAACTTCTCTATTTTCTAAATTATCACCTAGCCCTACAAGCCCATGGTAAATCTCTTTGAATTTAGAGTGCATTTGGGCTACAGATTCACCTTCTCTCATCTTAAAATTGTCAAATTGATTTTTATAGAGAGCTTTCTTTGCTCTCCTGACCTCAGATGTCCCCTCATGTAATTCAATCAATTTCTCCCACATTTCTTTCGCACTAGTTTGCGGACCTAATTTATTGACCTCTTCTTTGGTTAAGGCACATTGTAAAGTGGTGATATCTCTCGCGTTTGCCATATATCTTTTCTTATCGTTTTCACTCCAATTTTTCTCATCTAACTCTAATCCATCCTTATCCTTAGTTGGTATATATCCTTTCTTAAAACTAATCATCATATCAAAGTCAGTTTGAATAAAAGCAATCATCCTCATCTTCCAATATGCAAAATCTGATCCATCAAAAAGTGGTGGCCTAGGAATAGATTGACCTTCTGAATTTCTAGAAGCCATACTACTTCTGGGTGATTAACCTATGTAGAAGTCCTTGCTCTGATACCAATTATAGGATCAAGTATGACGTCTAGAGGGGGGGTGAAT
Organism: Apostasia ramifera; assembly: GCA_019297695.1. Lineage (NCBI taxonomy): Eukaryota > Viridiplantae > Streptophyta > Magnoliopsida > Asparagales > Orchidaceae > Apostasia > Apostasia ramifera. The sequence continues at coordinate 67,482 of JAEMOT010001249.1, forward strand.
AGACGTAATTAAAATTTAATTTAATTTACTAAATATAATAGTTAGTATAAAATACAAGCGGAAGAAAATATAAATGCAGACAAGAAGAAAATATCACATCCACAAAGAACACACGAGATAACGTGGTTCGGCTCAAATTAGAGCCTAATCCACCCAACCCCGATCGGAAAGATATCACTATAACACACTCCTTGGTTTAGGCGGAGAAGCCCATATAAATCCTCCTCTATCCACTCACTAGAGGCCCTCCTCACTTTTAAGTGAGGGCTCACTCACTCACCTCCTCCAACCCTTATTTGGAGGCCCTCTTCACAAACACAGTAAAGGCAGAAAAGAACAACTAAAATATTACAAAGAAAGAAAATCACTCACTCTTCCTTCTTAGGATTGAATCTTGAAAGCTAGAAGAAGAGTGGATGAAGAGTTTGAGCACTTGAGTCCAGGTTTACCTAGATCACCTTGAATCTTTATTGAAACTCCACTTGAATGTTTTTATCAACTCTTAGGATGGTGGAGAATGAAGGTGAATGTTGGGAGCACTTAGAGAATTTTATGAGCCAAAAGAAATACACCAACAACCCCCATCTCCTTATATAACAAGAGCTCCAACGGCTAGAAAAATGAGCTGGAAAAGACCTGGAGGTCGACCTTAGGTCGACCCCCAGCTAGCCGTTGGAGGATAACAATTGGCCAACGGTCACTTCCAAGGTCGACCTCAGGTCGACCTCACCACTAAGGTCGCCTCCAGGTCAACCTGGAAAAATCTTTCAAGATGACCAAAGTTTCTGTCGAAGGTCGCTGCTGAAGGTCGCCCTCGGGTCGACCTCGGGTCGCCCTCAGGTCAATCTCGAAAAATCTCCCAAGATGACTAAAGTTTCTGTTGAGTGTCACTGCTGAAGGTCGACCTCAAGTCGACCTCGGGTCGCCCTCAGGTCGACCTCAAAAAAATCTCCAAAATGACAAAAGTTTCTGTTGAGGGTCACTGCTGAAGGTCGACCTCAGGTCGACCTCACTATTGAAGGTCACTCTTCAACTATCCCAAAGCTACCCTGGAGCTATCACAACCAAAAGAAAATATCTAGAGCAATCTCACCACTATTAGGCCATATAATTAAGAGAGTTTAAAATTTTTAAGATTATCTAGTTAACTCGCAGAGATTCTAAGTGCTCAAACTCATATCCAGACTATTTTAACAGTCAAGATCAACCTCACAACAATTCTACTCTCAAGTAAAATGAAAAGTAACAATAATAACATATGCTTCACTTGATCTTCAATACTTGAGCCTTTCTCTCCAACTTAATAAGATCTTAATTTTAGTATAAAATTGAGATGCAACTTTAATAAACTTGAAATTAAGAACACTAAATAATTATGTTAGTACAAATTAACTTAAACATATTGTTAAACATCAAAATCACAATATTACCACAAAGGAGGAACCAACAATCTCCCCCTTTTTGATGTTTAGCAATTTATTTAAGTTAAAGAAAAAGATATTATACAAAAGAATAATATTATAAAAAGAAACTCCCCCTTAATGAAGAAACTCCCCCTCAAAAAGGATATTGATTAACATTCCTTTTGAGTAGAATTTAGCTCAATAATTTTAAAAAATTTTGGCAGAGTTTTCCTTAGAAAATGGACTTAAAAAAAAAAGTAAAATAAGTAAGATACAATATGAGAGATATACACAGTAATAATGCTCATAAATAAGATACACATTCATACATCAAAGACTAAATATTAACTTATACATCATAGAGCATGAATATACAAGTCGCAGAGCATCTACATATGAATATATCAAAGGCTAAATATTTTCATATCATTCCAAAAGTTTAAAGAAAATTAATAACTTCTATATAACTTAAACGTATATCTTCTCCCCCTTTGCCAATCAGCAAAAAGAAAGGGAGAGAAAGAAAATGGTATATAAATGAGATCTACTGATGGGTCAGGTGGTGTCTGCAAGACTTCAAGTGAGCCAAAAAGTAAATAAGAATAAAACATCCATACTAAAATCACGAAGGAAAAAGAATGTTCACACAAGATATAATAGAAATAGTACAACAAAACTAAAGTACAAAAGTGTAATATGGTATACAAAAGATAATATCAAAGAGGAATGGAGCAAGTCAGTCACTGGTCACCATCATGCTCATGATCGTGCGGTGCTCTTGGGGGAAAATAATGGTGCTGTGGCGGGGGAAAGACCTGAAATGGAGGCCATCCAAACTGCTGTGAAAAATGATCTATCATCCTCTGCATGCCTGCCATCAGTCTGGTCTCAATAGAATGCATGTGATCACGCACCTCAACTCTGAACTCCCCAAATTGAGACTGAAGCTCATGAATAATAGTCAGGGTGTCTGAGTGGGAATAAGTAGGCTGATGATGATGTGGAGCATGAGAAGGTCCTGGTCTATCAATATCAGTCTCCTCAGCATCAGCCTCAAGCTCGTCTTGAGGTGTACCCTCAGGTCCTTTTCCGTCAGCCCAAGTAAGTGGAGAGACATTTATATTTAATCCAACTTAGAGCATATTGCCTCTACCTACTTTGGCTGATTTTCCCAACTTTTTGATAGCACCTTTGGAGGTATTTATTCCCAAGGATTCTAAAAAAGCAGTGATAAAGTGACAATACGACATGAATACTCTATCACTGTGAAGGGGTACATGCTTACTACGAATCCAAGAGAAGATAATAAAATCAAGGTTCAGAGGACGATGGTGAACCGTGGCATACATCAAAAAAAGGTGGCCAGTGCGAACTTGAGTGCGGTTCCTAGAGGCTATAGGAATGACGTAGTCAAGAGTAAAATGGTATAGAGGAATATACTCAGGTCGAACGAATTTGCTGAGCATAGTATGGGACCCATAGTCTGGAGCCTGATGAAAAAAATACATAAACATATCCTCTACAGGATCTGTCACAGTCTCATCAGGAATATAGTTAGGAAAAGAAAAGAAATAGGAGTCAATGTCCTCGATGCCTAAGAAACTATTGAAACTACTGGGAGTGATTTCAATAGTTTGTCCCTGAATATGAGTAGTCATGTGATGAGTTCTGTCAGGGGTAACCTCCAAGTTATGGAAAAAAAGGCTACAGAGATCAATATTGATATTTGATCTACAAGTGGAGAATTTGCGCCACCTGTAGTAATCAATAAGAGGGCACAAACTGCAATTGCCCTCAAAAAAGCTCAAATCAAAATAGTACACTTTGATCGGCTCATAGAAGTTCCGACGAAAGTTTACTTCTTTAATTTTGGAAGAAAACTGATAGCAATCAAAATCTGCAGCTTCCCTAGGCTGAGGAATAGACTGAGTGGTAGGTTGGGGTTGGTTTGGGATTGGCTGAGGTGGAGACTGAAATGGTGAAAAATCAGGTAGAGGTGAGGGTGGAGCTGATGTGGAGGTGGGTTCTGAGGTCTGGCTTAAATATGGTGCTCTAAGACATCTTTTGAGTCTTTTGAAGACTCTTTTCGGTAACACCATTGTAATGAAGTTCTAATACAGATAAACTAAGAGAGATAACAAGTAAAGAAGGGAAATCGACCTTAGAGAAAGCGATGAGCTCTGTAGAAGGTGGATCTCCAAATAATAGATCTGTACTGCTATGGGGAGAACAAAAGTGAAAGGGCTCAGTGGCGATGATGATCCAATCAACAGCATTGAAGCAGTCGTCTGCGAGATTTAGAGTGGAAAAAAAGCAGCTGAAGAACCAGAGAATGGCAGCGACGAGGCTCACCAACTTTGTTGCGGATGGTGTCACAATCTCCGGAGGCGTGGCCGTCGTTTGCGACGGCGGATTGCCCAGGTTCGGCAGCTGTGAGATTTTTAGGGCACGGTGGGGATTCGGAGTGGCCGGCGACGGCGACGGCGACAGTGTCTTGCAGGAAAGCAGGATGGTGAGAGAGCTTGGAGCTCTGTCGGCGGCGAGCTTTTCCGGCGACGATGACGGCGATGACGACGGCGACGGGAGAAGAAGAATGCGGAGATGAGGAGGATGAAACGAGGGCGTCGGTGTTTGGGAGGGTTAAAACAAAATAAATAAATATTTAGTTTCACTTGAGGTCGCCCTCGGGTCGCCCTGGGGTCGCCCTGAGGTCGCTCTGCGGTCGCCCTCGGGTCGCCCTGAGGGCGCCCTTGGGTTTCCTGTAGCTGCAGTTTGTAAAAAAATTTGAAATTCGAAATTTCATAAAAAAAAAAAAGACGTTTGAAAATAAAAACCAAAAATTTGAAGATTTGCAGACACATTTATCATCATCCCCTAAGAGTAGAAAAAAAATTTCAGCTCAAAATGAAATTAAATGGAGATTTTGATTTTATAGGTTGATTTGCCCCCAAAAACAATCTCAATTTTAATCAAGCCAACTAATCCCTTAATTTTCCAAAAAAAAAAAATTATTTAATTGTTATGAACAAAAATGAAATCAAAACAAACATGCTCATGTGATTTTTGGTATGAAAGTTGGCAGACGCTAAAGATTCTAAGCACTTGATGTCAAAGCAATTTTTACTATTTGCAGTATATATAAAAAAAAAATTGAGCTGCATTAATAAAATGATAGAAATAACATGAATTACACATAACTCAATAATATTATAAAAAGTGTATGAAGCAATCCATGTTTAGCCATTTTGTGCATATAAAGCATGCGAAGGGTTCAACAATGCTATGGTTTGATATAGATTAGTTGAAGTGATCAAACTAATGTCCTATTATGCACATTCCTAATTCTCTCCTTAAATTTGTAAATTCATTTTCCGGAAGAGGTTTGGTGAAGATATCAGCTAAATTAGCTTTAGATCCAACATGTTCTAATACTATATCACCTCTAGCTACATGATCTCTAATGAAGTGATGTTTCACTTCAATGTGCTTGGTTCTAGAGTGATTTATGGGATTTTTGGTCAAGTTTATTGTACTAATATTATCACATAGAACTAACACATTTCTATAGGTCAAGCCATAATCCTCTAAGGTGTGCATCATCCATAAGAGTTGGGCTACACAACTACCAGCTGCAATATATTTAACCTCTGTAGATGACAATGCTACATAATTTTGTTTTCTACTATACCAACTTACAAGGGAGGAACCAAGAAATTGGCAACATCCGCTAGTACTTTTTCTATCTAATTTACATCCTGTGTAATCTGAGTCAGTATATCCAATCAAATCAAATGTGCTTGTTCTAGCATACTATAAGCCTACATTAAGTGTACCCTTAAGATACCTCAAAATTCGTTTAACGGCAACTAAGTGTGACTCTTTTGGATTTGATTGAAACCTAGCACATAGGCAAACAGAAAACATAATATCGGGTCTACTAGCAGTCAAATAGAGCAAACTCCCTATCATGCTTCTATATAATTTTTTGTCAATGCACTTACCTCCTTCATCGCTGTCAAGCTTTATATTTGTTGCCATTGGAGTAGCTATCTCCTGTGATTTTTCCATGCTAAATTTCTTCACTAGTTCTTTGGAATATCTTTCTTAGGAGATGTAGATACCTTCTTTAGTTTGCTTGACTTGTAATCCCAAGAAGAATGTAAGCTCACCTACAAGGCTCATTTCAAACTCACTCTCCATGAGAGTGGTAAACTCATTCAAGAAAAGCTTGTTAGTGGAACCAAAAACTATATCATCTACATAAACTTGTGCAATGAAAATATCTTTATTTATATTTTTATTAAATAATGTGGGGTCTATTGTTCCACGATTAAAGCCTCTAGAAATTAAAAAAGTTGAAAGCCTCTCATACCAAGCTCTCGGAGCTTGTTTTAATCCATAAAGCGCTTTCTTTAGTTTGAAAACATGATCAGGAAAATCAATATTCTCAAAACCTGGTGGTTGTTTAACAAAAATAAGTTTTTTAATAAAACCATTCAAAAAAGCACTTTTCACATCCATTTAATATAATTTAAAACCACGATGTGCAGCAAAACCCAGAAGAATGCGAATCGACTCAAGACGAGCTACGGGAGCATACGTCTCATCATAGTCAAGACCTTCAACTTGGTTGAAACCTTGGGCCACTAGTCTAGCCTTATTTCTAACCATGACCCATTTTCATCTAATTTGTTCCTATAAATCCAACGAGTACCAATAATTGGATAATCATCCGGTTTTGGAACTAATTTCCAAACTTGATTGCGTTCAAATTGAGCAAGTTCCTCTTGCATGGCAATAATCGAATCTGGATCGCCCAATACTTCATCGATACTTTTAGGCTCAATTTGAGAAATCAATGCAAAATTACTATCTAATTGTCTAAAAGATGACCTGGTTTTCACACCATGAGATGGTCACCTAAAACTTGATCTAAAGGGTGTTTAAGAAGTACCTTCCAAGCTTGAGGTGGAGGTGGAACATAGGTATAGGATAAGCTTGTTTCACCTTTTTGTTGAATTTGATCCTTTAGTTCATCCATATGCCCGTGAATTTGGACTTGATTTAGCTTCTTGACTACCTCCTCCTCAATGTCATCATCTACAGGGGAATATCTTGGATAAACAAAGTTAGATTCGTCAAATGCGACATTGAATGTTTCCTCAATTTCTAGTGTTCGCTTGTTATAAACACGATAAGCTTTACTAGTGAGGGAATATCCAACAAAAATTTCTTCATCTGCTTTTGGTGAAAACTTGTCCAAATGATCTTTGGTGTTTAAAGAATAAACCTTACATCCAAACACTCTAAAGTAGTAGATCTTAGGTTTCTTTCCATTCTAAAGTTCATATGGAGTTTTCATCAAAAGAGGTCTAAGATACACTCTATTTTGGACATAATATGTCGTACTAATGGCTTCGGCCCAAAAGTATTTAGGCAACGAATATTCATTAATCATGGCACGTGCTGCCTCTTGAAGAGCTCGATTTTTTCTTTCCACAATCCTATTTTGTTGAGGTGTTCTAGGATTAGAAAATTCATGCAAATATCCATTAGCTTTGAAAAAATTTTGAAAATTAAAGTTGTCAAACCACCGTGATCACTACGAATCCGGTTGACTTTGACACCTTTTTCATTTTCAACTCTTTTACAAAAAATAATGAATCTTTCAAGAGTATTATTTTTATGTCCAAGAAATAGTGTCCAACTAAACCTACTATAATCATCAACAATATCTAAAACATATCTACTCCCGCCAATGGACACTACTCCGTGCGAATCTAATAAATCTAAATGAAGTAATTCAAGAGGTTGAGAAGAACTTACCAACTCTTTGGTCTTATGTGAGCATCTAGTTTGCTTATCATCTTGGCATGCGTCACATAATTTGTTCTTTTCATATTTCACTTTGGGAAGTCCATCTACATGATCATATTTTGAGAGCTTGGAGAGAAGCTTCATATTGGAGTGTGTCATTCTCCTATTATGCCACAGCCAAGCTTCTTCTTCCTTTGACATCAAGCACTTAACAGAATTGTTAGTAGTAATGGGTAAGTCAATTGTGTACATATTTTCATCTCTATTACCAACTAAAATGGTAGAGTCAGACTCAATGTATTTGATAATGTATTTAGTAGAATGAAATTCTACTAAATAGCCATTATCATACAATTGACTTACACTAAGGAGGTTATGTTTCAAACCTTCAACTAATAGTACCTTTGATAAAAATAAATTTGGTTCTATAAGAATTGAGCCATAATCTACTATGGATCCTTGACTATTATCACCAAAAAAAACCTTATCTTTATTCTTAAATTTGATGGAGGAGAATTTTGAGGCATCACCGGTCATATGACGTGAGCAACAACTATCAAGATACCATAGGTTGCCGGCGACCTTACTCCTCAAGCACACCTATTTACAAACAAAAACTAAAGATTTTAGTACCCAAAAATAATTGGGTCCAATGGAGTTAGGCACTAAATTCTTAGGTACCCATGCCTTTAATCCTTTTTTATGAGCACGTCCTCTAGATAGGTTCAAAGACATGAGTGACCCTGAAGATTTCTTAATGGGAGAGTTAGTTCCGCTTCTCACAATCAAAGAGGTATAAGCCTTCTCTTTATGAGTAGAATCGTATCCAATTCTGGCCTTGTTATACACTGCTCTTTAGTTTTCAAGTATCATATCTAGATACTTGGACCCCTTAGTGAATACTTCAAAGTCTCTTCTAAGGCTTTCAACTTTAGATTTTAAATCATGATTTTCTTTTTCAAGTTTTTCAACTTGAGAAAAATCACATGATTTCTTATCTAAAGTCACTTGAGAGATCGTAAAAGATAAAGTGTTAATTAAGGATTTTCTCTCAAGTTTAAGAAAATTTAACTCCTTATGGAGCCCTTTAACTTTAGACTTGGATAACTTTAACTCATCCATTAATTCACAAATAAAATCTTGCATATCGTCAAATGAAAAATCACTTACCTCAAGATCTTTTTCTGAATCGCTTTAATCATGTGTTTTGGCCATCAATGCAAAATGTGCTATATGCTTTTTAGTAGCATCACTGTCAGATGAAGATGATGAATCTGAGTCATCCCAAGTGGCAGTCAATACCTTCTTTTTCTTCATGACTTTATCCTTGCCTTCATGTTTTTTTTGGATATTTGGGCATTCATCTCGAAAGTGACCTGGCTTTTTACAACCAAAGCATATAATATTTTGTCTCCAATTTTTATTATAAT
>JAEMOT010001249.1:76497-102732 GCA_019297695.1 Apostasia ramifera
TAATTTTCCTCATCTAACTCTAATCCATCCTTATCCTTAGTTGGTATATATCCTTTCTAAAAACTAATCATCATATCAAAGTCAATTTAAATAAAAGCAGTCATCCTCATCTTCCAATATGCAAAATCTGATCCATCAAAAAGTGGTGGCCTAGAAATAGATTGACCTTCTGAATTTCTAGAAGCTATACTACTTCTGGGTGATTAAACCTATGTAGAAGTCTTTGCTCTGATACCAATTATAGGATCAAGTATGACGTCTAGAGGGGGGGTGAATAGACGTAATTAAAATTTAATTTAATTTACTAAATATAATAGTTAGTACAAAATACAAGCGGAAGCAAATATAAATGCAGACAAGAAAAAAATATCACATCCACAAAGAACACACGATATAACGTGGTTCGGCTCAAATAGAGCCTAATCCACCCAACCCCGATCGGAAAGATATCACTATAACACACTCCTTGGTTTAGGCGGAGAAGCCCATACAAATCCTCCTCTATCCACTCACTAGAGGCCCTCCTCACTTTTAAGTGAGGGCTCACTCACTCACCTCCTCCAACACTTATTTGGAGGCCCTCTTCACAAACACAGTGAAGGCAGAAAAGAACAACTAAAATATTACAAAGAAAGAAAATCACTCACTCTTCCTTCTTATGATTGAATCTTAAAAGCTAGAAGAAGAGTGGATGAAGAGTTTGAGCACTTGAGTCCAGGTTCACCTAGATCACCTTGAATCTTTATTGAAACTCCACTTGAATGTTTTTATCACCTCTTAGGATGGTGGAGAATGAAGGTGAATGTTGGGAGCACTTAGAGAATTTTATGAGCCAAAAGAAATACACCAACAACCCCCATCTCCTTATATAACAAGAGCTCCAACGGCTAGAAAAATGAGCTGGAAAAGACCTGGAGGTCGACCTTAGGTCGACCCCCAGCTAGCCGTTAGAGGATAACAATAGGCCAACGGTCACTTCCAGGTCGACCTCACCACTAAGGTCGCCTCCAGGTCGACCTGGAAAAATCCTTCAAGATGACCAAAGTTTCTGTCGAGGGTCGCTGCTAAAGGTCGCCCTCGGGTCGCCCTCAGGTCAACCTCGAAAAATCTCCCAAGATGACTAAAGTTTCTGTTGAGGGTCGCTGCTGAAGGTCGACCTCAAGTCGACCTCGGGTCGCCCTCAGGTCGACCTTAAAAAAATCCCCAAAATGACTAAAGTTTCTGTTGAGGGTCGCTGCTGAAGGTCGTCCTCACTATTGAAGGTCACTCTTCAACTATCCCAAAGCTGCCCTGGAGCTATCACAACCAAAAGAAAATATCTAGAGCAATCTCACCACTATTAGGCCATATAATTAAGAGAGTTTAAAATTTTTAAGATTATCTAGTTAACTGGCAGAGATTCTAAGTGCTCAAACTCATATCCAGACTATTTTAACAGTCAAGATCAACCTCTCAACAATTCTACTCTCAAGTAAAATGAAAAGTAACAATAATAACATATGCTTCCCTTGATCTTCAATACTTGAGCCTTTCTCTCCAACTTAATTAGATCTTAATTTTAGTATAAAATTGAGATGCAACTTTAATAAACTTGAGATTAAGAACACTAAACAATTATGTTAATACAAATTAACTTAAACATATTATTAAATATCAAAATCACAATATTACCACAAGGGAGGAACAACCTGATAGAAGGATAAAGACGTGGCTAATCCAACCCTTTTTCCTGCCTTCTCTCCCTTCCCACCTAAAGCCTGTTCAATGGCTTTTATAGGTAGGAGGGAGTAGAGCTCAACCCGAATTTGCTGGAAGATGGTAAAATATTCAATTGCTGAGTCCGCATTGGTGGTCCTACTGTTATCGGTCACTAAAGGAGCTGAAAGTAGTGGAAGGAGAACTTTATTTCTTGATTCTAGTAATTCTTCTAGGGGACTGTGATGGCTGAAGCACGTGGACCTTTGGTTTATGTGCCTGGAAGAAGCATGCTATATTGAAAATAATGAGGTCATGGCACACTAACAGATGTAGCTAAGATACATCGTTATCAATATTTGCAGGAAAATGGCCTTGAATCATTGGGATCAAGGTTTTACCGTATCCTTGTGGCCGAGGCTGGTGACTTGCAAGAAAAATAATAAAAATGATAGAGAGGTTAATACCAATGGCGCTACATGTATTGCCGAGATGCAGCGTTGGAACCACGTGTTAACATCAGCCCCTCACATTGTTAGGGCATGAACATTAATGTGGGTCCTAAAATGCGAATCATTGTGATGGTGGATGTGCTACCCAAGGCCTGTCAGAATAAAGCTAGAGTGGTGCCATGCCGATTCGCATTCTCCTCCACCATTTCTAAAAATCCTGTAGAAAGGGAGTAGATTTGTTAGAGGGATGGCTGGGAGCCACAAGTGGAAGATTCTGTCGGGTCTTCCTTTGAAGAAGAAGAGGGCTAGCAACCCTCCATTAGGCTCCTCTCCTCCTCTGAAGAAGAGAATCTTGGAACCGTCTTATGGATCGCCAAGATCGGCGGCTAAGGAGACTGTCATGGTGCTTCAGGAAGAAGAAGCAGGGGCTCCGACTGTAGTTCCATCAGGGGAGATGCCATCAGCTAAGGTTCCCAGGGCTCTGATGCAAACTCTAGAGTCTGCACAAGGACCTACAATAGAGGAGAAGGCAGTGGAGGCGGTGAACATCTCTTACTCTTCGGTCAAGGTGCCTCTGAAGGCTGTAGGCCAGAAGGATCTGAGTGTAGTGCATCAGATGCTCGTGAGAAAAAGCCTCAACCCATGAAAGATCCTATTCAAAGATGAGAACATTGAGCAGTTCCTTCCTACGGTAGGGGTTACGCTTGCGAGGGGGCTATCAAAAACGCTCCTAGTGGTTTGCGGCCCTACTCCCCTTGGTAAGCCAGTCACTCCTCCTTCTATGGCAAGGAGGCCTTCCTTTCCTTGTCTTCTTCCGGCGAGTGCTCGAGGTGATAAGAAGAAGGAAGAGAAGGGAAAGAAGAGAGAAGGAGTCAAGATGGAGGAGGCTATTAAGAAGAAGGAGGTGGTTCCCTGGGCTGCCCTTAAGATAAGAAAAGGAGAGGAAAAGATCTTAAGAGGCACCTCCCACATAGTGGAGATGGTAATAGTATAAATAAAAAGATTGAGGAGGGGAAAATGTGCTATCTTAAGAGAATAGCGGAGCTAGAGAGGGCTTTGGCGGCGGGCACAGAACAATCCCGAGCTAGGAAGGATAAGGAGTTAAGGAGGTTGCACAACTTGGAGGAGAAGTTGACCTCCTTAACTCTTAAGAATGTGAAATGGGCAGGCAAAGCCGAGGTTGTGAGGGGAGAGTTGCACATCAACGATCTCTAGAAAAGAATAAAGAAATTAGATGATGAAAAAGAGGCTTTGAGAAGAGAGAGAAATAGGCTCAGGGGTGATGTCATGGATGCCAAGGAAGTAGAGTCCAAGGCGAAGCAAATGGCCTTCAAGACCCATTACCAGGATGAGCTGCTGAAGTCTAAGATACGCTTCATGCATGCCCTGATAGATAATAGCATGGGATGGAGAAGGCGACGCATGGAGGACCTAGAGGAGGCAGTGAGGACAGCAGTGAATATCATCAGCGCCTCAGCCATAGGTCACCATGTGAAGAGCCAAGCAGCCTTCGATGTTCTCCTATAAGCACTAGTTGATGTGAGTATTCCAAATCAAAAAAACTTCAAAGGTCTAGCCGTTCTTCTTTTCTGTGGCCCCAAGGGTCCAGACAGGTTTTTTGACTCTAGGAGCTATGGTTCAGGGGAGATTCCCCCCACAGGTGCCTACGCTGGCTGGGGTTATCAGCTCGCCTCTCCCCGCAGAGGTTCTAATGAAGGCCAAAGTACTCCTAAAGCGTAGCAACAAGATCGCCCCAAGGGCTGGGAATGATTTTCTTCCTTTCTTTCTTTCTCATCCTCCAACCCATCATCAACATGTTTGAAGGAACAATCAGAGAAAAGGGAGCTCCGAAAAGACCATGGACGGGGGGTTGTTCTGATGAGGAGCAGTATAGGTCAATCTCAATGGGAGGTTTTTCTTATATTTGGGATTTACACTATAACCCTAACTGTCTATGATCTGAAATATGTAAGAGTAAAAAAATGAGATTTGTAACAAGTTTTATTATGAATAGAAAATATTCCTTTGAAAACTTGCTCTAAAAGAATCCTGTTTATTATGCTTTTCTTCTTTTGTCTCCTTTCTCTTTTGTTTGAAAAAAATAGTAAAAAATTAGAAAGAAAAGAACAAGAATTTTATGAACTTATAAAGTCAATGGTAAAATCTAAAGTTAAAAGGTTCCAAAGACCAATTATCATCGTGGACGATGTTATGCTAGATAGGTGAAACATCGAATGACAATTAGTTGAGAATAAAATGGGCAACGCAACTTGATGTTTGGAAACATGGTGCACAATATCAGGAAGAGTGTAGGTGACGGAACGCTTCAAACTCTAAGACCAAAGGCTAAAGCCTAGTGCCCAAATGCCCAAGCCTTAAATTTGAAACCCAAAGAGCAAAAGCCCATGCCTCAAACTCAAATCCTATCGCCTAGGCCGGATGCTTGAACCCTCCATATGCAAGCTTGAAGACTATCGCCCAAAGCTTCAATAATATCAGGAAGAGTGTAGGTGACGGGACACTTCAAACTCTAAGACCAAAGGCTAAAGCCTAATGCCCAAATGCCCAAGCCATAAATTTGAAACCCAAAGAGCAAAAGCCCATGCCTCAAGCTCAAATCCTATCGCCTTGGCCGGATGCTTGAACCCTCCATATGCAAGCTTGAAGACTATCACCCAAAGCTTCAAGCTTGAAGCTCGAAGCCCGAAGCCCGAAGCCAAAATCCCAAGCCCAAAAGGTCAGACCAAAGAAGCTTGAACCTCAAATACTGAGAGACTATGCCCAAAGTCTGAAGCTCAAATCTCGAAGCTTTAAACTAAGGCCTAAAAGATAAAGCCTGAAGCCTAATGTCCAAATGCCCAAGCCTGATATTTGAAGTCTAAAGCGCAAAAGACCATGCCTGAAGTTCAAATCATGATGGCCTAAGCCTGATGCTTGAACCCTTTATGTGCAAGCTTGAAGACCATAGCCCGAAGCGTGAAGCTCGAAGGCCGCAGGCCAAAGTTAGAAGCCTAAATTCTTAAGCCTGAGCCAAAAGTCTGAAAGCCTATGCGTGTAGCCACAAGTCCTAAACTGCAAGCCCGAAGGCCGAAGGCCCAAGTCTAATGTCCGAGATTAAAAGGCCAAAGCCCAACCTGAAAGCTGAAGCCCGAAGCTCAAAGTCTGATGTTCAAAGCTAGAAGCCTAAAGACCTAAGCTTGAAGCCAAAACCTTGAAGTCCTGTGCTCTAAGCCAGAAGGCCTAAACTTGAAGGCTTAAGTTTGAAGCTCAAATGCTAAAGCCTGAAGCCCAAAGTCTCGGGATTTGGGCTTGGGCCTTCAGGCTTCGAGCTTGGTCCTTCGGGCATTAAGTTTTGGGCTACAAATTTCTGGCTACGTGATTCAGCCTTGGGCCTTTAGAGTTAGGGATTTTGGGTTGGGCTTTCAAGCTTTTAGCTTTAGGCTTCAAGCACATGCCTTCACACTTTGGGCTTTGGATTTCGAGTTGAAGGCATCAAGCTTGGATATTTGAGTATCAAGCATCAGGCTTCAGGCCATGAGCTTCATGCTTTATGCATTAGGTTCCAGGAAGCAGCCTTGGGGCCATGAGCTTCATGCTTTGTGCATTAGGTTTCAGGAAACAGGCTTCGGGCTTCAAGCTTAAGGCATGGGACTTCAAGCTTCAGGCTTCAGGCTTCAGGCTTCGAGATACGTGCTTGACCCTTTAGGCTGCTATTGATGTGAGATGTGGGAGATCCCGAGAAAGAGAGAGAGAGTCCCGGAAGATGGCAACATGCAGAGAGTTAAGACACCCAAAGCAGCACACAAAGATTTAAGGTGGTTCAAGGTGGAAATTCTCTACATCCACTGGGTGATCGAGTGAAGGATTCCACTATAAAGAGAGAGGAGATGGCCAAAAAGACCAGTATAATACTGAGTGAGCTAGGGAGAGAGGAAGAGAGAGCTCCTCCCTTGGGGCTCTATTACAAGAAAAACAAGAAAAAAAGTATTGCTTTTGCCCTAGTTTCTTCATCACCTTCTTGTTTCTTTTTTTTTTTCATCCATCCTCTTTGTCGTGGCTTGTTCACTGGATTTTATAGCTGCAATGCAGCAGAACCCTGGTTTCCCGAAAGGAGATGAGTATTTTATTACTGAATCTGTCCTAGTGGTCTTTCCACTGATGGCCACTGGGGGAGCTGGAAGTAGTGGATGAGGTGCTTAGCCTTCTCAATTGTGGTGATCCTTTTAGGGATCCGCATTGGCTTGAGCATGCGGGTCCTTAGTTTGTACGCCAGGGGGAAGCATGCTACCTTGGAAATGGTATGGTCATGGCACGCCGATAGTAACAGGTAAAGCTGGGGAACATCATCATCGACATTACTGGTAGACGATTGGAATGTCAGACCTGATAGTTGACTGAAACCCCATCCATGAGGTTGGACTCCTGCAAAGAGAAAATAATGATAAAGAAGAACAAGGGGTTGGACTTCCCAGAATGCCATTTGTATGGTTGAGATGCAGCACTAGAGCCACTCGTTAACATCAGTCTCCCGCATTATCAGGGCGCGAATATTAATGTGGGTCCTGAAATGTGAACCGTCGCGGCGGTGGATGCACTGCCCAAGACCTGTCAAAATAAAACTGGAGCGACGCCCTACTGATTCTCATCCCCCTCCACTTGTTCTGAAGATCCTGCAAGGCGGATAATTGTTAGAGATGGAGAGTAGGCATAGGTGGAAGATTTTGTCTGGCCTTCCTTCAAAGAAAAGGAGGGCTGACAGTTCTCCGGTTGATGCCTCCTCCCCTGAGAAGAATAAACAAATGAAACCACCGGCGAAGGAGCCGGAAGCAGTGGGGGAAGTCACCGAGGTGCCTAGGAAGGAGGAGTGAGGGCCCCTGTTGTGATTCCTGCTAAGGAGATGCCACCGATCAAGGTTGTTGGGGTCTTCGTGGACGCTCTGGAGTCCACACAAGTCTCTAAAAGGGAGGAGAAGGCGACTGAAGTAGTAGGCATCACCAATTCCCCAGTCAGGGCACCTCAGAGGACTAAAGTGTAAACGGAGGTGAGCGTAGTGCACTAGACACTCACGGCGGTGAGCCTCAAGCCAAGGAAGATTCTGCTCAAGGATGAAAACATTGAGCAGTTCCTTCCCAAGGTTGGGCTAACCCTCACGAAGGAGCCAGCGAAGGTGCCCCTAGTGATCTGCGATTCTGCTCCTCTCAAAAAGCCAATTTCTCCACCCACTAAAGTAAGGAGACCCTCTTTCCCCCGTCTCTTCCTGGCGAGTGCCCGGGGCTAGGAGAAGAAGGAAGAGAATGACAAGGAGAAGAGAAGAGACAATGGAAAAGGGGACTAAGGATAAGAAGGGGGCTCCCGAGGTTGTATCTGAAGTCGCCCCTAGCATTGAAGGGACAGAAAGCAACTTGGGGGAGAAGTTATTTGAGATAAGAAGGGAAGAAGAGAAGATCCTGGAGAATGCCTCCCAGATCTTGGAGGTGATGAAAAATGTAAAGAGTCAAGAGGAAGGGGAAACTCGCCTCTTTGGGAAGATGGCAGAGTTAGAGGGTGTTCTGTTGCAAGTTGCAGAGCGCTCTTAAGTTGATCATAAGATGGAGCTAGGGGAGCTAAAGAAGTTGGAGGATAGGATGGCTTTCCTAGCTTCGAGCAGCTCAGAATGGGCTGGTAAAGCAGAGGGTGCGAGGGGAGAGTACCATCGCACCATTCTAGACATAAGGCAAGCCCATTCTGTTTATGTCAATGACATCCAGAAGAGAATAAAGAATCTGGATGATGAAAATGAGGCTTTGAAAAGGGAGAAGGAGAGGTTTAAGAGGGAGGTCGCAGATGCCAAGGAAGCAGATTCCTGAGCAAGATAGGCAACTTCTGAGTCCCAGCGCTGGAACGATCTGCTGAAAGCTGAGGTACGCTCCATGTGCGCAATGGTGGAGAACAGTGCTAGCTGGAGGGGGTGTCGCATGGAGGACCTAGAGGAAGCAGTGAAGAGGGTGGTGAATATCATCAGCGCCTCAGCAGTAGGCCATCATGTAGTCAGGCAGCCTTTGATGTTCGCTTGCAAACACTAGTTGATGTAAGTATTTTAAATCAAGAAAATATCAGAGGTCCTGCAGTTCTTCCCTTTTGTAGCCCCAAGGGACCAGACAGGTTTCTTCGATGCTGGAAACCATAGTTCAAGGGAGATTCCTCCGAAAGGTGCCTATGCCAGCTGGGGGATATCAACTTACCCCTCCCCGCAGAAGTCCTGAAGAGGGCCAGAGGCACAGCGGCAGGTTCATCTCGAAGGCTAGAGGTGACTTTCTTCCTTCCTCTGTTTCTTATTCCTCAGCCTCATCATCAATACACATTTGTAGGAATGATTGGAGAGTTCCCGCAAGTAGTTCTCTGAGGGCGTGCTGCTGGCTAGTGAGGAGAGTAATAGGTCAACCCAGATATGTGGCTCGCCTTATATTTCAGATTGACACTATTACAACAAATGTTTATGTTCTAAAGCCTTGTAATTTTCTTTGACTTCCTTGTATGTCCTATACGCAAGAGAGAGACAAGTTTTATCATTAACAAAATGCATTTTTTCTATCAAAGACTTATTCTGGATGAATCTAGTTTACTGTATTTTTCGTTTATCTCCTTTTTCCTTTGTTAGAAAAAGGAAATAAGAGATTGGAAAGAACAAAATAGGGATTCATAAGAAAACATAAAGCCAAAGGTAAAAAATAGAAGTTTAAATGTTTCCAACTATCGTTGTGGACGATGTTAGGCTGAGGCAAAACATCGGCGAACGATAGTGGGAGAACAAACGAGGCAGCGCAGTCTGATGTTTAGAAACATTGTGCACGAGCATATGAAGAGTGCAGGTGAAGGGATGCTTCGATATCTGTGCGCCACTTCGAATTTTGAAATAATCAAAAAAATGAACGGCCTAATTGCACTTGTGTGCTGATCGAAAAGATCAGACAGTCAGAAGATAAAGAGTCGCCACTGTTCCCCATAAAGCCGTAGTTTAGGGGAAGAGAAAGAAATGTTTGTCTTCACCTCCACTCGTGAAAAATTCTTCTTCCGTCTGTTCTGCTGCCAAGTCTGATCATGGGAGGAAGAGAGATCGACTGGGCCGAACTGGCAGAGTAGTTCCAGAGAGACTTTAGCTATCAGGAGAGTTTCCTGATGTAGCGTGAAGTGCTCAACATGATAAGGGGGTTCAACGGAAACCCCAGCCTGGTGATCATCCAGCATACCGCTGACCTCCATTCAAATATACCTCTCGAAGGGGCAGTGTGTGTGTACCGTGCATAGGTGGAGTACAGGATGATGCTCTCGCCGCAACCGGAGTTTAGGAAGGACCTAAACTCTTACAAGATCGTGCCGACACAACTTTTCCCTAACACCATCGCATACATGTACTCCTTCCTGAAACTGCTGCAGGCTTAGGAGATACCATGGAGCTTGACGTTGTTCAGGAGCCTCTTCAGCTAGATGGCAGTGCCGGGATATGGAGGATGCTTGGCCCTACGATCAAAGACAAGGAAGGCAATGTTCCACGGGGCGAGTAGTTCTCACTCAGACTGGAGAGACTACTACTTCGTCGAAGGGAATTTGGGGATTCCGCTGGTGCCCGGAGTTTGCCCCCCCAAGTTCATCGGAGATGCCAAGTGGATGGCTGGAGAGGGTACCTTGAAGAATATGGAGAGGTTGAGGGGGCAGAACTGGCCCTTGAAGGATTTCCTCAAACATGTGAAGAATGACATATCCCTGCACGCCAAGGCGCTGAGGTATGTCATCTTCAAGGAGGCAAATCCACCCCCTGGCATAGTTCTTATGAAGAGGGCCAGGAGAGAGCATCCTAAAGCCATCCAGCTCAGTAAGGAGGTTACTGAAGAGGTAGAGGAGCAGGGAATAATAAAGGTTAATCTGTGGCAGAACCGCCGTCGACTTGGTATCATCCCCAAAGGATACGGCGGATGACAGGAGAACCTTGGCCAAGCTGTTTGAAGACGCAGGTAAGAGGATGGCAGCGGCCAAACCCAAGACGATTCCCAAAAGTGATAACAAAAAGGGGATCATCATTGGGGAAGACAAAGGAGAGAAAAAGGCCACAGGGGAAGGCTTGGAGAAGAAAACGGAGGGGGAGACTACGAGCCCCTGCCTGGGCCTAGTGCTCAGCAAAGTCCCAAGAGGAAAAGGGGTCTTCCAGAGAACATGCTTCCAGAGTCTCCCGCGAAGAAGGGAAGGGTCCTGACGGAACAAAAAGGGACCGCCAGGGAGGAGCATGATTGGTAGCAAAGTGTAGAGCCCCCATTCAGTGTCAACTTTGTCAGGGAATTCGGAGATGAAGGTTTAAAGGTTGTCGTGGGGACAACAGGGGAAGAAAGAAAGGTAACAATTGTCTCCCAGCAATCATCCGACCGAAGCAATGCCATCAAAGGGGATGTGAGTCTGGCCATGGGAGGAGGATTGGTGACCAGGGATCTGGAAGAGAAGATGGAGAGATTTTCCATAATGGATGCCTATGCCGGTGTAGTCAACAGTGTGGCCATCGTAAGGATTTCTCACACATTTCCCTTTCAATCCTCCGCAAGCTTACTTGTCTGAGATGCACTAACTCTGTTTTGTTCATCAGGTATTTGCTCGTCTGCCTCTACTTCTGAATAGGGCTTTGAGGACAGAGGAGCAGGTGCTAGAACAAGGAGGCCAACTTCAGCGATAGGCTGAGGAGATTGAGGCCTTGAGGGTGCAACTTACTGTGATATCTTCTAAGCGTGATGCTCTATAGGAGGAGTTCATAGTCTACAAATCTGCCATAGGCTTGCTGAGGGCTGATAATATAGCCCTGCGATAGAAGCTGAATAAGATCACTAAAGACCAGGAGACTGTTGCTACAAGAAGATCTGCTGCAGCCGTAGAAGCCTACAAGACAAGCTTATAATGTAGAAAAGAGAAGTTAGATGGAATCAGGCAGGCCTGTGAAGGTCTTGGCCTCCACTTTAATGTGCAAGGGTAAGATCACTACAAATGACCTTAGGGAAGTGGAGCCTATCGCATGCCTAGCCGATGATTCCATTTATAAAAGGATGGGTTGGACTTGGACGATGATTTTATCCATCAGATGTTTGATCTTTTGGATAAGGCCAAAGAAGACTAACTCACTCCAATGTAAACAAACATGTAACCTCAATTTTGTAATATGAATATACATGAGCGAAAAGTTTTTCTTTGATACCTGTTTTTTATATCTGTAAGATAAGCATGTATCTTGAATGAACGCAAACTGTATTATATGAAATGTGTTTGAATTCTTGATTGAGCAGTCCAATTTAAAACACCAGTTTGCGAGAATGAGCTCCATAACAAGTTGAATCATACAGAGCACCTTTAGAGATCTCCTTAGTGTTTAAGAGGCATTGTCTGACAAAGTGTCAAGAGAACTTGAATAGCTTGAGACATCATATATAGCATTTGGGCTTATAGGACGATTGATCTGAGAGTATTTAGAGCTTTGACCCTCAAACCACATTCTTTTATGTAGATGTGTGGAAAAATCACATAGTAATAATAGGGACCCAATTTAGGAGGAGTTATCTGACCCAATACCAAAAGAATGGATCATCTGAAACATCATGTCGATGTTTGTACTTGAGGTATGGGCTAACCTCCGTGAGGGGCTAATCTGGAGATCTATTTTGGAATTATGCCTCTTTGTAATCCTGCATAGGAAAGAAGTAATAACAGTAGTAGTAGAGATCCTGCCTAGGAGAAGTTATCTAATCTAATACCAAAAGGATGGATCATCTAAAACATCATAGTCGATGTTTGTACTTGAGGTATGGGCTGCCCTCCATTAGGGCAGATCCTAGTGGGAAGCAAAAGCACTCTGCTTAGTGGGGACTTGCGTCATAAGTAGATAATAGGGACTGCCCTATGGTTACAAGCGAGCCTTCTATCCTTCTGCTAGCTAGGTGGGCTTATGGAAGGGTTCCGAATGTTGGTGGGAGATCCCGCCTGCCAGGCGTAACTAGGCTCGGTGACCTTTGTATATGAAGCATGAGTATGCAGATCATCATGTACGAAGTATGGAAACCTCAGGTATGATAGTCGAAGAGAGGCCAGAGTCATACCTGCCGCACGATGCTTGAATAAAAGATGAGCTGGCCATGCTTCAGATAATATGAATACCTCAATATAAATATTAATGTCGTAAAAATCCCAGAATATAAGATGTCCAAATAGATGAAAGAATCCAGGAAGAAAATATCCCATGAATATATACAAATAATTTTTGGATGAATCTGTACAAATGAATTCTGTGAAAAGAATGAGGATAGATTGTTGTTCTGATTCAAGCGTAGAACTTCTTCAGATCATCTTCGCTCTAAGTCTTAGGGAGTTGAGTACCTTCAGAGGTCATGAGATAATACGCATTAGGCCCAGCAATCTCGCGTACAATATATGGACCTTCCCAATTTGGTTCAAGCTTGGGAACCCCCAAATTATTGCCAGCAAGCAATTGTCGTTTGAGCACCAGATCGCCCTGAGTGAAATCTTTGGGATTGACCTTCCAGTTGAAGTATCGTTTGACCCAGCGTTTGTGTTCCAGGTGCTTTAGTGCAGCTATCAGTCTTCTTTGTTCTAGGAGGTCTAGGTTGATCCACTATGAATCATCGTTCTCATTTATCCAGGTTTACAAATCTTCGGGATCGAAGTTGACTGACACCTCTACTCTGGGGGAGTAGTGTTCTAGCTCGACTGGTATAATAGCATCCATCCCGAAGGACGGGGAGAAAGGAGATTCTTGGGTAACTTTGGACAGAGTTGTGATAAGACTAAAGAACGCCTGGTAGTTCGTCTGGCCAGAGGGTCTTGGCACCATCTAGGTGCTTCTTTAAGATGTTTAGGATATTCTTGTTAGCAGCTTCCACCTATTCGTTGGTATGAGGTTGCCAAATAGATGCGTACTTAAGGTTGATCTGGTGTCTACCACAGAAGACACGAACCTGCTGATTGGCAAATGGAGTACCATTATCTATAATGATCACTATGGGTACACTATATCTGCAGATGATGTTTGCCCATAGGAAATTTTTGACGTTCTGAGCAGTAGGTTGAGCAAGAGGTTTGGATTCTATCCACTTCGTGAAGTAGTCGACAGCAACCAGTATCCACTTGTAACTCCTAATAGCGGTGGGCATTGGACCCAGAAAGTCAAACCCTCAAATAGCGAAAGGCAAAGATAAATTGATCGGCATGAGGTAGCCGGCCGGTTGTCTTTGCATGTCAGCATAGTATTAGCACTGAGAGCATTTTTTCACAAATATCTAAGCATCTTTGTGGATGTTAGGCCAGAAGAACCCCTGACATAAGATCCACATGACCAAGCTTCGGTCGCAAGCATGGGTTCCACACTCCCCTTGTGAACAGCTTCCATGACTTCTAGTGCCTCTTCTGGTCTCAGGCAATTAGTGAGGGGTCTGGTATAAGACCTTCTGTAAAGTTCTTCATTGATGAGGATGTATTCGATGCGTTTGAGCTTCAATTTCTTTGCCTCTTGCCTGTTGTCAGGTTGAGTCCCAATCCTCAAGTAATTGAAGATCCTATCCATCCAGTAGGGCGGACGCTCTTCAGAGTGAATCTCCATGCTCTCGCAGCTAGGCTTTTCGAATAATTGATGTTGGCAGAGGTCGGGGAGCCCCACTTTTGCGAGTCAATCTACTACTTAATTTTCTTCTCTAGGAATGTGCACCAAGGAGAACTCTTTGAACTGAGAGATCAAGGACTGGGTTAAAATACAATCAAATATCCCTAATAGATCACCAAATAATAATTTTCAATTGAAATATATCAATATAGCAAATATTAGTTTGTAATCAGAGTATTATGCTAAAAAACCTCACATAGACAAGATCAAAGTCAAATTGCAAATATTCTCTTTGAATATAATAAAAACTAAATGAATAATCTCACAATTACTTGTATTCAGTTAAAATAACTTATTATGCAATGAATCGTACTCTAAATACTTGTACTTCACTTGAATTCAATGTAATGCAAAAAAATCACTATTCAACTCAAATTCATTGATGTTATAAATTAGACCCTAAAAGAGCCTATTCTCTTAAAATTGATCGATATACTGACAAATAAATGTATAATTATAAGTATTACATTAAAACGCAATCAATTGTCCATAATAGATCGCCAAATATCAATTTTTGATTTAAAAACATCATTATAGCAAACATTAGGTGTGCAATCAGAGTATTATGTTAAAAACTTCATATAGACAAGATTAAAATCAAATTGCATATATTCTCTTCTAATATAATAAAAACTAATTGAATACTCACACAATTGCTTGTATTCAGTTAAAATAACTTATTATGCAATGAATCAAACTCTAAGTGCTAGTACTACACTTGAATTCAACGTAATACAATGAATAGCTGCAAAAACATCACTATTCCACTTAAATTCATTCATATGTCATAAATCAGACCCTAAAAGAGCCTATTGTCTTAAAATTGATCAATATATTAATAAATAGATGTGTAATTATAGATATTATATTAAAACACAATTAAATGTCCTTATTAGATCGCTAAATATCATTTTTTGATTGAAATATGTCATTATAGCAAACATTAGGTGTGTAATCAGAGTATTAAGTTAAAAAACCTTTATATAGATGAGATTAAAGTCAAATTATATATATTCTCTTCAAATACAATAAAAACTAATTAAATACACACAAACAATTGCTTTTATTCTGTTTAAATAACTTATTATGTAATGAATCATACTCTAAATACTTGTACTCCTCTTGAATTCAATATAATGCAATGAATAGCTGCAAAAATATCACTATTCAACTCAAATTCATTCATATATCATAAATCAGACCCTAAAGCTTATTCTCATAAAATTGATCGATATACTGACAAATAGATGTGTAATTATAGGTATTACAGTAAAACGCAATCAAATGTCTCAAATAGATCGCCAAATATCAATTTTTAATTAAAATACATCAATATAGCAAATATTAAGTTTGTATTCAGAGTATTATGTTAAAAAACTTTCATATAAACAAGATTAAAGTCAAATTGCATATATTCTCTTTAAATACAATAAAAACTAACTGAATACTCACACAATTGCTTGTATTCAGTTAAAATAACTTATTATGCAATGAATCGTACTCTAAATGCTTGTACTCCACTTGAATTCAACGTAATACAATGAATAGCTGCAAAAATATGACTATTCAACTCAAATTCATTCATAGATCATAAATCAGACCCTAAGAGAGCCTATTCTATTAAAATTGATCAATATACTGATAAATAGATGTGTAATTATAGGTATTACAATAAAATGCATTCAAATGTCCCTAATAAATCGCCAAATATCAATTTTCGATTGAAATACATCATTATAGCAAATATTAGGTGTATAATAAGAGTATTATATTAAAAACCTTCATATAGACAAGATTAAAGTTAAATTGCATATATTCTCTTCAAATATAACAAAAACTAATTGAATACATACACAATTACTTTTATTCAGTTAAAATAACTTATTATGTAATAAATCATACTCTAAATACTTGTACTCCACTTGAATTCAACCTAAAACAATGAATAAATACAAAAACATCACTATTGAACTCAAATTCATTATAGGTATTACAGTAAAACGCAATCAAATGTCCGAAATAGATCGCCAAATATTAATTTTTAATTAAAATACATCAATATAGCAAACATTAAGTTTGTATTCAGAGTATTATGTTAAAAAACTTTCATATAAACAAGATTAAAGTTAAATTGCATATATTCTCTTTAAATACAAAAAAAACTAACTGAATACTCACACAATTACTTGTATTCAGTTAAAATAACTTATTATGTAATGAATCATACTCTAAATGCTTCTACTCCACTTGCATTAAACATAATATAATGAATAGCTGCAAAAACATGACTATTCAACTCAAATTCATTCATAGATCATAAATCAGACTTAAAAAAAGCCTATTCTCTTAAATTTGATCGATATACCGACCAAAAGATGTATAATTATAGGTATTATATTAAAATATAATCAAATATCCCTAATAGATAACCACATATCATTTTTCGACTTAAATACATCAATATAGCAAATATTAGGTGTGTAATCAGAGTATTACGTTAAAAATCTTCATATAGACAAGATTAAAGTCGAATTGCATATATATATACTCTTCAAATACATTAAAAACTTATTAAATACTCACACAATTGCTTGTATTCAGTTAAAATAACTTATTATACAATGCATCGTACTCTAAAAGCTTGTACTCCACTGAAATTCAACATAATTCAATAAATAGCTGCAATTACATCACTATTCAACTCAAATTCATTAATATGTCATAAATCAGACCATAAAAGAGCCTATTCTCTTAAAATTAATCGATATACTAATAAATAGATATGTAATTATAGGTATTATATTAAAATACAATTAAATGTCCCTAATAAATTGCAAAATATCAATTTTTGATTGAAATACATCAATATAGCAAACATTAAGTTTATAATAAGAGCATTATATTAAAAAACTATTATATAGACAAGATCAAAGTCAAATTGCAAATATTCTCTTCAAATATAATAAAAACTAGTTGAATACTTTCACAATTGCGTGTATTCAGTTAAAATAACTTATTGTGCACTGAATTGTACTCTAAATACTTGTACTTCACTTGAATTCAATGTAATGCAATGAATAGTAGCAAAAATATCACTATTTTAGTCAAATTCATTGATTTGTCATAAAACAGTCCCTACAAGTCTTTATTCTCTTAGAATTAATCGATATACTGATAAATAGATGTGTAATTATAGCTATTATATTTAAATACAATCAAATAATCCTAATAGATTGTCAAATATAAATTTTAGATTGAAATACATCATTATAGCAAATATTAGGTGTGTAATCAGAGTATTATATTAAAAATCCTTCATATAGACAAGATTAAAGTTAAATTATATATCTTCTCTTTAAATATAATAAAAATTAATTTAATACTCATATAATTGCTTGTATTTAGCTAAAATATTTTATTTTGCAATAAATTGTACTCAAAATGCTTGTACTTCACTTGAATTCAACGTAATTCAATGAATAATTGTAAAAACATCACTATTTAACTCAAATTCATTGATATGTCATAAATCAAAACCCTAAAAGAGCCTATTCTCAGAAAATTGATCGATATACTGACAAATAGATATGTAATTATAGGTATCACATTAAAACGCAATTAAATGTCCCTAATAGATTGCCAAATATCAATATTTGATTGAAATATATTAATATAGCTAACATTAGGTTTGTAATCAGAGTATTATGTTAAAAAACCTTCATATAGACATGATCAAAGTCATATTGCAAATATTCTCTTTGAATATAATAAAAACTAATTGAATACTCTCACAATTGCTTGTATTCAGTTAAAATAACTTATTATGCAATGAATCATACTCTAAATGCTTGTACTCCCCTTGAATTCAATGTAATGCAATGAATAGCTGCAAAAAATATCACTATTTAACTCAAATTTATTTATATCTCATAAATCAATCCTTAAAAGTGCTTATTCTCTTAAAATTGATCGATATACTAACGAAAAGATTTATAATTATAGGTATTATATTAAAACGCTATCAAATATCCAAATAGATCGCCACATATTATTTTTTGACTAAAATACATCAATATAGCAAACATTAGGTCTGTAATCAGTGTATTATATTAAAAAACTTTCATATAGACAAGATTAAAGTTAGATTGCAAATATTCTCTTCAAATATAATAAAAACTAATTGAATATCCACAATATTGGTTGAATTCAGTTAAAATAACTTATTAAGCAATGAATCGTACTCTAAATGCTTATACTCCACTTGAATTCAATGTAATGCAATGAATAGCTGCAAAAATTTTACTATTCAACTCAAATTCATTGATATGTCATAAATCAGACCTTAAAAGCACCTATTCTCTTAAAATTGATTGATATACTGACAAATAGTTGTATAATTATAGGTATTACATTAAAACGTAATTAAAAGTCCCTAATAAATCGCCAAATATTAATTTTCGATTGAAATACATTAATATAGGAAATATTAGGTGTGTAATCAGAGTATTATATTAAAAAAACTTCATATAGACAAGATTAAAGTCAAATTATATATATTCTCTTCAAATACAATAAAAACTAATTAAATACTCATATAATTGCTTGTATTCAGTTAAAACAACTTATTATGCAATGAATTATACCCTAAATGCTTGTACTCTCTTTGAATTCAACGTAATATAATGAATAGTTGTAAAAATATCACTATTAAACTAAAATTCATTCATATGTCATAAATAAAAAAACTAAAAGAGCCTATTCTCTTAAAATTGATCGATATACTGATAAATTGATGTGTAATTATAGGTATTAAGTAAAATACAATCAAATATCCCGAATAGATCGTCAAATATCAATTTTAGATTGAAATACATCAATATAACAAACATTAGGAATGTAATCAAAGTATTATGTTAAAAAACCTTTATATAGACAAGATTAAAGTGAAATTGCAAATATTTTCTTCGAATACAATAAAAACTAATTGAATACTCACACAATTGCTTGTATTCAGTTAAAATAAATTATTATGCAATGAATCGTACTCTAAATGCTTGTACTCCCTTGATTAAATGTAATGCAATGAATAACTGCAAAAATATCACTATTCAACTAAAATTTATTGATATGTCATAAATCAGACCCTGAAAAAGCCTATTCACTTAAAATTGATCGATATACAAATAAATAGATGTGTAATTATAGGTATTACATTAAAACGCAATCAAATATCCCTAATAGATTGCCAAATATCAATTTTCAATTGAAATACTTTAATATAGCAAACATTAAGTTTATAATAAGAGTAATATATCAAAAAACCTTTATATAGACAAGATCAAAGTTAAATTGCAAATATTCTCTTCAAATATAATAAAAACTAATTGAATACTCTCACAATTACTTGTATTCAGTTAAAATAACTTATTGTGCAATAAATTATACTCTAAATGCTTGTACTTTACTTGACTTCAATGCAATGTAATGAATAGCTCCAAAAACATCACTATTTTACTCAAATTCATTGATTTATCCTAAATCAGACCCGAAAAGTCGTTATTCCCTTAAAATTGATCGATGTACCAACCAAAATATATATAATTATGGGTATTACATTAAAATACAATCAAATGTCCCTAACAGATCACCACATATTATTTTTCGACTGAAATACATCAATATAGCAAACTTAAATGTGTAATCAGAGTATTATATTAAAAACCTTCATATAGATAAGATTAAAGTCAAATTGCATATATGCTCTTCAAATACATTAAAAACTTATTGAATACTCACACAATTGCTTTGCATAATAAGTTATTTTAACAAAATAAAAGCAATTGTGTATGTATTCAATTAGTTTTTATTGTATTTGAAGAGAATATATGCAATTTGACTTTATTATTATCTATATTAAGGTTTTTTAACATAATACTCTGATTACACACCTAATGTTTGCTATATTGATATATTTTAATTGAAAAGTAATATTTGGCGATATGTTAGGGGCATTTTATTGTGTTTTAATATAGTACCTATAATTACATATCATTTGTCAGTATATCAATCAATTTTAAGAGAATAGGCTCTTTTAGGGTCTGATGTATGACATATGAATGAATTTGAGTAGAATAGTGATATTTTTGCCGCTATTCATTGTATTAAGTTGAATTCAAGTGGAGTACAAGCATTTAAAGTACGATTTATTGTACAATAAGTTATTTTAACTAAATAAAAGTAATTGTGTGTGTATTTAATTAGTTTTTATTATATTTGAAGAGAATATATGTAATTTGACTTTAATCTATTCTATATGAAGGTTTTTTAACATAATACTTTGATTACAAACCTAATATTTGCTATAATGATGTATTTCAATCGAAAATTGATATTTGGCGATCTATTCCGGATATTTAATTACATTTTAATGTAATACCTATAATTACACATCTATTTGTCAGTATGTCGATCAAATTTAAGAGAGTAGGCTCTTTTAGGGTCTGATTTATGACATATCAATGAATTTGAGTTGAATAGTGATATTTTTACAGCTATTCATTGCATTACGTTAAATTCAAGTGGAGTACAAGCATTTAAACTATGATTCATTGCATAATAAGTTATTTTAACTAAATAAAAGTAATTGTGTGTATTCAAATAATTTTTATTGTATTTTAAGAGTATATATACAATTTAACTTTAATCTTCTCTATATGAAAATTTTTTAACATAATACTCTGATTACACACCTAATATTTGCTATAATGATGTATTTAAATCAAAAATTGATATTTGGCGATCTATTATGGACATTTGATTGTGTTTTAATGTAATACGTATAATTATATATCTATTTGTTAGCATATCGATCAATTTTAAGAGAAAATGCTCTTTTAGGATCTAATTTATAGCATATCCATGAATTTGAGTTGAATAGTGATGTTTTTGTAGTTATTCAATGCATTTTGCTGAATTGAAGTGGAGTACAAGCATTTAGAGTACGATTCGTTACATAATAAGTTATTTTAACTGAATAAAAGCAATTGTGTGTGTATTCAATTAGTTTTTGTTATTTTTGAAGAGAATATATGTAATTTGACTTTAATCTTATTTATATGAAGATTTTTTTTTATAATACACTGATTACACACCTACTATTTGCTATAATCACGTATTTCAATCGAAAATTAATATTTGGGGATCTATTATGGACATTTGATTGCCTTTTAATGTAATACTTTTAATTACCCATCTATTTATCAGTATATCGATCAATTTTAAGAGAATATGATCTTTTAGGATCTGATTTATGACATATCAATGAATTTATGTTGAATAGTGATATTTTTGCAGCTATTAATTGCATTACGTTGAATTCAAGTGGAGTACAAGCATTTAAAGTACTATTCATCGCATAATAAGTTATTTTAACTGAATAAAAGCAATTGTGTGTGTATTCAATTAGTTTTTATTGTATTTGAAGAGAATATATGCAATTTGAATTTAATCTTGTCTATATGATGGTTTTTTAACATAATACCATGATTATACCCCTAATGCTTGCTATAATGACGTATTTCAATTAAAAATTTATATTTGGCGATCTATTAAGGGCATTTGATTATGTTTTAATATAATACCTAAAATTACACATCTTTTTGTCGGTATATCATTCAATTTTAAGAGAATAGGATCTTTTAGGGTCTAATTTATGGCATATTAATAAATTTGAGTTGAATAGTGATATTTTTGCAGTTATTCAATGCATTATGCTGAATTCAAGTGGGGTACAAGCATTTAGAGTATGATTCATTACATGTTAACACGTCGTTCCTATGCTGCATCCCGGCTGTACACGTGGCGCCTGGCTGGCCTCTAATTCTTTTTATTTTAAAACTACTAACTCCTCTGTTCTCGCAGGTTCTTGACCAGGTCAAAACTAAGCCACGAGGATCCAACCTATCATCATCCATGACGAGCCCAGAACACCCCCAGTAACGTCGGGCACGAGGTTACAAAGCGGTGCCTATCACAATCAGCTTGACCCAACTGCACCATTTTTCATACAAGGCACCTTTTCCAGACCCACAAACTAAGGATCCGCATGCTCCAAACAGTCTCAGATCCCCAGAAGAAGTACCAATATTAAAAGATATCATCCTCCTTTCGCAGCTTCCAGCCCCTCTGCCGGCCGACAAGCGGCGCAAACCCAGAGCTTGTCCACCTCCTTTCCTCCAAAAAACTAGGATGAAGCTATGCACTCCATCGCCTATAAATACCCTTCAGCAGTCTCTCAGAAAAAAGGGAGAAAGGAAGAGGAGAGAAATCGATCCAAGAGAGGACCAGAGATCAAAAACGAGAGGAATATCCAGCACGCAAGCAATCTCTCAAATCCATCCATCCTCATTGTATTAGAGCCCCAGTTGAGGAGCTCTCTTTCCCTTTGTTCTCTTTCAAAAGCACTGTATTAGACTTCACGGTTGCTTTCTCCCATTAGTGAACCTTCTTCCCTGATTGCTCGGTGGACGTAAGTGATTACCTCCCTGAACCACCTTAAATCTCTGTGTGCTCTTCTGTCTGCCTCGAACTCTCTCTCTTTCTTCTTTAAGCTTCCTTTGAAAGGCTTACCCTCTCTGCGCGCCGCCATCTCTTGGAACTCTCTTTCTTTTCCGGTGTTCGTTGGTGTTAACACGTGATTCCTGCGCTGCATCCTGACCGTACATGTGGCGCCTGGCTGGCCTCCACTTGACTGACTGATTTGATGACTGACTCATCTAATTTTGCAGGACCTTTTGACTAGGTCAAACCTCGGCCACGAGGGTTCAAGCTAGCCGCGTTCACGGTATTCCAAGATCGTCCTGGTAGCATCGGGCACGAGGTTACGAAGTAACGCCTGTCACAATCAGCTCCACCTATCACGCAGTTCCCCGCACAAGGCGCCTATCCCCATGACCCACATATCAAGGATCTGTATGCCCCAACAGTCACGAATCCCCAGAAAAGGTAATAGTATTAAATGCTATCACCTTTCTTTCACAATTTCAGGTCTCTAGGGTGGCAGACAAACGGCGGGAGTCCAGAGCTTACCCATCACCTTTTTCATCGGGAAACCGGGGTAAAGCAACGCACTCCATCGGCTATAAATATCGCTGAACAGTTCTCAGCAAAGAGAGACAAGACAAGGGAGAAAAAGGAGGACAGGGGGAAAAAAGGTAGAGAACTCTCTTTCTCTCTGAGATAACTCTTAGTGTATCAGAGCCCCAACTGAGGAGCTCCTTTTCTTCTTCTTCTTCTTCTTCTTTTCTCTAAGAAAGCATTGTACAAGCCTTCAGGGCTACCTTTTTCCTTTAGTGAAATATCTTTACTGATCGACCGATGGACGTAGGGGATTTCCTCCCTGAACCACCTTAAATCTCTGTGTGTTTCTCTGGTTGCTCTGGACTAGTCTTTTCCTTGAGCTTTTTATTAACAGGCTCACCCCTTTGCGCGCCGTCGTCTCCCGGAACTCTCTTTCTCTTTGGTGTTTCCTGGGACCCCCACATCCTATGTCAACATCTTCTGGTGCTTTCATTGAGACTGAAAAGATGGTGGCCAGAATGCGCAAAACTAACTCTGCTGCCCGCAGTCTGCACGTAGGAGAACCCTCTGCCCGAGCACCGGACGACGGAGCTTCAACTTCAACTTCCCGGCGTTGCGCCGGGTCTGCTTCCTCTTCCAGGGGCACCCGTGTCTCGGAGCTCCAGGGGATGCTCGCAAATCTCATAGACCTGGTCACCGGCCTCACAGCCCAACAGGCCGTGATTCTCAAACAGACTCAGCCGGTGTGCGCAGTACTTCCTCTTCCGCCGGCTGCGGCGGCCCCTGTCCCTCTCCCGCCGGTTGCGGCGGTTCTTGCTCCACCTCTGCCGATCGCTGCGGCCCCAGAGTTACTTCTGCCGGTAGCGGCGATCCCTGTTCCACCTCCTCCGACCGCTGGACCCCCTGCGCCAGCGCCTCCGGTCGCAGCACCCTTCATCCAATCTTACGGTTTTTCTAGACCACCCAGACGTCCTTTCTGCCTCCAGGAGGCTCGCCAAAATTCTCTTCCACCTTGTCCACTACCACAACCTGCTTTTCTCCCTCCTGCTTTTCCTCCTTTTCTCACCGGAAGAGATCCCCTCTTCCCGGGAGCTCAGGCCCCTCATCATGGGCCTGACCCCTTCTTTGGGCCGATGGACGGAAACGCTCCTTTCTCCGATGCCATTCGCTTGGCCCCGATACCAGAAGACTTCCGACTGCCCAGATTGGAGGTCTACAAGGGCGTAACAGATTCCCGTGAGCATGTGCAGGGGTTTGAGGCCGTTGTCCGGCACCGCCAGCCGGACGAGGCCACTAGGTGCCACCTCCTGGCCAATACTCTAAAGGGAGCAGCGTTCAGCTGGTTCATCAAGTTGCCCCGGGGTCACATCTCTTCTTACGAACATTTGAAGTGGGAGTTGATCACCCGTTTCATAGGACGGACCCGCATGGTCATCTCTAATATGGTGCTCGCCAACATCAAGCAAGGCGAGAGAGAGAGAGCCTCCAGGATTACACCAATCGCTTCTTCGCCGCTGCAGCAGAAGCTGAAGATGTAGAACCTGCAGTGGCCATGCACAACTTTCGGAGAGGACTCAAGGTAGGGGACCTATCCAAATCCCTACAGTTGGCCAAACCTCGAAGTTATCCAGAGCTGGTGGCTTCTGGAGGATGCCGAATCCTCCCCCACAGGAGCCCCTGGGGTTAAACACGAAAGAAGCAAAAGGAAACATCGGGGTCCTGAACCCTCGGCCATGAGGATGCGAGTGGCCAGGCCTCATGATCGAGAAGAGGGAAGGCCTCGACACGCCCACCCTTTGAAGCTTTTTCTCTCTAGGCCACTCCACGAGGTCTATGCGGCGGCCGTCAAGCAGGGCTGGATACGACCTGCCGGACTCAGGCCAGCGCCACCACCCGGAGTGGATCCCAACAACTATTGTGAGTTCCACGGGAACTATGGGCACAGGCTTCACAGGTGCTGAGGTCTTAGAACCCTGCTCAAAAAGTTGATGAATCAAGGCAAGATAGAAGAATTCTTGCAGATGGCGTCAACTTTCACCGCTGCCCAGAAAGGGAAGGCCCCCGAGGTTGCTGAAGCCCCTGCTAAGGCCTCGTCATCTACAAGCCCCAATCAAGCAGGGTGACCATACCCTTCGGCCACCAGAACGATCAATGCTATCTTTAGCATCGACCCTACTTCTCATCGCCAAACAGCAGAAGTTGGTGGTATCTCCGAGCAACACGCCTCATCCATCCCCCTTACTTTCTGCAGCAAAGATCTTCCCCAGCAGGGCAATCTACATAACGACCCGATAGTGGTCATTGCCCGCATCACTGATTTCGATGTCCGGCAGGTGCTCCTCAACTCAGGGAGCGCCGCCGACATCCTGTTTGAATCTGCCTTCCTCCAGATGGGACTTAAAGAGGCAAACCTCCTTCTCGCTGGGACCACCTTGCTCGATTTTTTCGTTGAAAGGGTCCAACCTCTGGGATTCATCACTTTGCCCGTCTCCTTTGGCGACGACAACGGTCACGCTATGAGCATGGTCAACTTCGCAGTCATCAAGGCTAAATCGGGCTACAACACCATCCTAGGGAGGACAACTCTAAACTCCTTCGGGATGGTGATTTCCATGCCCCACCTATGCGCAAAGTTTTTGACCTCCAGCGGTGTTGTCACCATCAGAGGAGACGCCAAACAAGCTACCCGGTGTTTCCAAATAGCGGCGCAGCTTGTGGTCGATCAAATGGATCCCAGAGAGTCCCAACCAGTCATACCGCAAGAAGGGGTCATCAACATAGCCTTAGGGGGTGAAGACTCTTCCAAAATTATCTATGTCCAAAGATCGTAGCTCATAGCATGAAGCTCGAAGGCTGAAGGTCCATGGCCGAAGCTAGAAGCCCAAATTCTGAAACCTAAAGACAAAAGTCTGAATGCCCAAGCCACAGGCTTAAACTCAAAACCTGAAACTCAAAGACCAAAGGTCGAAAGCTTGAAGGCCCAAGCCCAACGTCTGACATCAGAAGGCCCAGGCCCCAAGCCCCAAGCATGAAGCCTGAAGCCTGAAGCTCGAAGCTCAAAGCTCAAAGGCTGATGGCCAAAGTCAAAAGCTTAAAGACCCAAGCTTGAAGCCAAAAGCTCGAAAGCTAAAAATCAAAGCTCGAATGGTCATTCGCAAAGACCAAAGCCCAAAGCTCGAAGCCTAAAAGCACAATGCCAAAAGGTCGAAGAACCAAGATCAAGCCTGAAAGCTTGAAGGTCGAAATATGAACCCAAATGTTAAGGCCTGAATCTTGATGCCCAATCCCAAAGCCCAAAAGCCCAAGCACAATTCTCGAACTCTAGGATTC
>JAEMOT010001250.1:20437-69178 GCA_019297695.1 Apostasia ramifera
CCAGAGGTTCCAGATATCCTCAAAAGAGGTTCAGATATCCTCAAAAGAGGTTCA
Organism: Apostasia ramifera; assembly: GCA_019297695.1. NCBI lineage: Eukaryota > Viridiplantae > Streptophyta > Magnoliopsida > Asparagales > Orchidaceae > Apostasia > Apostasia ramifera. Next base: position 20,492 of record JAEMOT010001250.1, read on the forward strand.
GATATCCTAGTCAAGTTCAGATCCCGTCATGGGCCACATAGAAATGACTTCCAGCACCAAAGAAGTCAAACCACATAACGAGTTACGGTGCTCATTCAAATATACTTGACTAGTCTTCACAGCATTTCCTGAAATCCAAACAGATAAGCATTTTGCAAATATGCAATAATCATGCTCCATGTGTTAATCAAACATTTCTTTTCTAACTTCTAACATTCTTATACACAAGCAGTCATTATATAGCTTGTGAGTCAATGTAGACATCAAAACATATCAAAACATTTTTAAGTCAATAGAAAATCTTTTAAATCAAAATCAGAATATTCCGGTTAATTAGAAAACTAAGCAAAGTCGATAAATTCATCTCAGAAGCCATAAAAATCCACTTACCAAAAGAGTTCCAATTAATTCTGCTAAAACCTTCTTTTCTTTCTTTTTCTTCTTCTTCTTCTTCTTCTTCTTCTTCTTCTTCTTCTCCTTCTTCTTCTTTTCCTTTTTTTTTCTCCTCTGGTTTCAGCAGCAGCAGGCTGCTGCTTGCTTTGGGTTGGCGGACGAAGGCAGGCGGAGAAGGGCGAACAGAGGAGGCGAAGAAGATAAGCGAAAAACAGAGGGGAAATTCCTTTTCCCCTCAATTAAATCATCCAAACAGCAAAGAGAGAGGGAAGAGGCGCTGGCGGGTTGCTGGCTGCTGCAGCAAGTGGCAGCTGGCAGCCCTCCAATCTAATCCAAAGAATTAATAGGAAAATTGCAATTTGGTCCCCCTCTTTCCAATCTCTTATAAATAGATCCAAAAATATTTCTTTTAAGTCCAAAATTATTCATTTTAAATCCTTCAAAACCAGATTGTTACATGCATTCTGTATATTATTTTTAATTTTTAATGTAATTTGAAAATTGCTCCTTGTTATTACTGATTTATAACCTTTTGCAGACTTTTTAATATTTATGAACCTTTTGTTCTCATGTCCATGTTTATTTTTTGGTAGTGTCAGAATCTCATTTTCTAGGAACTCCAAGCTCTATTGGAGTGGGGATAGTTGTACAAATAATTGATGACATTTACAGGTGATCTGACAAATCTTTGAAAAATAGACATGCAAGCTCGGCTCATGCCATTCAATAAGTTTTGTCCTTGAAGTTGCTGGTTGCGCTTGTTATTTTTATTTGACTTATTTCTTTTGGTTTCTTTGATGTTCATAGAAAAATGCAAGATTCTGGGGCAACAGACTTGGCATCAAAAAGCCATGGCAGCTCAGATTTGAATAATCAGATGCCCAAAGTGGAGATAGATTGCCACAAGTTGGATATGAAAGTTCGCTGCTCCTGTGGCAATTCATTGATTACTGATTCAGTTATTAAGGTGAAGTCTTGTTGTCAATTCCACACAGTTAACTTTATTTATGTGGTTGCTTTTGTGTGTCGTCATGTAGTTTATGTGGTGGAGGTGGAACAAGTGCATGTGTGTTTGCACGCGTGACCTTTAGCTTATTCAAACTAATTTGGAATTATGGCTTTGATGTTGTTTTATAGCACCATGGCATTGAGAACTTTGGTTTGTTTCTTATTCAAGTCTCAGTTGTCTCTGTTTGCTCAATTTTGCCTTTGTTGCATACTTTTTTGACATTCCTTTAGAAGATCATCTACATAGTGATCATATTATTTATTGCCATTTATATATATGTATATTTATTTATGTATATTTTTATATGCTTATATAAATATATAAGTGTAAATATGCCTAATATGGAGGAACGCTTGCTAGCCCCATAAGCAGGAAAAAGTAGAAGCTAGGTTTGAGTTAACAATGCCTCCCATGCTAGTGTGGCCTTTTTTTTTTTTTTTTTGAAAGATGAAAAATAAAAGAGGTATAAGTACATTATCCAACATCCTCATTTAGGATATCCCAAAAGTCAGTGGAAAGGGTTGCAATCATTGAAATAATATAGCCTTGTTTACCTGCCATGACATGAATCATATAAAAGCTTGCGATCACTATTGCGCAACCACAAAACTCATGAACGCTATTTACACTATTTCCTACATATTTAGGAGATATTATAACTAGCCAAAGAGCTTTTTAAGATTGGTATTTTGGCTTAGAATGCAGTTAATTCTAGATATTATGACATGAAAGATTTATTAAACAATTTTTATGTAGTGCTTCCCTAATCTAAAGAGTATCACTTTCTTGATTGTGAGAAAATTATGTGATGAAGGAATTTATAGTTTTTGTTAAATGTGTACCAAAATGATTTTTGTGGCTCAGCTTTAAGCCTGTATTTTTTTGCTTTGATTATGGAAATCCTGACTGAACATATCCAAGATGAGGTGCCTTGGTGTATGCTCTTCGCAGATGATATTGTCCTTATTGAGAAAACTAAAGAGGGTGCTAAAGTGAAACTCGAGCTTTAGAGGAATGCTCTAGAATCTAAAGATTTTTATTTTAGTAGATCAAAAACTGAATATATGAAGTGTACATTTAGTCAAAAAAATATTTTATTGGAGATGTGATAATTGGTAATCAAGTTGTCAATAAGAGTGAGTGCTCTAGATACCTCGGATCAACTATTCAAAATGATGATGAAATAGACAATGACATTAGTAGAATTCAAGCAGGATAGATAAAATAGAGAAATGCTTCAGGTGTGTTGTGCGATAGAAAAATCTCATCCAAACTTAAGGTTAAATTTTATAAAATTATAGTAAGATCAGCGATGATATGTGATGCTGAATGCTGACTTGCAAAAAAAAAATATACAAATAAAATAAATATTGCAGAAATGATGATGCTAAGGTGGATGTGTGAATATACAAGAAATGATAGAATGAGAAATGAGTATATCTGAAAGAATATTGATGTTGCACCAATCGAGGATAAATTTAGAGAAAGTTGGTTTAGATGGTTTGAATATATAAATCGTAGGCTGATTGAAGCTCCAGTTATAAAAATCGAGTTATTGGATCTGAGGGAGACCCAAAAAGACATGGCAAGAAACTATAATGAGTGATCTTAGTTACTTAGATAAGAATTTGTTAATTTATAGAGCACAATAAAAACAAAGAATTCATATAGTCGACCCCACCTAGTGGGATTAAAGCTTGGTTGTTGTTATATAAGATTGTGCTAACTATAAATGAATTAAGTGAATAAGCTATACTTTAAAATTTTAGGAGAGAGTGATCGAGCATGTAGATTACATCGTAATACTACTGAATCAATTTGGCTTTATGTCAGACAAATCTACTATAGAAGCTATTCATTTATTGAGAGGTTTAATGGAGATGTTTAGGGAGAGAAGAAAATTTGCATTTGATTTTTATTTATTTAAAAAAAACTTATGATAAAGTTTTAAGCGAAATGCTCTAGAGAATTTTATAAAAGAAAAGGATTTGTACAGTTTACATTCAAGTTATTCAGAATATGTAAAGAGCTTGTTACATATATTTAGAAATAAAAAGATCTGACTAAAAATTTTTCTATTTCAGTTGGATTACACCAAAGTTCAGCTTTAAGTTTATATCTTTTTGTATTGGTTTTGAAGATTTTGACTGTACTCATTTAAGAAAAAGTGTCTTGATGTATGCTTTTGGCAGATAATATTTTTCTCGTTAATAAAACTAAAGGAAGTAATAAGACAAAACTCAAGTTATAGAGAAATATATTAGAAATTAAATATTTTTATTTTAACGGATCAAAAAATGAATATATGTAGTGTAACTTTAGTCAGAAACACTTGCAGTGGAGAGATAACAATTGATGCTCAAATTATCAAGAAGAAAGCGGTTTACATATCATGGATTAATCATACAGAATAATGAAAAAAAATAAACAGTGATGTTATTAACAAGATCAAAGCAAGATGGATAAAGTGCAGAAATATATCTGACATATTGTGTGACAGAAAAATTTCACTAAGACTTAAAAGTAAATTTTATAAAACAGTTATAAGTCCAGTGATGCTATATAGTGCTGAATATTGTCCTACAAAGTAGAAACATAAAATAAAATAAGTGTTATAGAAATGAGGATGCTAAAGTGGATGAGTGAGTGTACGCGAAAGGATAAAATGAGAAATGAGTATATCCGCGAAAAAATTAGAGTGACCTCAATTGAGAATAATCTTAGAATGAGTTAGCTTAGATGGTTTGAACATATAAAACGTAGGCTGATAGAAATTCTAATAAAGAAGTTGGATTATTAGATTTTGCCAATATCAAAAGCGGAAGAGGAAGGCCAAAAATGACAGTAAGAAACTATAAAAAATGATCTTACATATTTAGAGCTAAATGAGAATTTATTATTTGATAGAGTGCAATGGAAACAAAAAGATTCATATAGCCGACCCCACATAGTGGCATATAGGTTGGTTTGTTGTTGTTGTAATAATAAGTTTAATGAAAACACTTAAAATTTTATTTTGCTGACAAGCTGCTTAGCACATCAAGCATGTGTTGTTCTTATTAAATTTTTATCATCGTCATTGTGCTCATATATAGTGACGACGATTAGTGGCACTTACATCTACATTATTAAATTTTTATCATCGTCATTGTGCTCATATATAGTGATGACAATCAGTGATACTTACATCTACAAAAATGAGGCTATTGATACTGCTTTATTCTATTTAATTTCTTCTAAATTAATTTATATAGTTTTCTTTTTTGTTGTTCCTTTCTTTTTTAGTTATTTTTTATTGTTATTATTCCATTTGTCATTTATGGTTTTTTTGATACGTACAGTTCTCAAGTTAAAGGGCCTGTTTGGTCCTCATACCATTATGGTTCATTTATTATAAAAATCGTGCGTGGGGGATTTATCTTGCATATTTTTTTAAATTGGGACTAATCTGCATTTTCTTTCCAACCTCAGGTCCCAGATGCAATTTACCCTAAAAAATTTATTTTATTTCATATTCTCATCATTTTCAATACATCAATCAACTTTATTTTATATCTTACATAATTTGTAATTTAACTAAATAATTTTATTTCACATAATACACATTTGTCAAGGTAAGACCACAAATTTCATGGCAAGATTAAATTGGTCTTGTTGCCAAACAGGCCCAAAATATACAATTTCTTTTGTATTACAATTTTTAAAAGCTTTTTTTTTTTGCAGTGCCTTGTGTATTGTTGGATGCATGCCTTATTCTTATGGCACCAATACTTCGCTTGATTTGGCTAATTTGACTTGAAATGTAGAATCAGATGCTTATAGATATTTGTTACCTATTTTAAATAGATCATATTAGTGCATGCCTATAAAATATTGATTTGGTTGATATTTATAATCCTCTCTATGATTATATAAACACACTAGTATGCGAAGTTTTATGTAAATTGACCATACATGGATGCTGATTAGGTTCGTTAATAATATGAGAAGAAAGGGAATTTCACATTTAATCCTTATGTGGATTTCAAACAAAAGCCTTTCATTGTTAATCAAGTGCATGCTATGGTGAATGTTTTTAACATTATTTTTAACACGATAATAACAGAAGACATTCCAGAGTTAAGCCGCAGTTAGAAAATTTAAATGAAATTGCAAAATTTTGGTATGTTATTTGTTTTCCATTCTGTATGCCACTGACTTTTATTCATTTTATTACTGCTTGCTTAGAGTAGATTCTTATAAATATCCACCAAAGTTTGCAGTGTGAAGATCACAGTTGTCAAGTTTGGCAACATTTAAATTGCGTGATGATACCTGAGAAGTTTATTCAGGGTAGTCAACCTATAGTTCCTTCTCCATTCTACTGTGAATTATGCCGACTCAGCAGAGCAGACCCGTATGTTTCTTGAACATTCTTTTTTTTTTAATTTATGCTTTAAGGCCATTGAAAAGTTGTAAGTACTATGAAAATACTAATGACATCGGTCTCTGTCGTGATTATATACTAAATTTAAACTCGCCTATGCTATTAATCTTTCCATTATACTTGTTATATATTTAAATTTTGGGACAATTACCTACGTGCTACAAAAAGTTTAAATATTACCTACATGCCTCCCTTTTTATAAATTTTGAACTAAGGAGGCATGTATTTAAAGTTTTATGTGGTATGCATGTAAATGCCCCTTAAATTTTATGTGGCATATATGTAAGTAGTTGTATGTAAAAGTGCATTTGTTGTGTTAAAATTTTTAGAGGTATCTATAAAAGAAAAAATACGGTTAGCTAAGCATAATATTTTTATTGAATGCCAAGGAAGAGTAACCAGTATGTATTCTTTTTTTTGTATTTGATTTTTTGGGTACATCATACAAATGTTAATAGCAAGGTTAGGGTGTTTAATATGTAAATTTTATTATTTAATGACTTGTTAATCTTCCTTCTATATGTAAGGCTTTTTATCTCTTCTGATTTGTTTTGGCTTGCCCAAATCACTGTTTGGGAACTTGCAAATTAAATTAGGTCTAGTTCCATTTGTTTTTGCTTGCCCAACAGACTTATTTGATTATTGGGTGGCAATTCAAATTCATTTAGATATTAGGCCTATTCCTAAGACATATATTTAGATCTTTCTAGTTATTGGAATATATATTCCCAAAGAGGAGTTATAAAGTTAGGACCAACAAATTAGGATAAGGTTATTATGTTTATGATGACGAGAGTTCACTCCAGTGTGAGATATTTTTCTCTTCCATTTATTTATTTATTTGATTTTTCATTAGATTTGGTATTTTAAACTAATTTAAGTCAAGGTCATTCATCTATATCCCTCCTTTTGAAATTGTACAACAATTAAGCGTCAATTCAAAAAAGTAGTTGAGGTTAGCTACTTGGTCTGTTGAGACTATATATAGATTACATTTGGTTAAGATCCTGTTAATTGTGGCTGTTGAGAGTTCGTCGTCAAAGCCTACAATAATATATGGCTGAAATATTTTCTTCTTTTTCTTCTTATTATTATTTTGATTCACCCCTTAACACCACAATTTTCCCAACTCTATTGGAAATTGTGGTGGTGTGGTTCGAAACTGAGATTCCTTGGTATTCAAATAAGTTTCTTCCCCACTAGATTAAGAGAACACCACAAATAGTTTCTTATTACAACAAAAGTAATTTAACTATAGTCAAGTTCCAAGCATGTTCAGGTTTTATTGGAATGAGATCAGGAGTCTTGTCTTTCCTTTGGAAGCTCCATGGCTAAAATCCAGTAGAAAGTTAACTTAAGAATTTTTGCTTGTGTAATATTGCCTAATCTATTTTTGTCTATACCGCTCTGAGAATCTGTACATACAAATATGAATATTTATACGAAACATATGTACCTTATTATTGCATAAAGTGATGTCCGGTGATTTTGTTTCTGCGGTTCACTATTCCTTGCAGTTATCAAGCTCTGGGGGATTTTTTTTTCAATGTTTTGTTTATTTCTTGCTTTTTCCAGGTTTTGGGTAACTGTTAGACATCCAGTGCTTCCTATTAAGCTGTCATTTTCTGACAGGTGTGGTTTCTGTATAACTTAATTTATTAGGTGTTTTCCATTTGGATCTGTTATGATTCTTGATCTATATTTGTTATTGTGATCTCTTTTTATTGCGTCTGTGATCTCTGGAATATGTAATCATTGACATATGCTAATGTGGACATCAGTGTACAAAATTTCATTTTATATCTTGCTGGGAGTTTTTGATTCTACAACTTGTTTATGCTGATAAAATGTTGAAACCCATTTTTGGAAATAAAACGTGTAGGATGTGATTCTGGTTTTCTATTTTGTTTCTAGAACTAAGACAAACCAGAATGTGGAAAAATCTTTTGTATTGTCTAGAGCAGACAGAGAATTGCTACATAAGTCCGAGTATGATCTTCAGGTCAGTAGCTTTGTGTGAGTTGATTTCTTTGCTTGTGCTTTTATTCATATATCGTCTGCCATTTGTCAAAATAGCTTTTTAACACTATCATATGACTATTTCCTGGATGCGAGGTTTCGACTTGCATCTATAGGTTATCTATATCTTTATTAATAATTCTATGCATTGTTTGGTATCTTTGAAGCATTAAATTCATTTTCAACTACTTATTTGTTTGCTTATTCTAGAGTGATTCTTCACTTTTTTGTACACATGTGATTGACATAATTTTAAACATGGGCTTTCACGTAGTGTCTAATCCTGTTCTAAATGGAATTGATCTTTTCATGGAGTATAAATCTATTTCCCATATTTCTGTCTTTGAGGAAAGGAATGTAGAGTTAGTTTTTTGTACACATGCAAACTAATCTATGGATTAGCGACATTAGGATCAAGTTCTTCCAACGGATTATGACATTGAATGTTGACTGTAAGATTGAAGTAATAAAACTTGGGCTCTGACATTGCAAGTTACCACCGCTTCATTTTTTACGGCTTTAGGAAAGATGAATTGTTGGTAATTCCAAAGCCGCTTTGGATATTGACTGTGTGCAAGTGCTGCCTGAATTTATGTTTAGCCGGAACTTGTTCCCCATCATGCTTTGTTTTAGTGTCTTTTCCATTTCCTAGAATTTTTTTTTTTTTGAATGACTTCCTATAATTTTCTTATTTCAATCTGGCTATGTGATACTAGACAAATATATAGATGATGTTTAGATTTTAAAATCAATAATATTTAATTAGCAAGTTATTTTAATGAAAGTGTGAAATATTTTTTAAATATAATTTTATGATAAATAAGATTTCAATTCTGTAAATTAAGCTATTTTGAAATTCAAATTAAATTGGATCTTATGATAAATAAAAATTTATTAACTTGACTAGGGCTTCTCAATATTAATTCAATAAATTAGATTTGGAATCTCAATATTAAATTAGAATTTCCTCAAATTACAAGATCAACAATAATTTTGTTCAGATAGAGTTATGATTACACTTTTAGAGACAGACTAAATAATCAAGTCACGCAAATAATTTTTGTTTGGTTTGAATAATCAGCTATAATAGAGTTCCAGATAAACTTGAATCGAGTTGGACTAGCATGCTAAGCCTAATGGGGTTGTGGGCATACCTAGGTTGCTTGGGGGAAGACAGCAGACAATTGCATTTGAAGCGAATACTATGATTGGCAATAAATTTACAGCGACAGCGGTCAACTATTGAGTGGTGCTAGTGTTGGCATCTTCTTGTGTGCCACACCGCTATTGGAGCGGTGAAGATGTAAGCCACAGGAAGGATAGACGAGAGTGAATGCAGAGTTTGGGTGGTCTAGATGATGGCACTGGGACGCTGACATGGGTAATGACTACAAATGTGGAGATTGAAGGGGTCACGTGTAGTGCTAGTTGTCTGATCAGAGTGATAAAAGCTTGCAGGGTGACATGGATGGAAACCTGGGGAGACAAGCGTAAGTGGAGGCTATGGAGGTGGGTGTGGGTGGCGATAAGTGGATGTGAGCATGTGTGGAAGCTCGCAAGGTAATTTGTGCGGCAATAGAGTGGAGGTGGGACGTCAACATGATGGATGTGAGTGTTGACGTTTGATGCTAGTGTGACATTTATTAAGTGATATAGGCAGAGGAGAAGGAGAAAGGCATGTGGAAGGTTGTGGATTTCTTTTATATATATAAGATAACAAGGCTTTTATAGGATTTTTATCTAAGACTAATCTTATTCTTTGATTCACTAGAATTTGACAACTCAAACTCACTCAACCCTTAATTTCATTGATAATCAAATCTTCATTACAATACTAGGAGAATCCCCCTTTTATATAAAACTCCATGACATAGAAACTTGAAAATAGAAATAAATATAAAAAATAAATTGCTAAATATATCTATGACAAACAAAGAAAGAAGGAAAGCGAAATTGATGCAACGAATCTTTTTTTTTTAAATCAACTGTTAAATCTTCAAACAAATCACATGTGTATCGGGAAATAATAAGTTAGCCCAAATCTAAATTTTCAATTGGCATCAAACTGATGTGAAAGGAATCAAATGCATGCTGTTAGGTGTCTCTATTAACTCTTCCCAAACTGGACCCCTTCAAGTATAAATTAGTTAACTTATGTATCTCCAACTGAGTTAGGTCAATTTATTGTAGCTCTGTATTTCTTAAAAAAAGATAAAATCTCCACCAAATTAAATATTACTGATAATCAATTTTAATTAAGAATTTATTTAATCAACTCTAAAATAAGTGTAAAAGTGAATTTGGTTGTGGATATCCACTCATGCGTATGATTAGTCTCAACAGGAAACAAAGGCTAAGGCTTCATTAGGTATCATTGTTGAGTCTTAATAACGATCAAATCTGAAATATTGAAATTTGATCTAATGATAAAACTTAAATTTGTGCATTTAACCCAATCTAAGAAAAATCTAAAACAAATTTAATTTGGGGATTTAATTATTTTAATTATCAGGAAATATATTTCAAAAAGTTTATGCACTTAATTATAATAATTCTCAATTAATTTATGAATTTTATGGCTTACGAAAGGGAATGGTATAAAGATTTAAAAATTAACCTTCACAAGAACCAAATAAGGCATGCATAAGAAAATGTAGACCTAGACTCTTTAATGTGTGATAATGACAGAAACAATGTGTGCTGAGTCTACTCGTAAACGTACTAGTTCTTACTGAATAACATAATTAGATCATATGTGAATAGTAGGTTAACGTGATAGTTGAAGTGGTTCTTATCAAATACCATAAGGTCCTTTAGAAGTATCTAGTAACCTGATAACTCACAACCTAGAATTTAGACTAAAGCCAAACTAACCAACCACTCAGTCTTGTGTGCCCTCTGCAGGTTTTTTTATTTGCTTAGTGTAGACTTGTTCCTATTACTAATTCTTAAAGTTGCACTTGACCAAATCAAGCTTAACAACCTCATAATGCTCATGACTCATAATCATTTCAGTGTGTTCTACTAACTCATTATTAGATTTTTCAATTGACTCAATAATCTTTTCCTCAATATATTGTTTTATGATCTTGCCCTCGATTTCTTTCATCTCAAGGTCATATTCTTCTGTGATGGTTGGATTTGCTATGTAATGAGAAATAAGTAGCTTTGTACTTTCCTTGGCTAGAAGAATGAATGTCTTATTGAAGTACCTAACCCTCTCTTCTCTTGAGGGAGAAAGAGACACGTCATTTTCTCACCTGGTTGTACATCGATAATAGGAATTGTGGAGATGGTATAGATTGAGGATCATGTTGTTTAGAAGTTAGTGGTGCAACTGTTGTGATGTAGGAGAATATTTCAATATTAATTGCTACATAAGCTCCTACCATGTCTTATTAATGCTAATATATAATTATCTAGATAATTTTCTTTGTGTTTAATATGTTGTTTATGTTAGCTCCAAGAGCCTTGAGGTGATTGATGACAACAAATCTATAAATAATGATATTAGCTTTGCTATGAGATGTGCTAGATAAGTTAAATAGGTTGTATCAATACTAAGGAAGATGATTCTAAGGCTCTGTTTGGCAATAGACAAAAAATATGGCTAATTTTAGTCATTGCCAAAATCATAAATTATTTAAAACAACTTTAAAAATTATTTTATATATCATCTTACGCAAATTTTAATATTAAACTATTACTTTATTTTACATCCTCACAATTTTTAATATAATTAATTCACTTTATTTCATATCATACATGTTTTTCAAAATAACTAAAAAATCCAACTAAATCATCTTTTTTTTCCTATTACCAAATAGAGCTTGAGAGATTAAAAGATAACAGGAACTCAAAAAGTTGACAGGAGTGGAATGATAAGATTCTTAGGTTTGACGTAAAAACAACAATAACAAAGTTCTTGGCTTTAAGATGATTCATTAAATCACTTAATTTTTATAAACGGCTAAAATTTTATTTGAGTTTTAAGTATAATAAGCTATCTAAAATTGAACTTTGAGTATAATGGGCTAATTAGTCCTATAAATGGCCGGTCCGAATAGCTTAAAACAAATCAGAAGTAGAGATAGCAATGGGGCGAGTTTGTGTCGGATTTAACAAGACTCATACTTGGTCCGCTTTCTTTTAATTATTAGTCATATCCGCCTTATACCTACTTCTGCCTTACCTCGCCTTATTCTATTTTTCTTACTACTCGTAGTCGCCTCTCCCCTCCCTACCTCAAATATATTGCTAATGATTTATTTTAAATAAAAATAAAGAGATAATATTTATTTAAATTTTTTAATCTTAAGATTATGTAATTATATTTAATTATTAGCGGGTTATAGGTCGGGGCGGGTATGATTGAGTCATCTCATGCTATCCTATTTCATTACAGGGCTGGTGTTTTAGAACCCATACCCATTTCATTAGGGGTGAGTTGTGGGAGGTTAAACGAATATGAGTATAAATTGCTATCCCCTAATTTATAGGTCTGCCTTCCAGACCAAAATGTAGTAAAACTGCACTGGACAATCCAGTAAATAACCTGGTAGTCCAATCAATGTTTGGAAACTCCCACAACTGATTCTTAAATATTGAATGGCCCGATTTAGCAATCAAACAATTCAGTGCGCTCTCTGTACTTAAAAAGCCCTAATCTAATCTAAAGCTTTGATACTATGCTGATACAATACAAATATGTAGATAATATTTAAATTCTAAAATCAATAATATTTAATTAACAAATTATTTTAATTAATGCTTTAAATATTTTCATAATATAATTTTGTTATAAATAAGATTCAATCCTGCAAATTAAGTTATTTTGAAAGTTAAATTTAATTGAACCTTTTGATAAATAAAACTTTATTAATTAGTTAGGGCTTCTCAATACAAATTAAATAAATCAGATCTTGATTCTTAGTATTAATTAAGTTTTCGTCAAATAGAAGACCAACAATAATTTCATTTAGATGAAGTTATGGTCACTCATTTAGAGCTAAATTGAATAATCTGGTTATGTAAATAATTTCTATTGGGTTTGAATAATCAACAGTAATAGAGTTTTAGAAAAAACTTTATCTCAATAGGATAAATCTGAACCAGGTTGGACTAGCATGCTAAGCCCCATAGGGTTGGGGACAGAGTGGGGTTGTGTTGGGGAAGATTGCAGGCAATTGCATTTGTCACGAATTTCATGCTCAATGGTGTAGGCTATGTGTCGGCATTAGGTAGGCGAGTGGCACGAGGGTTTGGTGATGTCACTGTCAGGGCAGTTGAGATGCAGATCATGGGGAGGACTGGCTAGGATTGATGTGGAGTTTAGGTGATTTGGATGATGGCATGAGATCACCGATGTGGTTAGATGCAGAGGTTGGAGGGGTCGTGGGCCGTGCGAGCGATCTAATATGAGCGATGAAGGCTCGCAGGGTGATGTGGGTGGAAAGCTGCGAAGGTTGGGGAAGCAGGCAAGTAGTGATGGGCAGAAGCGGGTATGTTCAAAGGCCCTCAGTGAGATGTGTGCGAGTTGGGATATCGATAAAGATGGATGCAGGTGCCGGCGTGCGATGCAGATGGGATATTTTGTCGGGTGATGCAGGTAGAGGAGGAGGGGAAGAGCAAGCGGAAAATATGGATTTTTGTATATAAATAGGATAATTAGGCTATTTTATAATTCTTACCTAAGATTAACCTAACCAATGTGTTTATGGTCATTTTTGTAATGACATTTATTGTATAATTTTAGAGAAGTCTTATTTATATAATTATACTTTTTCTTATATATAATATGATTGGCAAGTGTACATACATGCTGATAACGAATTTAATGTGTTGAAGCTATTTTTTTTATAGGTATGGTGTGTACTTCTGAGTGATCCAGTGTATTTTAGGATGCATTGGCCTCAGCATTCAGAATTGCTAGTTAATGGTATGATGTCTAAAGTTATTTTAGATTTCTTTTAAACATTATAGAAGTGCTCTTTAGATTGTTTTCTCAATGTTGTATTTTTTTTGCATTCTTTCTTTTCATAAGTGAAAAAGTTGGTTAGCAATTTTCTCTTGGAATGTCTAAAAGCATTCTGCTGAAGATTTCATCCTTTTTGTTTCTAATATGGATGATATACGAAATCTATGAAGTATTCAAGATGAGCAAATCATCTTTGTTGGCTGGATTACTAGCTTTGATCGCTCTAAGTTATTCTTGATTTTACAGAATGTCTTAAATATTATTTACCTTTTCTATTAGTTGATCTGCAGAAGAATAGAGTAGATGGAGTAAAGATTTATGATTTGTCCGTCTTTTAACCTTACTTATCTTTATTGATTTGCTCACAGGTATCCAAATCCGAACGACTAATAGGCCAGGTCAACAGTTGTTGGGGATCAATGGCCGAGATGATGGCCCATTGGTGAGTCGTTATCCCCTTGTGCTATAATTTCTTTCCCATTTATATGTGCTAGGATGCTGACATTACTCAGAAACTACTCACTTTCACATTTTTGCTAATTATGTTCTAATATATGTATCGTGTAGTCCATCTTCATTAGCTTTTTTTGGAGTATTTTTTGTTGGAATCTCTCTTGCCAAGCGTATCGGTTTAATTCCAACATGAGTTATTTTTAGCCATTTAATTTTTTTAGTTATTGCATAAGTATATCAAAAAAGTTAGAGTTTCATTACCATTTTTTTTAAATTCTTGGACTAAAAACTTTGCATTCTAGTGTTGTTTCATGGACATCAAATTTTTAACTTGAAAATGAAACGAAATCAAGGTGCATGACTGAAAATCATTTCAACATCTTTTTCGTCAATACATTTTAATGCTTTATTTCTATTTTTGCTGCTACTCCTTTTATGCGTGAACTATCACATCGCTTTGCACATTTTTTTTGTTTTCAGCTTAAAACATGCACCAGAGAGGGAATAAATAATATTTCCTTGTCAGGCTGTGATAATCGTATATTTTGTTGTGGAGTTAGGCTTATACGGAGGAGAAACATGTTGCAGGTATTGGTACTTTAATCCACATTGATTTTTATTTAATTTATCTTATAGATATTCAATATATTTTAGTGTCAGAATATTTTCTTTGCACTTGAGTGTGATGTGGTTTTTACATGCTCAAGCTATTATTCTGAGTTAAACAATGCAATTTCTTCAAGTTAGCAATTTGTTTTTGGTATTTGGGATTCTAGTTTTCTCTTATTGTTTTTATTTAATTTATCATATAGATGGTTATTATGTTTTAATGCTAGATTATTTCCTTTGTTCTTGCAATGTGATGTGTATTTTTCATGGTTGGGTTAATGAGTTGTAATTCTGGGTTAGACAATGTAATTTGCTCAAATTAGCAGTCAGTTTGTGGTAGTTGAGATCCTAGCTTTTTCTGAAAGTCCTTTTAAGCATGAGTGTTAATTCATTAGAACTCTGGAATAGAATTGAAGAGTCTTATTTTAGGAATACATAAAGAAAAAGGGTAACAGTAACCCAACAATGATCTATATCATTTTAGTTCATTTAACATATAGTAATAGAAAAACATCTTACCGATCAACCATGCCAATGCTTGAATCTGTATTTTGCATATGATCATATTTTTAGCTAATAAACCTTTTCAAACATGCATGATTATTAAGTCTCATCGGCATTTCAACTTGAATGAACTAGACATAAATATCTTTCAAAATTTGCTTGGGAAGTATCACAGTGGAATTGGTTTGCCTGTTTAGAGCTCCCTCATAAAGCTTCAAATATTTTTTCATTAAATTGATGGATTTGCCAGGATTGATATTGGTTATAGATAAAAAAATGCGATAGCGAGCCGGGGTTAGTTTTTTGTCTCTTTAGTGAAGAGGAGGTTGATATTCTTCTGAGATTGCAATGGCTAGATATTCTGCTGAATAAGTTACAATACTTGTTTCAACTTATGTGATAGTTTTAATTATATATGCTTTTCTTATTTTTGTCTTTCAATTAAACTAGGCTAGGAATTGGATAATTAAATGTCATCTCAAAGTAATGGTCCACAGAATCATTTTACTCTGTGATCATCAGATTTTGTTTTCGATCGACTATTTAGTTAATTATTTTAGTTGTACTATGTCTTCCAAGGTAACATTTATTTATACAGGTACTCAACATGATCCCAAGACAATCTGAAGGTGAAAGTTTGGATGATGCTCTTGCTCGAGTTCGTCGAGCCATTGGCGGTGGGAGTGCTGCAGAAAATGCTGACAGTGACAGTGATATAGAAGTGGTGGCTGATTTTGTCACCATTAATCTACGCTGTCCTGTAAGTCTAACCTATGTATTTGAATTGCAGATGCATGTTTGGTTCACTTTGTATGGTTCATTGTTATTCTTAGTTTGGGTCATATCATGATCCTCTACTCGCTATTGTTTATGCTCAATTCCATCAGGCAACGGAGAGCCTTAATCTCTTGCACGGGAGATCTAAAGAATTCAATAAGGAAACAAATGAGTAAATGATGAAAATGTAGAGGAAAAAAGAGTTGACTTCAAGCTGAGCACTATACTCCAATCTTGGGTCTCCCACCGTATCTTTGTTATCTTTCACTTCGTGGCCGAATTGATGTAGTCAATTGTTCTTAAACCCTCTCAATGAACAATATATATACATCATCTCTTTTATCTATTGCGAGCTTAAGCTTGGGATTGTCAATTGCTTAGGTCTCTCTTATTGTATACGACTGTTGGAGTCAAATCAGATGGCAAGTTAGGCTGAGGCTTCTTATTCCAATCTACAGGATTATAAAAATTTCTTGTATTTTTTTCTTATGTAATCTTTTCCATTTTTGTTTTTGTTTAGATACAGTTTTGGATTTTCCGATAAAGCAAGCTCACCGTCAGAAATGTCACAAGCTTACCTGGCCCACCTAGTGGGCTGGAATGGCTGCTAGGTTCGGCCCACCCCCCAGCCCGGTTTGGTGAAGTCAAAACCCTGCCAAGCTTGGCCTACGCCAAGCCTAGCTCGCCCATTGACTAGGTTTACTCGTGAAACACATAAAGAGAGGTCAGAAGGAAATAAATAATTAGGAAGATATTTCATGTGACCAACAAGGCGGCTTAATAGAGATTTGACTATTAGAAAGGTAGTACATAATTCTTTGAGTGCAAGTTTTTATCGAACTACAGGTGTTGGGCCCAAAAAACTTCGATGCATAGCTATAGACTTAACCATGACTATTTCAACTTGATTTTTGCTTCACTCCCAAGTATGTGAAGTTGTGTTGTGCGGATTGCAGGAAGCTAGTTATCACATGGTAGGTAATCTTGTACACCTGTTTAAAATCATAGCTGAAAAGCTAGTGATTAAGAATTTCATGGAAAAGCTAGTGATTAAGCTACATTTTTCCCGTATGAATCTTGTACACTTGCAGATTGATTCACAAAGTTCATGGTAAACAGGTACTGGCATTAACCAAGGTTTGGCCTTAAATATCCGTAGTTAAGTCTCAAGGTTCCCAAGATCAGACCTTCAATTAAAAGCTTATTTATTAGTTAAGCCTTGTAGTGTTTTTAGGTTTGGTTGATTCCTCAAGAAGAAAAAAGAAGGAAAAATGATTTGAGATTATTTGAAATATAATCCGTAGTTAAGTCTCAAAATTGAGTTTTGATTGTGGTTGCGCCTTAGTTAAGGCCTGTACAAAACAGTCATCTTGTTTTTGTTCCAAAGCCTTTATAAGCTTGAATTAGGCCACTTTTGCTACCACGGAGAACAAAAACCTGAGTTGTTTGAATTCATTTTATAGGAAAAGAAATTCTAACTGAGCCTGAATTACACAATATTCAGGCTACACTGGTTAAACCTGTATAGTCCACAGGATCTTCAGGCTTGTTGATTTTTTGATTGGTAAACCTCATTGTTTGGTGGGATGGGACCAGTTTCAGACTTTCAGTATGCTCTCTCGATCCACAGAAGCTTTGGCCCACATCATCTGTGATGGCAAGTGGTTAAAGAAATTTCTACTTGATAATGGATTCATGAATTACTTTTGACCATTTTCTCATGCTAATGGGTACATGTGCTGCTTCATGATCATTTTTGGCTCACCTTAGATCTTTCACATTGTGCTGTTTCCTTAAAAGAGGTATATCCATATTAACTGTATAGCAATAGGCTAGTCCTGCAGTTTGTTTTATGTTATATTAAGCCGGAACGTCGTTGCGGGCTTCTTCTTAAAACTCAAATCCTTGTGATAGATATGGTTGGTTCTTACTGATTTGTATATTTTTCTTCCAGCCGGCTGATGTTACCTTGCATTTATGTACTGCTATAAGTCTTTTATGTTACACCGTTTATCCAACTCCTTATATCTGCATCTATGTTTCTGTCTTGATGGAATGCTTGTCTTGTTTTTGCTTGAAGACTTTCACAGTGTCTACTAGCCGTTCTCTAGTTTTTTTTTGAAAATGGCATTTCACTAGTCATATGCATTTCATCACCTGTATTTCCATTACAATAGGAAACAACAGCTTCAAATTTTCCATTTGATTGAACAGGTTGTGGTATCAGTAATGTGAATCATCGATGGTCCTGACAGTAAATTCTACATTAACATTGAGTTCGTGTATTGATGAACATGATTGCATGATGCTTGTATAAGAAGAAACTAAATTTCCTTATATTCAAAAGACTCAGTTCACGATTCATCGACTCTTTCACAACTCTGGTCTTAAACATGAACTTTGATCTCCAGTTGATCCACTGACCTTTGTTACATTTGCAGATGAGTGGTTCACGAATAAAGACTGCAGGCAGATTTAGGCCATGTGTTCATATGAGTTGTTTTGACCTTGAAACATTTCTTGAACTTAATCAGCGCTCCCGGAAGGTTTTTGTTTATTCCTCTTAAAACCTTTTCTTCTATGGTGTAATTATTGTTTTGTAATTTTCCTATATTAATATTTTTCCAACTCATTATGATTTCTTTTCCCTTTTGCTCATTCAGTGGCAGTGCCCTACTTGTCTGAAAAACTATTCTCTGGAAAACATCATAATTGATCCTTACTTCAATCGGATCACGTCTATGGTAGGTTCCATGCCTAGATTTCAGTTGAATTTTCTTTCCTGCTGGGTTTTCAATTTTGTTTCTGTATATTTTTGATGACGCAGATGCAAAATTGTGCAGAAGATATGAATGAGATTGAAGTGAGGCCTGATGGTTCTTGGCGTGCTAAGAATGAAGGCAAATGCGATGATAGGGATCTATATCTCTGGCATGTCCCTGATGGTTCTCTTTGTACTGCGCCTGATGTAGAAAAGAAAATCAGTTGCGAAACCCCTGGGCAGTTTGAACATACTGATACTTCTTCTGAAGGTCGAAGTGTCTTGAGATTTGATCTCAAGAAGCGAAAGAGTGATGGAAAATGGGAGGTCTGCAAGTCAGATAATTGTAGGACTCCTGGAAATAATGTGCATGAAAAATTCGAAAATGTTATGCCCGTTAGCACCTGTGCCACTGGAAGTTACAGATATGGGGAAGATCCTAGTGTTAACCAAGGAGTGCTGTTTGAGTTATCCAGCAGCACTGGGCATATGCTTGATTCCTTCAGAGACTCTATTGATCAAACTTTTACTGCTGATAGTAGAGTGCCTTCTGCACCCACAAAAGATCCATATATCATCACAATTAACGATTCTGATGAAGATATGCCATCAAGTTTTATTCAAACTGCACCTCCAACTGCCGTTGGCAATGAGATGACTTGGTCTGTCAACGGTTCCATTTTCTCCCATGACCTTGGCCTTTTAACCAGTGAGAAGTACTTTTTAAATAATATTAATGACTTTAGTTTGCCTCCGTGGCCCATTCAAACGATCCCGACAGAATTTCAACTTTTTAATTCAGACAATAATGCTCCAGATGCTCCAATCAGCACACTTGATATGGTATTTGATGTTCAAGGGAATATTTCGCAAGAAAAATGTACAGCTATGCCTGATACTGATTTTTGCGGAAGCCTGGTTGACAACCCTCTAGCATTTGGCCATGATGATCCATCGTTGCAAATCTTTCTTCCTACTCGAGCCAACAGCGAGCCTGTGCAGACTGATGTGATGACACACTCAAAAATATCAAACATTGTTCAGGCTGGGGTAGATGATTGGATCTCTCTCACTCTTGGTGCTGGTGGGCTTCAGACTAAAGCTACACCTACCTGTGTGCAAACTACGAGCAAACAAATCCTTCAAACTGCAAAGGAAATATGGCCTCTAGATGATAATGGTACCCGTCTTACTTTTTTTGGTGTTTAAATCAATACATGCAGCTTTTCATATCTAACCCAAAGGCCCTTGTTTTGTTGGTCAAATCTCTTATTAGATCACCTCAAATATATTAGGGCTTTTCAATCAAATACTCATCGTGCTTACTTATTTTTCTTGCAAGGAATTTTACTGGGTGCCTATTGATATTTTTAACTATTCAAATCATGGAGTTTATGTTCACACTCAATACATATAAATTTTATGTTATATACATTTTCTTGACAATTGTGTTACTGTAGTTGAGTTCTAATACCTGTTATGATGGAAGAAATTTGAGTCTTTGGTCCTTCCAAAAAGTTCCTATTCATCATGCAATTACTTTAAATATTACATCATACCATTTGCATTGGGAAAGAAATTGAATATTTATTTTTTAAGAGAATATGCAGGTAACACTTAACACTTAGGCATTTTGAGTGTGTACATTGTAATTTTCATGGTTAAGACTATGCAAATAAGCTAGCTCTGTGAGGCTTGATACATGTACATAAATTTCTTCGCAATTAATTGTTTTCAGTTATGTTTAAAAATTTTGCTAGGCCTTATGTATACTTGATAACGTTTTTGTATAATTTTTTCTCGATTTGATGGTCTTTTAATCCTTTTTATCTTTTTTTTTTTTTTAATGCAGCTTCTTTGTTTCTGAATATGAGTGACATGGGAACAAAGAACGCAACTTTGAATAGGCAAAGGTCCGGCTCTTTCTTACATCCCAGTCATCAGCCACGCTCCGTACGACCAAGGCTGGGGTTTTCAATTGAAATGGATTCAGATGGCCAATAGCTGAATTCTTTAACAGGCGATAAGGAGCATATTCCCTGTTCATCTCGGCTGCAATAAGAGGACAGAGATAGTTTCTGACTGAGCATGCTAAAGAATTCGTGGAACACATTGACATCAGGATTTAGCAGTAAGTGCTGATTTATTTTGACTCGAGTTTATTATTATTATTATTATTATTTCAACCTTGAAGAACCTACGTTGCCCTGCTCTCCTTTTTCTTCAAATTTTGTTTTTAACATCATGATTATAAAAACTGTCTCTAGGATCCAGTTACCTGGGATGTACAGTAGGTTCTTAGAGAAGATGGACAACTGGACCACCCCAAAGTTGTAAGAAACCTTGAAGGGGTGGTTTGAATATCATAGTTTCATACTTGTAAATGGATATAGTAGATTACAAATTATTTCTAAGTGTATATTTTTATTGTCATGCAGTGAAAATTTCTAGGTTTTCAGTTTCTTTGTTTACGATAAAAAAAAATATTTCTTTTTATTTCAAGTTGAACTAACAGCTTGCATTGTTTTGGAGCTGGGACAGTATTTAACGCTAAGAATGTACAGAATAACAAAATGTGAGTGCCATTGAAAGGACTAGATTACATTTTAGAGAAAATAATTAGGATAGCTTATAAAGTTTTTTGGTTAGTAGTTACACAACAACAACAACAACAACAACAACAACAACAACAACAACAACAACCAAGCCTTAATCCCACTAGGTGGGGTCAGCTACATGAATCCTTTGTTTTCATTGCGCCCTATCAGTTACCAAATTCTTATATAAGTCTAAGTAACTAAAATCACTCTTTATAGTTTTTTGTCATGTCTTCTTTGATCTCCCTCTTCCTCTTTGTACATGGGCAAAATCCAATAACTCAATTTTTCTAACGGAAGCTTCAATCGGCCTACAATTTAGTTAGTAGTTACACAAATAGATTTAAATTAGAATTAATATTAAAGAAATGAGACTCTCCTGGTATTGTTAAATATGAGATTGATGATGATAGTGCCCTGCCCTCAGTACTAAAAGCTTATGACCTGCTATTATAAATATTTTACTCTTCGTATTATATTTGATTTCGTTCTGGTATGTTTTGTGTAGCATATTTATTGTAGTTTAACTTGAACTATATTTATGTCCATTTTCTAATACGCCTGCGTTCCTCTTTACACACACATCCCTACATCTTTTTTCCCTGATCTATATATTGGTGTGCCTGTGTTCTGCTTCTGTGGTAGCTCATTTCAAATGCCTTCATTGATAGCACTGATTTTTTTTTTTTTTTTTTAATTGATGATAGTACTGATTTATATTGCTGAAATCCTTGATCTAAAGATTTGGTCATCAACTTAATTTTGAAAATTTTGATATGTAATTACCTAGTTATTCATAAGTATGCATGTCATTATGATAAAACATGACAATAAAAACTTAATTTAGAGAGTGTTTGGTTCAGTGCTATCTTAATATCCCAACATCGTAATGTCATTTTTTGAGTGAATTTCATAAGTTTTGATAATTTTTTACATATATTATTAATTTAAATAATTATTTTTTTTAGGTGGCATAGCATAACATTGATCTAAGCTCTCATTAGGGCGACAAACATCTAAATATAACTTCAAAAAGATAATTTTATAATTTATTCAAACTTATCTTCAAATTAAACATTCGATTTTTTCAAATAATATGACATCAGAATATCATTAAATTAAATATTTTTTAAATCAATTTTTTTGGTCTCTGGCATTGACATCATTGATGTGTGATTAAAAATGATAATTAGTCTTGTTAAAAATTATGTAGGGTGAAATAAAATTTATAGTTGTATTAATATTATAGATGGTATGAAATAAAATTTTTATTTATTTAAATTTATATGGGATATAATAAAATATTAATTTATTAATATTATTTTAAAAAATAAAGTGATTATTTTAGCAAATAAATGCAAATGACTTGAGAATTTACGTACATTTGATTTAATATTATATTATATTATTATAAAAAAAATTATTAAGTTTAATATTTTTAGGTAATTTTTTAAAAATTATAGAATTATTAGTTGAAAAATGATAAATAATATGATAATTTAATAATTAATTTTTTTTAAAAATATCTGGAAAAAAAATATATTTATATAAAATATGGCTGGAACCACTGGGATCTAGATAAATCTGCCTGTTAAGATTCAGCAGGTCGATCGGAATAAAATTGAATTTATAAAACCTTTACTTGATTTTCTATTTAAACTGCCGAAGGTCCATCTGTCTCCTCTCCAAGTTGGCGATAATTTTCTATTCGAAGGCTTCAGGTTTGTCTGACGAGCCAGCCAGCCGTGAGCCAGTGACAGTTCAGCTACGTCACATTTTATTATAATATTCCTATTGTAAGTAAATCTATTTTTTTTAAAATAAATATATAATAAAAAGAAAAAATAAAATTATGAATTTTAGAATTATTTTCAACCTATTTTTAAATAAAAGAAAAAATAATTTTAGTTCGGTTCTGATTCTCAAAATGGTGGAACCAACTTTGACCGATTTGGATTTAAGTTTTATTTAAAATTAATCTAAACTGATCGAGTTTCACTAATTTACATGTTAATATCTTATTTATATTTCACATTATATTGTATTATTATCATCATTATGCAGCACAATTCTTCTTTATCCTAGGATTACTCTCCTTCATTTTATTTGAAAATCTCAAAATATAAAAACGACTCATTATTCAGCTCGCTTAGATTGAGTCAATCGAGCTGATCTCGATTTGTTCTAAAATTTGATTTAATTTTTGGTCAATTTTTCATTTTTGAGCATTAACAGCCATATCTTTGGTGGTGGTCGAGTTGCAAATGAATTGAGCTGAGCCAAGCTTGTCAATTAGGGGTGAGAACAATTCGAGTTTGAGATGAACTAGATATGGCTCAAGCTCAGCTTGCCTCAATTAAATTCAAGTTTGAGCTAATTTATTTCAACTTTGAGATCATTTAAGCCTTAATTGAGCCAACTTAAGGCCTTTAAGAATTAAATGATTTTAAAGAAAAATTTTACCACTATTAAAATTTAAAATTGAATTAACTATACTCACAAAATTAATAAATAATTATAATAAATAACTAAATATAATATTTATATTAAAAAAATTAAAGATTATGTTGAGTCAAATTGAACTGACCATGTGATGCGGGATCATAGAAGCTGTTTTTATTTTATGTTCATTATTGTAATTTTTAATAATTCATTTTAAATTAAAAGCCAGAGTACTCCTTATTATTTATAAATTTTAAAATTAATCTAATTTAAATTAGGTTTCCCTAATTTTTAAATTAATTAATTTTTTTAATTTAAAATAAGTGCAAATAGGCTTTAATGTCTCATAAAAAAATATTTATTTCACTTAGTGGATCGAAATAATTGCAAGTCAGTCTAGTAATAAGCGAAAATATTTTTATTAAGTATTTCATTAATATTAGAGAATCTAGTTTATTGTTATCTTAAATTAGAGAATAAATTAGATTAATTTAAAAATTAGAGACTCAACTGCATATGGCTTAAACTGGAGGAACTTAATTGTTATTAATCTTTTAAAATTACAGTCAACCCTTCGCCGCCGTTCTTTGAGCAATTCGCGGCCTCCGGCGCTGCCATCCTCGCCGGTTCCGACTTGCATCGCTTGAGGAACAGCGGCCGAGACGACGGGCACCGCGCCTCTTCTTCCTCCTCCTCCTCTTCTTCCATCACCCCGCCGGCGCTGGCGTTACTCCCACTTCCATTGCTCGCGGCTTCTCTGCCGTCTCCTTTGTCTTCTTCGAACGGATTGCCGTCGCCTCGGTGTCCTTCGCCGGGAGCGGGAACGGGGGAGGCGGGGAAGCGGATAGAGAGCGCAGAGGACCGATTGTGTGGTGCGGATCGGCATCTCATCAGTATGAGTGCGTTCTTCGGCGGCGTAGACGACGACGAGACGAAAACCCTCGTTTCTTCCTCCTCCGACTCCCCCGACTCATGCTCTTCCGCTTCGCCAGGGACATCGGTGCGATCCGCATCTTCGCGCTCGCACTCGGCAGCCATTGGCTTTCCCCAATCTCCCCATACACTGGAAGAAAGCGCCGCCGGCGGTGGCGTTAAAGCAGGATCCGCGTCAATCGGCTCCATCCTCTGCCGATGCCTCGCATTCCCCTCGAACCGAAGCCCGATGGGCCATCCCCGCCACATCCACCGGTGATTCACGCCGCCGCCGTCGCCGCCGCCTGCAGACGCCCGCCGTCTGCGGGGAATTAAGTCCAGACAACGGCACCTTATTTTCCTTTTCTCTCCGTGCTGATTTCCTCCATTATAATCCGGTCGCGCGGATCCCGAATTCTTCTTCCCCTTTTTCCTGATTCTGACTTGCCCGATGCAGGTGACCTTGGGCGAGGACGGCTCGCCGTTCTCGCCGGCGTCGACTGGCGGCGCCGCGGCCCGGCCGACGCTCCGGCTGCGGGAGGCGAACAAGGGGCTGGCGCGGGAGAGGGAGCTCCGGCTGCGGCTGCGGCTGCGGCTTCCACCCTTCCCGCGCAGCAGCCTCGCGAGGCCCGGCGCCGGGAGCTTGTCGGCCCGGCCAGGACTTGCTGGCACCATCAGAGTCTTCGCCGTCGGTGGCGGCGGCGGCGGCGGTTGCCTCATTCTTGGAAAGCGAGCTAGCTTTGGGTTTCTGTGGAGTGGAGATTGGAGTGCATTGCAGGGCCAGTTGCGTGCGAGCTTCCTCTTGGGCGAGGGCTTCTGTTTCTGCACTGTTTGTTGCTGCCACTGCTGAAGATGAGATAATGGCCGTATGGGGAAGGCTGTAGCTCTGTCTTTTTTTTAGGCCATGGAGATTTTAGTGGTTTTTTTTTTTTTGTTGAGATAATTATAATTTTCAAAAATATATGTACTTTATATTTATTTACTTATTAAAATCTATCAAAATTTATTTATGCACTAGTTCTTCTCTAAATTTAATTATTACAATAATAATTTTTTTTTAACAAAATCCTGATTAAATCATATAAGTCATAGGTGAAAAAAAGTTTCAATACAAATATCTAAAGAAATAAATGATTGGAGGCTAAAAAAATAATATAAATTAAATATTTTATTCATTTTTTTTAGACTCTCATCTTCTTCTGCTTTTCTTTTTCTCATCTTTCTAATCAATATTCCTTTAAATATTTCTCCAAAAAAAGAAGAAAAAAAGAGACAAATTTGAAAAATAGGAGATGGGGAGGAGGACAAGAGTGGGAGTAAGTGCGCGTGAGATGAATAAGAGGAAAGAAAAGTATTGACATAGAAATCCATCTACTTAGATGGATGGCTGATCTCTAGCTAGACGACTGCCAATCATGGAGTCCATTGATCAAATTATCAAGGAGTGGGAATTAAAAATGAAGAATATGAATGAATACTTAAAAATAAAATTAAAGATATAACAGAAAATATAATGGATGAAAGAGAGATTACATAAAGAGCTAACTTTACTTGCTTGATTAGAACCACTCCCTTCATTAGCCACGAGCGTGATACGGGTCGAGATCATTGTTATTCACCAACTTAAAAATGAAGAATACGAATGAATACTTAAAAATAAAATTAAAAATATAACAGAAAATATGATAGATGAAAGAGAGATTACATGAAGAGCTAACTTTACTTGCTTGATTACAAGAGAGCCCACATAAGGTGATGAATCTTCTCCTTTGTGGGATTCACATTTCTCTCATTTTCTTTAAGATTATCAAGATAAGTGGTTATTGTCATATGGGGATTCTCGAGAAAAAACATGATATTTTCTAAGGTCATTAGAGACTCCCGCATGGCACATTGAGTACTGATGTCCTAAAGTTACAATTAAATAACACCCTTCTGATAATGGCTTCAAGTCTCATCTTAGCTTGGGCACTTAAATCTTGCATGCATGATGTGAATGAGATTGTTCTTAGGAAGACCATCATTGCATATGAGCTATCCCACCATCTTATGTAGCAAGTTTTGAGAGTAAATTCTACATCTATTTGACGTAGGATATAGGGGATTCCAAGAAATACCAAAAAAGAGAGAGAAGACCTAAGAGACGACGGCGCGCAGAAGAATAAGCCTGTCAATTAAGCCTTAAGAAAGAGAAAAACAATCAGAGCAGCACACAGGGTTTAAGGTGGTTCAGGGAGGAAGTCCCCTACGTCCACCAGTCGATCAGTGAAGAGTTTTCACTAAAAAAAAAAGGTAGCCGTGAGGGCTCGTACAATGTTTATGGAAGGGAAAGAGGGAGGGAGAGAGAGTTTCTCAGTTGGGGCTCTAATACAATGAGAATGGAAGAATCCGGGAGATTGCTTGCACTCTGGCCGCTCTTGTTGGTTCTCTCCTCCTGGATCTGTCCTCTTGAAAACTGTTCAAGGGTATTTGTAGGCGATGGACTATGTAGCTTTGTCCTGATTTTTCGGAGAAAAGGAGGTGAGCAAGCTCTGAGCTCGCGCCGCTTGTCGGCCGGCGGGGGGACCAAAAGCAGCAAAAGGAGTATGCTAACTTTTAATATTAGTGCTGCTTCTGGGGATCCATGACAGCTAGAGCATGCGATCCTTGATTTGCGTGTCTTGAAAAAAAGATATCTTGTACGGGGAACTGTGCGGTCGGGCCAAGCTGATTGTGACAGGTACCTCTTTGTAACATCATCATCGATGTTATCAGGGATCGTCCTGGCTCATCGTGGACAAGGTTTGACCGGAGTCTGAAACCTGTGGGAACAGATAAATGAATTAGCAAATAAATAAAAGCTAAATGCCAGCTTGGCGCCACGTGTACAGCAGGAATGCAGCGCTGGAACCATGTGTTAACAACATCTATATTGGGTTGTGAAAGGAAGATTTGTCCTTATGTGTTCCACATATGCTAGAGTAGGTGAGGTTGTTATATGTAGGACCCATCACTATCTAGGTGGGTTGCGGAATACTTCAACAATAAAGGCTAATAAGCGTGACCATTGGTTATCCTACTGGAAAGGCTCCACAAGGCAATATCTTTTTTATTTGGTTTAAGATCATTTTGAGCATAACTTTTTTTTATATTACGTAGAATATGAAATAAAATTGATTGATGTATTGAAAAATGTAATAATGTAATATAAAGTGAATTTTTTAAATTAAAATTTATATATTGACACTGAAAAAATAAATTTTTATTTTATTTTTAATTTTTTACAGAGATCGTGGCCAATTCAGTCTCCAACTAAACAAATGTTAATATTCAGGGCTTTCAATTGATTATTGATTTGTGGACCTACTAACTATTAAAATGTTCTTGATGGAACAAGTAGTTTAAATGGAGTCACTCTTTTTAGCATTAACGAGAAAATATAGTATTTTGATCAATCAATTAACTATGTCTATCAAAAATAAAAAATAAAAATAAAAACTACATCAATGGATTAGTAATAGAAAATTATTTACATGTATCAAATTGATGTTGTTGCTGTCGAACTATGATTTAGCTCTTCTAGGTGCATTGTTCAAGTTGAAGTCTTCGACTTTTCTACTGTTTTTGTTTGATAGTGACCTCTGCAATCTCTACCAAATCTTTTCGATGGATACCTCTCTAGACAAACTTGACAGTTCAAATAGAAAAGTTGATCTTGTACTATCTAGTTTGAAATGAACTATTACAAAATGAGCGACGTAACGTGGGAATAAACCTTTCATAATTACCACAAGCCAAGTAAATAGTTGAATAAGTGATAGACTCAGTTTATCATTTATACTTGATATAAGAGCCAAGTAACTGCTCAAGAACATCACCTATAAAAGAGTATGCTCATTAATGTGGCCAAACTATTCCAACTTTTTAGGAAATCATTTGGCTCAAGGTTGCTCCACCTTAAGTTATGTTCATAAATAATCAGGACTACCAAATGAGGATAGTAGTTCAACAGTTTTCCTTTAAGTCAAAGCCCTTATCGAACAAACTTTAATTTGATAAATTTTCTTTGACAAAGGTTCTTCATCTTTATGCTGCGTCTCAGATGAATGACCATCCCAAAGACTCTTTCTTCAAGGCACAACTCCTTACTCGACAGGGCTTTTTTAACAAACCTTGTTCAACTTTGTCCTCCACTCACCCGAGAGGGATCCTCAATGATTGAAAGAATTTTAAAATTTGAGCAAACTAAATGAAATATAAATTGGCAAAAAAGTAACCTACTTACATTAAATGAATTAATAAGTAGGGACTTGTGTCTCGTCCAATATCACAGATCCAAAATTGCTAATTATTTTATGAGTAATACTACACAGTCCCAATAAATGACCACAATGAACAATAATTCAAGAATTTAAAGCATTATCTACTCGATAATGCATAGGATCTCTAGATAAATCTTAGAACCACTTTGTGCGCATTCTTTTTTAGCTTCATAACATTTTCCTCATTTTATAGAGCGAATAATTTCTTTTATTTAGTAAACTAGATATACTTTGGGTTCATCCTTTAAATATTTTTAGGGTCTCTTTTAATAGGGTAAGCTGATTATTTTAATTCACATAATATTTTTATCATTGAGTTTGATTATAAGTAGGTCTTAATTTTATTAATTAATTTCAACTGGGTTGCATGGATTTATATAATATAACAAAATAGAAATTTACGTACAGAATACAGAATTTTGAAAAAATTATAAATTTTACATTAATTTTTAAAAAAATGCTAAAAATCTTATACAAAATCTGTGAATAATTTTTATCATATTATATATAATTTATAACTTTATAATAAAGACTTTTATATTATTAAATTAAATTTAAAGTGAATTGCATAAGTTTAATTAATAATAATTAAAATTTATTTTGAAAATTTATCTTTTAATTTTTGAGTTTTAAAGTTCAAATTTTAGTGTTAAATAATTTAGAGATTTGAATTTATGATTTTAAATTTTAATTTTAAACTTTAACTCTTAGTATTTCAAATTTAATAAAATTTTTTGTATTTTTTTTTAAATTTAGCATGAAATTTATAACTTTTTTAAAATTTCGTGACCTACACGTAAATTCCCTGTAACAAAACAAGCCAGACCATTAGAATTAGCAAAATAATTTTTTAGAGGGCCTTTGGTTCAATATTATTTTGATGTTATATTATATTATTTAGAAAAAATAATTATTTAATTTAATTTATAAATAATTTTTTATAAGATTATATATAATATTATATTAAGATAATAATAAATGAAATGGCTCTTTATTTAAATTAATGCATAGAAAAGTAACGAAAATATGACTTGATTATATGTTAAGGAAAATAAGAAATTAGAGTTAATATCACAATATGTTGGTAATTGCAATAAAGTACATCATGTTCGTGTTGATGAATTGAAACTGAAAGACCACGCGATTCTTGCTCTCATATTTGGTTAGCTTTAACACGATTCGAAACTGTTAGTCTCAATTTGAAATTAAAATTTTTAATTTTAAATTAAATTCAATACAAAATTTTTTTAATTTATTTTGAGCTAAATTTTTAACTTAAATTAAATCTAATTATATATATGGGTAAATTACGCTCAGATTTCTGAGTTTAAGACTTAATAACATATAAGTTCACGTTTTTAAAATTATAACATCGAGGAGCTTGAATTTTAATAAATTATCAAATGGATCGTTTTTTATTTTTTCATTATTAATTTTTTTTAAATTACTATTATATCCCTCCCTCTCTCTCTCCTCTCAATCCCCGCGCAAGCACGAGGTCGCGCGGCCGGCTGGTTGCGTGGCGGCCATAGGATCGCTGACGGCCGCGCAGCTTCGAGCGTGCGCGGGGATCGGGAGGAGAGAGAGGGGGAGGGTGCGACCCGCCAGCGGCCTCGCAGACTCGCGCGTGCGAGGGGATCGGGAGGAGAGAGAGAGGGGGAAGGGTATAATGATAATTTTAAAAAAATTTGAATAATAAAAAAATAAAAAGGACCTATTTCATAATTTATTAAAACTCAAGGGCCTCAATATTATAACGTGAATCTGTGCTTTATTAAGCTTTAAACTCAAAATATTCAGTGTAATTTATCCTATATATATATTTTTGTTTTTGATAAAATATATATATTTTTTAAATGGCACTCTTTGAACTCCTTTTTGGGCTCCCCAGGTCTCCGATTTAATCCTCCCTTTAGTTGGCAGCCGGACGACCTAACCGTCATTATTTATAAATTTTTTTATATATATGCTGTCATATTACACATATAATATATATTTAAGATTTTAAATATATATTAAAGATTTTTAAATACACATATTTATACTTATAACTAGCAAAAAAAAATGCAAATTAGTTTTAGTCTAAAATGATCTAATTGATTTCAAATTGAATGAAATGTAACAAAATTTTGAACAGCGTATAAAATTATCCGTATTTATTTTGTGAATTTTAAATTTTTTAAAACAATTCAATTATATAACTTTAAAAGTGTTTAATGTATAAATAATAGCAATTTTTTTATCAAATATGTAATTGACGGTCTTTTATTTAAAATCTATCCATTTTTATTCACATTGCTTGCATTAGGGGCGGCTTCGAGTCTATTTTAATACTAAATTTAAAATTAATTTTTTTTTCAGATTTGATTTCTAATTTAATTTTTTTTAAAAAAATTTAATTTCGAGTCAACTTAGTTAATATCAAACTTAATTATAAATCATATTTTTTATAGAAATATCAGCCATACATATAAAATATATTTAAATATGATATTAAAAATTTGTTTTTAGATTTTATATTTTTATTTTTAATCTCATCTTTTTATAAATTATTATAACGTATTTGTGTACAGAAAAATTTTAAATATAGTTTAAAATTTTTTAAGTACATGCATTTATATATTGAGTTGGTTGTGAATAAAAATAATTATTTTTTTATTAAGCTAATTTTGTTTTAGAAAAAAGTTAATTTTAAATTAAAGTTGAATAAATTTGTCGCTTTTTCTTTTTTTGAAAAACTTTTTTTTAAAAAGTTTTTTTTTTGAAAATTAATTATCCCTTTGCTGCATATGCATACACTCAGAACAGTACGAGCCAGATGTGATTGCACTGGCTGGGCCCGAGCACGCACGTGATCAGCAGCCCGAAGCTGCCCGCATGTCTCCGGGTAGGGCTGGCAGTTAAGATCCAAAGTTTTTAAAACTCAATTTCAGTTTGAATTTCAATCATAATTTTTTTTGGAGTTAATTTCAATCACAATATAAATTTATGGGATTTAAACTCAGGTCCCTGAGTTTAAAACTTATTATTATAAGATCCATATTTTTAAAATTATAACATCGGGGTCCCTAATTTTTAAAAAATTATCATATAGGTCTTTCTTTATTTTTTTATTATTAAAAAAAATTAAAATTACTATTATACCCTTACCTCTCTCCATCTGATCCGGTGGCCGTGACACTACCAGCAGCCGCGGGCAGTTATCGCGCCACCTCGCGCGGCTGAGAGAGAGAGATAAGGATATAATGGTAATTTTAAAAGTTTTTTAATAATAAAAAAATAAAAAAAGAGTCATATAATAATTTTTTAAAAACTAGGGATCCGATATTATAATTTTAAAAACGTGAATCTGTATTATAATAGGCCTTAAACTTAGAAACCTGAGTGTAATTATTCCTAAATTTATTAATTTTGATAATTTTAATTTCAATAATTTAGATATAAATATTTTTATAAATTTGTAATTTTGACTAGATTTTGAACTAATTTAATTAAAAATGAAATAAAATTGGGCGAACTAATTGGATAATTATATAATACATGTATTAAATTTATTTAAAAAATTATATTTTACTTTATAGTAATATTTAATTTTAGAAAATTACACTTCAAAATAATAAACCTAAGAAAGAAATTTATCAAATTTAATTGTTTTAAGTGTGTAAATGATTAGTTTTCAATATTAATGGTGCATGTTTGAAATGAGAATTATTTTAGGCACCTAAAGTGCTATTTACTTTTTTATTTAGATTAAGATTATCTCGTAATCAAAAATTCTAATTTTGAATAAAATTAACTAGGATTGTTTAATTAATTTAATTATAGACTAGATCTAGCTTGACTTCACACATTTATGTTGCTTCTAAAAGATAAAAGAATATTTCTAATATCGAATTATAGATATATGATCAGTTTACTCATAAATTTAGCAGATCAAGCTTTGAATTCTCGAGAGTAAGAGAGAAGAGATTAAAGATAGGGACTCAATATTTTACAATACTTGTGAGGAGGTGAAGCATCTAAAAAAAGAGAGCTATCGTCAATGCATTGCTTTGCTAGATCTTTGATCAAAAAGGTACATTTTTTCTATTTATATTATGAATAATTTAAGATTGATCATCAAATAATCTCAAACTTTGAAGGTAAATAGAATCCTTTTGTGGTCTCGCCCTATTGCCATTTAAATAAAAAAGGTTAATTTTTGAAAGGTCACTGTAGTTAATCAATAATTACTGTTTAGTTCACGATTTTAAAAATTTATTAAAATTTTTTTATAAATATAATTAATAAATTATGCAATGCAGAATTATTTAAATATTATGCATTTCACACTTTCAGTTAAATCTTGTGAGTATTTAGTCAAAATTATCTATTTTCACTAGTATTTAAATAGAATATTTTTTTTATTCAAAATTTCCTCTCAAATTCAATTTTTGCGATCAATTTGAAATTTTTATCGTAAATTAAAATTTCCTATTCTCCTCCTTCAATCCCAAAATGCCAACGAACGATCTACACAGCCTTTGGCTCTGTTTGGTAATAAGAAAAAGAAGAAGATTTAATTAAAATATTTACTCATTTTTGAAAAATGTGTATGATATGAAATAAAGTGAGTTGATTATATTAAAAATTATGTAGGATGTGAAATAAAGTTAATTGATTTATTAAAAATTATGTTAGATGTGAAATAAAGTGATTGTTTAATGTTGGAATTTATGTGGGATGAGATATAAAATAATTTTTAAAATTTTTTTAAAATAAATTTAAGATTTTAGCAATGACTAATTTTAGCTATAATTTTTAGCCTATTGCCAAACAGGACCAGTTGAACGGGAAATAGGTAAAAAGAAGCTGAAGGAAATGAGAAATATTATATGATATTTAAATAATTATGTGCGTTTTATGTAACTTTTTAAAAATATTAATAAAATATATAATTTTGTATAATTTTTATGTTTTACATATAAATGCTTCTTCTTAATATATCTTAATTACATTAACAACTTTGAATAATTTATTAGAATTAAAAATCAAAGTTTGAAAACTAAATTTTGATTTCGGTCATAAGATAAAAGTATTAGTTTCGACAGTTTCGACAGTTTTAATAGTTGATATCAATAATTTTAATTTTTCCTATAAATTATTTAAATTTTATAAATTTAAATTGAATTTAATAATAATAATAATAATAATTACTGAATATTATTTTTTGAAAATAAATAAGCTTTCGTAGTTTCAGCTAAATTTTAAACTCGATCGAAACTATTGAAACTGCCTAGTTTTTATGGAAACTAAAATTCGGCAATTTTTTTGAATTAATTTTTATTAAATTTGATATAAAATTATTAAAATTCGACAGTTTTTTTTTTTAAGTTCTAAAAAGCATTTTTTTCATCATTTATTGAATGGCGTAAAAAAACAAAAATTACCCAAAATTGGCCAACAAAAAATCCCAGGCATAGTTGACCAAACCTTTAATATTAAAATATTATAATTAACGGCCGATTCGGGCCAATAGGAACGGCCTGCCACTGCCAGTCTGGTTTCGTTTCGTTTCGTATCGGCGAAACGCGAGCCCCACCCCACCGGCTCTGCCCCTCCTGACGCCCATCTTCCTCGTTGTCAGCTCTGGCTCCAGAGTCGCGGCATCCGAGGGCCGATTCCCCCTCCAGCATTAATTTTAGCTACTGCTCAATTTCTTCATGCGCGAGCGCGCCTGCCTGCCTGACTCCTCCCATGTTCCTTGAGATCTGATTTCATTTCACATCATAAAAATTATTATTGAATTCAAACATCATACCATCTATTCAAATATTCGAGCGTAAATAACATATTATACACAATAATCACAGTCATATTTTTATCTCACTAAGTAGGATCAGCTACACAAATTATTTATTTTTATTATATTATAAAATAATAAATTCTTATTTTAACTCCAAGTGTGTAAGTTCATTTCTTATAGTTTCTTATCATTTTTTTATTTTTCTCTTTCTTTTTTATATGAATACATTTCATTAACTCAAATTTCTTTACTAGAACTTCTATCAACCTATAAATTATATGTTCAAACTATCTAAATCGACGTTCACTGAATTTATTTTCAATTGAGGTTAATCCTACTTTTGTATAGATATATTCATTTTTTATATTATCATTTTGTTTATACTCACTTATTCGTTTTGGCATCCTCATCGCTATAACATTTATATTATTTATGTATTTCAGCTTTGTAGGCCAGCATTCAGCATCATATAATATTATTGGTCTTACAATTATTTTATAAAATTTATTTTTAAGTCTAGTAAAAAATTTTCTATCATACAATGCATTAAATGCATTTCTCTAGTATCAAAATCTAAGTGAAATTGTTCTGCTTGTATGACACTAAAAAATGTCTATACAAAATTAAAAAACTAAAATCAATAATTTTAAATGAAAACATCAACTTTATTTCACATCTTAGACCACAATATTCGAATCGAGCACTTTGGTGTAGGATGTGAAATAAAATTGATATTTTTATTGAACATTATTGAGTATGTGAAATAAAATAATATTTTTTTAAATTAAAATTTATGTAGAATAATTTAAAAAAAAATATTTATTATTATTTTATTTTTTAAACTAATACTATTTTAGTCCTCGCGCCAAACAGAACCTTAGTTATTATTTTAGTATATGTGCAAGATATGAAATAAAGTTAATTTTTTTATTTTAAATTATACGTGTGATGTGAAATATAGTTAAATTTTAATATTAAATTTTATGCGTGATGTGATATATATCATGTTAAAATGTAACTAGTTATTTTTAAGTTAGCCAAACAAATATATATATATATATGATGTGAAATAAATATAAAATATTTTTAAATATATTTTTAGAAGATTTATTAGGCTCCAATTGAGGCGACATTACAAAATAAAATTAGAAATTAATGGTGTTTAAATATGCATTATTTTTTACTCGAAACTAAGCTTAGGTGTAACATAAATGAAAATTTGACTCATCAAATACTATTGCCAACCCCACTATTTGGTGAGAGAGTACAAGAAGTATCTTTTTTGTAACTTTGTATTTGATTCATTTAGTAAAAAAGGAATTTTTGTGTTGAAAATATTTGCTTAACTTTAAAGTAAGCTTATAATAGACATAAAGTTAACTACTCATATAAAAAAATTATATAAACTATAAAATAAAATTAATATTTATATTAAAAATTGAGTAATGTATAAAACAACATAATTTATAGTTATTAAAAATTTAGAAAGACGTAGTGTCTAATTTTTAGAAAAAATTATATCTGTTATTTTAAAGAAGTCCTTTTTCCGGGTGACATGCTCTAAATTCAATATTTATAGATGACAACTCCTATTTTGAATATGAATTTATAGGCAGTACCTT
Organism: Apostasia ramifera; assembly: GCA_019297695.1. Classification (NCBI taxonomy): domain Eukaryota; kingdom Viridiplantae; phylum Streptophyta; class Magnoliopsida; order Asparagales; family Orchidaceae; genus Apostasia; species Apostasia ramifera. The sequence continues at coordinate 57,079 of JAEMOT010001250.1, forward strand.
GTTTAGTTCGAGGTATTTTTTTATCCTAACACAAATTTTAACTGTAAAAATTAATTTTATTTCACAACCAATATAAATATGAATATTAGAATTAACTTTAGTTTACATCTTAGACACTTTCTAACGTTAAAATAAATTTTTTTGTTATTAAACTTAAAAATTAAATATTTTTTCTCTAATTCAAAAAAAACGCTCGAACCAAACGGGGCCTTAGTGTAACTTACTTTGAATATAAAGTTACAAGCAATACTCTAACTCTGACTTCTGTTTGAGGATATTGTCTGTAAATATTGAACTTAAGAGTGCCACTTATAAATATTTGTTTTAGAGAGTATCGCTTATAAAAAATATTTTTTTTAAGAGTGATTGAAGTAAATTTTCTTAATTTTTATTATAAAATAAAAATGATCATCACTGTGAGACTTAAAAAAAAGGTAAAATTGATGATATAAAATTAGCTTTGACTAAGTTAATTGACAAAGATAGTGTCTCATCATGATGTTTAAAATTAAACTCAAAAAACATTTTTAAGATTATTTGATATACATATGTGATAAAAAATAAAATGTGTTATATTAAAAATTATGAAATAAAATTGATATTTATATTAAAAATAAAGTAATTTTTTATATTAAAAATATATAATTTAACTAATAAATAATTTATTATTATTATTATTTAATGAAGTGATTATTTTAATGTAGAGTAGGACTAAAATGATGTAAATCATACAGTGGGCTTAAAGAGCAACAAATATAATTTTGGACGAATAAATCCCATTAAGGAACATCAACTGCGATGATTTTTTTAATTTAGGTTTTTGTAATTAATTAAATAATAATATAAAGTATGATTAAAAATAATTAACAAATACAGCAGGTTTCGGACGGCGTTAGGGCTATCGTTAGTTAACAGAAGTCGCCCGTGCCCCGAGCGACTTCTGTGACTTCTTTTTTTGAAAAAAAAAATAAAAAAATAATTTAATTTAACTATATAAAAACGAATTTTTGTAAATAATTTTATATTAATACAATTATATTACATAAATTTCAATTAGGCAATAAAAAATATTCAAAGTGAAGTAAAAAGAAAAACTTATTTGTTAGGTGAAAATTTTTTTTCAAAATTAAAATATTATTTTTTCTCTTCAAATATCATTTTTGTTTAAGAAAAGAACTGGCGTATCGAAATTTATTATTTAATAATAAATTATAATTTTTTATTGCTATCTTAGTACACTACTTTACTTTTCATTTATAAAAGAGATGCTCTAAGGACATCTTCAGTTTGGTGAAATGAGATTAAATATTTACAAAATAATTAATAAGAATATTTTGTGTCACAAAATTTGCTAACTCTCGAGCGACTTCAAAATTTTTTTTTTAGAAAAATATTATTTGAAAAATATTATTTTAATGAACGTGATAGAATTTGTTTATTTTATAACTAATAAAATTTTTATTTTTCTTATAATTTTAAATTATTATTAATTTATTTTTTATAATTATTTTTATTTTCTTATTTATGAATTTTTAAAGTAATTTTTTTCAAATAATATTTAAATTTTTTTAAAAAAATAACTTAAAAGTCACCCGAGTTGACAATTTTTATGACACAAAATATTTTTGTTAATTATTTTGTAAATATTTAATCTCGTATCATCAAATTGATGACGTCTTTAGAACATCTCTTTTATAAATAAAAATCAAAATAGTGTACTAAGGTAGCAATAACAAATTATAATTTATTATTAAATAATATAATTTATTATTAATAAATTATAATTTATTATTAATAAATTATAATTTATTATTAAACAAAAATGATATTTGAAGAGAAGAAATAATATTTTAATTTTGTAGAATTTTCTTACCTATAAATAAGTTTTTTTTTCTACTTCATTTTGAATATTTTTGATTGACTAATTGAAATTTATGTAATATAATTGTATTAATACAAAATTATTAACAAAAATATGTTTTTATATAGTTAAATTAAATTAATTTTTTTAATTTTTTTTTAAAAAAAGTCACAGAAGTCGCCCGGTGCACAGGCGACTTCTGTTAACTAACGATAGCCCTAATGCTATCCGAAACATACTTTTTTGTTAATTTTTTTTAATCATGTTTATATTATTAATTAGTTAATTAAAAATAACTAAATTAAAAAAATCATTCATCAACTGCCTTGAGTTTTTTTTAATTAAATTCTAAATAGAATTTTTTAAGCTCTTTTTAGAGTTTTTTTTATGGGCCTTTTTTTTAGAGTTAATCTTTGAGGTTTGAGATTTTTATATTTAATCTATAAATTAAGTTTTTTCTAAAAAAACGTAATAAATTAATTTCTAGCATTTTCACATTTTTTTAATATCTCTAATTAAATTTCAAGACCGCGCGCCGCGTCCTGAAGATGGCTACCGTCCCCGTCGGGGAGCAGTCGCCGGAGCTGCCGCTGCCGCTGCCGCCGACACCGCCTTACGCTTTCGGCGTACCGTGGCCCGAGCTCAACGATGGTCTCTCCTATACCGACGTCATTGGATCATTGCATAACGGTTAGCTTTTCATCCTCCGTCCACAAGTCTCCCTCGATTTTGAAATTGCTAACCCTAACGTCGACAGCGCGAACATTGATCGAGTTCTACTCCTCCAAATACAAGAACTCGGCACCAATTCAAGGGTATCTCCACCTCTTCAAAACCCTAGAGACTCTCGTTTAAATTTGTTGTTAAATTTGGGTAACTTTTTGCTTGCCGCCTTTGGATCAGATGGCTTCAAAGAATCCAGAATGGGCAGGTTCGCAAGATTTTAGACTGTTTATAGTCCCTTTTTTCCCTATTTTCTTTCCGGATCCTTAGCTGGTTCTTCCTCTCAGATCACCATTGACGGTAAAGTGGTTACCGATCCAGAAGCAGTTCTAAGGTCCTCTTAACGAAACTTTCCTTAAGTTTTATTGTTAGATTTTAAATTAGTCAGTAACGTTTTCATTGTTCTATACATACTTTGAAACGAAAATTTCTATATTTATGTCCATGGCACCATGCTTGCTCTATGAGTCGGTTACCTATCTCTAATTAGGGACCTCAATCAATCCTTTGGGTTTGGCAAAAGGGATATTCCAGTTAATCCTAGAGATGGGAGTAAGGCTTCATTTGGTTCACACAAAGACATTGAATTGACAGAATTGTCTACATTGTTCAGCTCAGAACAAACTTCTTTAGGGAAAAAAGAGAAAGGACTCCATATTGGACTGGATGCATCTATTGAACTAATATATGAAATTAAACTCTTGTTCTTAGATGCATCTATTGAACTAATCTGCAGCTAAAGGGTATTTAGTATATCTATTTCTTACATTTAGGATGTGATTATTTTTCATTATGTAAATCTGTTAAAGAAAATGCATGCAAGAAAATTTACATTTTACTGTCTTTCCTACAAGTCCCAGTTATTTTTTAGTCCATCAGTACTTTATTCGTTATTCTTTTATTTTTTTCTGAACAAATAAAGCTTATTTATTTTTTAAAATTCAGATGAATATGCTTTGATATTGAAATTCTTAAATGCTGATTCTATGTTATAGTTCCAAATTATCATATTGTGAGTGCATTTTATCTTCCTTTATTTTGTATGTTCTGCTTGTATTGTACCAGATTCAATGCAGGAAAAGTAATGATGCTATGGATTTAAAAGAGAATCAAATTAATGAACTAATTATCACATGCAAATCATCAATCAAGCCAAGTGTCCACACTAGAAATTACAAACTGGAATTTACAAATAGAGGTAGCAATACATAACCAAACTTGAATCAAAATTGTGAAGTTTTGGTCAACTCAATTATTAGTTTAGTGAATTTGTCCCGTTTGGTTTGCACATAATCTGGTGGGTTAGGTTCTTGTTGACTTGTATGTAAAATTTTTTTTATAAACAACTCAGATTGGTGGGTTGGCTCAAACCTAATAATATCCTTTATTAATAGGGTCGTATTTGGGTAGATCACATAGATTACCGGCTTGGATTTTGATCATTGATTTTGACTCATTTACTAATCGTGTTAGGTTCTGGTTTAGTTAATTTGGTCGAATGGAATTCTGATTTAGGTCAAATCCCCCATTTTACCACCCTAGTTTATGAACAAATAATTAAGAGTGCACCTAGTCTTTGCCTTTATATTTTAAAAAATCAAAACATTAATAATTAAGAATAATTATAGTATAATATTAAAAAAATTAACAATGATGTCTTAATTGAGACAAACAAAAGTACTTTTACAATCTCAATGACCCAAATTGAGGTTTTTAAAATATTGAGACCAATTTGTAACACATTTTCGAGCTCAGAGGCCTAGATGCAATTTACCCTATCATTTACATATTTATTAAAATTATTATTGTGTAAATAACAACATAACAAGAAGTCGAATTATATTTTAACTTATATTTATAACAATTATTTACATATATATAATGATGGTGTCATATCTGAATTATAAGAAATATTTTTCAGTGAGTTTATACAAGATTCTCTGTAATTATTTAAATCTTTATGCATATACGTACATAAATATATATAATTTTAATAATAACAAAAAGAATTGTAGGTGCAATTCTGTTCGGTTCTGATTGATTTTTTGCAAAACTTGGACCCAGACCGACTAAAGTCTATTTCACAATTTTTGGAATGAAATCGAGTTCTTTGTACTTGAACGAAGAAATTTGGTTCAGGCCTGATTCTAGTTGTTGTTTAGCAACAAATCAAGGGGAAATTTCTAGACTTTAAGTTTTGTACAGAAGGAATTTAAACTTTTTAAACTACGTTCATCATTATGATATGAATCCAATAAAATTTGAATAAAATATTTATTATATATTTTTAAATATTTTTATATAATAATGAAAATATAATAAGATTAATAAATCATGAAAAAATATTTTTATTTAATAGTTTTTAATTACTAAATCAGTTATTTGGGTCAATTCCAATTCTTGAATGCTAGAACCAATAATTGAATTGAATTATCTGGTTCTGGAAATTTTTGGGACCCTAACTGAACTAACTTGAATTGAGAATCAGAACCAAATTGTTTGAAGGAAGCAATCTTGTTGAAGGATTTATTTGGAGAAATTGCTAAAATATTTGACAATATTATTGTTTATTGTAATGGTCAAAGTGCGATATGTTTGACCAAGGATCAATGTTTTATGGCACGTCGAAACATACTAAGATCGAATATCAATTTATTTGAAAAATTATTGCTTGTAGAGGGGCACTAGTTGAAAAAATGTAATTTGATCATTTTTTTGACTAACTTGAACAATGTATATATTTTAAAAGACTATTATATTAATTTATCTTCACCCAGTAGATATGTTGGCCCTTGCCTTCTTTGAAGTTTGAGTTTTACTTGAACTACTTCTCGATGTGTGGTTTATGTCTTTAGGGATATTTACGAGAAAATGGTTGCCTTCACAAGAGAATGCTTTGTCAATGGGGGAGATTTATTAGATGTGACTTGAATTTTATTTCGTTTCTGCAATTATTCATTGACATTATGCTTTCGAAGTAGTAAGGGTAGTGAGTTATATGTGTCTCAATCGTTTATTCGACAGCTCTCTTCGACTACGTTGTTGTTCGATTGGCTTAGTCTTTAGATAATGACAATTGAGACCTTGCAAGAATCTTCAACCACCTTCCGGTTCTCAACGAATGTGTAGGGGGTAGCATTTTGGGAAATTTAAGTACGTTTCCATTATTTCTTTTCTGCTTCTGTAAATAAAGGAGGAGTGCATGGAGTCCAATGAGCCTTTGCATTTGTTGTTGAAAGTCCGAGTTTCATCTTCTCCATAGTATTGTTCAAGACCTTCATTTTTCTCTTATGTGAGCATGTGGGGTGTTCTATTTGAGTGAATGAAGAGCTCCTTTCTGTTCCGGTTAATAAAATGAATCTCTTTCCTCTTTATCTTCTTTTTCGACTACTAATACTTTTCTCCTCTATCCCGACAGTGGTTTTTCCCACAAGGGTCCACTTATCTTGGTGTTTGTTATCTACTTTTTTATTGTTTTGCTTCTATGATTGTGGTAGCTGTTTATTGGTTTTTTATTTTGATGTCTCAAAAATCTCTAAGCCAAGTCTTTCACTGTGGCTACATGGGTTCAAGAAATATTTAGTTCATTGTTTGCATCTTTGTTTTGTTTATTTGATGAATACATCTTTTACTGTTTTGGATGCATTTTATAAGACTATTTACTTTTTCTCTATCACTGCCTCTTGTTTAAAATATATTTCTCAAATGAGAACCATTACATGTTGAATGCCTGTAGTGTTGGTTCAGAGCTTGTCTATCTTCGATTGCCATGGAAGGAACCTTCTGCACCCTTCAAGCTAGAAGTTCTTTATGAGGATGAAGACATGGTAAACACCCTATAGTATGTTACCTTAGATAGTTAGTTGGATTTGCATTCAAAACTTTCATTAGGCTGATCTGAAGCTGCTATCTGTAAGCTACATTTCTCATTCTACTGAGCTGAGTTACCATAAGATTGATAGTTTATGTTATAGTAGTGGATGTTGTAAATAATTCTATTTTTACCTACGTAAGGTACCTCACTTATGTTGTTGAAACACAAAAAGGATTAAGTGATGATTACGTTGGAATAAGGTAAAGATCGGCCTAAATTGATAAAGAGATGTCTCGTGCCTGTCTTTCTTAAGGAATAAAATGAGCGGAAGATCATATCCATGACTCCTATGAGTTCACCCGTCTATAGTGATGATCTATACACTTCTAAATCCCCATCTCACGAACACCTTACAATTCAATGTTAAGCTACAAGTCTAGAACACTTAATTTTTTGCAATAAATTTGGCCCAAAAGTTTTCTTGTGTAAGACATGCATGCTATAGGTTAGAATGCGTTGAGTTCAAAATTATAGCACTTATTTATCTAACTTTTCTATGTGGAGTGAACCCTATCATCTGTTGAAATTTGGAATTCATATTCTTCAATAGTCACATTGTGGTATTTGGCTTAGTAATAAAATTATTTCCTCTTAAGACTTTTGGAAAGATAGAGGGAAATAATAAAAGAAAAAGTGTAAGAGGTAACCAAAACTAAAAAAAAAGGAGAATGACTGAAAGGGTGATAGGCAAAATATGGACATCCAAGCACATGCTCGTTCACCATTTGGTTGAAAGGCCACATAAGTCTTGAAGATGTGGGTAAATAGCATTTTTCGTGCATTATTCCAGGTGGCTATCAACAAGCCATCAGGTCTTCAAGTTCTACCTGGGGGACTCTTCCAGCAGCGTACTGTCTTAACACAGCTTCAATGGAAAGAATGGACACGAGGTGTACATTTTTCTTCCAGCCAAGCTGTTCAAGAGCCATATCCTGTGCCTGTTCACCGTCTAGGAAGGGGAACATCAGGTCTATTGTCTTTTATACAAAGTACTTAACGTTGTTTTTCGTACTTTGCATATTGACCTTGAGCATCCGTATTATGTTTTTTTTACATCATAATGTATTACTACTGAATTGCTCTATGGATTTATTTTAAACTTGCTGTTCTTTTGCCTTGAATCTGTAAAAAGATGGTTCATCACTATGCCCTGCCTTCTTGATAATTTTTTATCAATTTTTGTCCATTGTAATAACCCTAACTGCTTTGGGCATGTTACCATACGGAGAAAGTTTATTGTTCTATTTAACCAAGTTCAACACTTTGTGCATTTGATCCACACTGGATAAAGATATCAAGCTTCTTTCCAGATTATTAGCACTCATTGACGTGAAGGATTTTCTTATCCTTTGACTGGGTAAATTCTTTGTTTAAAGGGTGTACCTTTGGCAATAGACAATAGCAAGCCTTTCCTTCTTGTAAATATCTAGTCCTTATGGCCAATGAGAAATCAAAAAGATAATACATGGGATATAAACGTATCTTAATATATGCCTTTTGCTGGTGTGGAATTGCAATTTTTTTTCTTTTTGATACCCAATGTGATGCACCACAAGAGAATGAAGATGTAGGTTCAAAGGTTAGCAGATTTGATTAACAGATTAACATCAAGCTAATGTACATGGTTTTAGAGTTAATTTTGTAATAATCAAGAAATTAGTCAATCACATGAAAATAATTGGTTATATTTTAAATAAATTGGACTAAAGGCAATTACAAAAACTATTAACTCAGATTATGACATAAATTACATTTTTAACAAATTAAAAAAGATGAGAAAGATTGATTAAGGATCTCACTATTTAAACCAACAGTATTTATTTACGCTCAATAATTTAAGGTCACTCAATAGAGTAATTTCCACCAGAATCCAGATAACTAACCATTTCTATTTTGAAATCGAGGACTAGAATTATTTAGTTTAGGGCTAATATATTTAGGTCAGAGAAACTGAGAACCTGAATGTAATTTTCCTTCAAATATGGAGCAAGGGTTTTTGATTCTTGCGATTGTGTGTGCAGGTCGAATTGGGCAACCCTGCTGCTAAAATTGTAGAGTAGTTGGGCTGCCTGTGGAATCGAGCAGGTGGGTCATAGGGTTGGCACAACCTAGCTTCGTTGAGTGCGTAGTAGGTTAGCTTGTGTGCGCGCCGAATAGTGAGATGTGCGTGTGTTACAAGTTGATGTGCTGAGTGCTTTGTGCTTTACAAGGATGACGTTAAAAGCGCAATAGGCAAGCAAAGGTTGTGGATTCGACACGTGACTAGTGGAAGAGGTGAATGTTGAGAGGGAGTGAAAGGGGATGGAATTGATTTGGAGGGGACAAGCTTGAGCAAGTGGAGTTTAAGGATTCCTACCTAAGGTTCAAGCCTTTCCCTATTTGGGATATTAATTCAGTCCAAAAGGAGACAATCCCTAGGGTGAAAGTAAATTTTATTTCATTTAGCATTAAGAGAAATACGATATAGGGAGATATTTATATACAACTCTATACCGACTAACTCAATAAAAAAATACATTATACTGTAATTTTTTCACACAAGTGAGGAGATATTAAACATTACATCTAATACAACACACATGAAATAAGAAATGAGTAATACAAAATAGCTCCAAGAAATAAACAAAAATCAACCCAAAATGGAATATCCCCTTAATAAAAAACATTGTGATATAAGAGGGGAGGGAATATTCATCCAGCTATGTTAGTAATCCATGACAACCAACTTTTCAAACTTGTCTCCCATCTATTAATTGATTCAAGTCAAATCGTGCAGTCACATTTCTACCTTCACGATAAACTTTGACAGGGATATATCGACAATCCTCATAAAAATTGTAATTTTTATTATAAAAATAAGGAGTAATTTCACTTGGGCACTTAAGGTATGCCCTTTATTCTATGCAATTTTTTAAAATATAAAACATGTCATCTGTTCTTTATTTTGCAATTGATGGTCACTTGGGTACTCCAATAATATTTTTTTTCAAAAATGGGTAAACAGACTAAAATACTCTTGATATCCTCTTTCCCTCCTTCACGCTATGGTGGATGGGCTGGCAGCAATGAGTTAGAAGCATGAGAGTGGTAAGCTGAAGGCGAGGACAAGCTAAAGGTGGCAGTGAAAGGGAGGTGAAGGTTGCGGGGTTGGCGACAATGACTCGACAGGTTGGCGATGAGTAGCTTGGCTAGTGAGCTCGAGGCAACTCTGATGATGAGCTTGGCCGGTGGTGATGACAATGGGATTGGCTAATGGCAATAAGTTGGTGGCAGTGTCCGAGGGCTGGCGAGGGCAGTGCACTAGAGGCTTGAAGAGGGGGGAGGAAACGTGAGAGAGTTTAGGGTATAATGGTAAACGTCAATCAATTTTACTTAAAATAGAATATATAATTTAATGGAGAACTTGATAGAATTTGTCAAATTGGACCTAGGTGGAAGATTTTTTGGGTAGGAGAGGGCCTATGTGTACGATTTATCAGAAATATACCCAAATGGCATGTTTTATGTTTTAGAGGCCTGCGTAGAATTAGGGTTGTATGTTAGGGGATTAATTCAAATTACCCAAAATAAATTTTGATCATAGTTTGTATGTCATTATTTTGTTGAGTTTGTTCTTACTTTGAACTTTGTTTCCTATTAATTCTGGTAAAATATGACCCTTTATATGATTTTTAATGCTTTCTGCAACTATTCCTAATCTATCTCACTTCAACTTGATTCCCTCACCTTAGGGTACATGCATTTCTTTATCATTTTCTGAAATTTCTCAATTGTTTTTTATTTAAATTTCAGTACTTCACAAGTAATGTTAGTTTTCACTTGAGCTGTACACTTGTTTATCTTTTTCAGGTATACTAATTTGTGCTAAATCAAAGCTTGCCAAAAAAGTTTTCGCATCCTACTTTTCTGAGGGCACATCAGTAGTGGGACAGAAATGGTGCAGGTTATAATGCTCAACTTTGCTTGTAAAGATTGTGTTATCTTTTCTTAATGTTAGTTTAGCTTGGGAGATTTCCTTATTTGTTTGAGATACTTTTGGTGATATTAAGATGCTCAATCTTATAAGGTTTGTGCTAAAACTACTGCAGAGCTAATGTTAGTTTTGCTTGTAAAGATGCTCAATATAAGGTTTGTTAGTTTTAGCACAAACCTTATATTAAAATCTCTAATAGCTAACAACAATAATAACTAAGCCTTTATCTTACTAAGAGGGGTCAGCTACATGAATTCTTTATTTTTATTACATTCTATTAAATAATAATTTCTCATTTAGCTCCAAATATGTAAGATTATTTCTTATAATTTCTTGTTATGTATTTTTTAACCTTCTTTTTTCTCTTTTTATATTGGTAAGATTTAATAATTCAACTTTTTTTATTGAAGCTTCTATCGGCATATGGTTTATATGTCCAAAGTATTTAAGCCGACTCTCTCTCAGCCTATTTTCAATTAAGGCTACTTTAATCTTCTCGAGAATATCTTATTTTTCATCTTATTATTTCACATATACTTGCTCATTTATTTTATCATTCTTATTTTTGTGATATTTATTTTATTTGTATGTTTTTGTTTTGTAGGCTAGCATTCAGCACTATATATTATCACTGGCTTTACAATTATTTTATAAAATTTACTTTTAAGTTTAATTAAATTTTTTCTATCACATAATACACCAGATACATTATTCCATTGTATTTATCCTGTTAATAACATCACCATCTAATTCACCATTATTCTGTATGATTGATTTAAGATATTTAAATTGTTTTCCTTTTCTAATAATTTGATTTTCAATTATTATCTTCCAAATACAAGTGCTTTTATCTTGACTAAATTTGCACTTTATATATTTAGTTTTTGACTAATATGAAAACTTTTAGATTCTATGGTATTCCTCTATAACTTGAGTTTCGTTTTAACCTTATCTCTAGTCTTATCAATAAAGAGAATATATAAAATGCAAACCTTAAGCTTTAATAGCCAACTAATCTAAAAGTTTAACCTTATAGTTGTGGCCCAGAAATAATTTTATATTTTTACTCATCTTTAATGTGCAAGTTTATTGGTTTTGTAATGTTTATTTAGGGCCTGTTTGGAGACAGGACTAATTTAGTCCTTGGACTTTTTTTTGGCCTAATTTAGGATTTTGAGGTTAGAAAAAGTTAGTGTTTGGTATGTGGACCAATAAAATCTAATAGAAATAACTTTTTTCAATATTTTAAATAACAATCTTGACGTTATATATACATAATTTTTTAAAATTAATTATTAAAAATTTCCTGTAATTAACGCATACTTATTATTTAATGTAAAATATTTAAAAAAAATTGCTGAAAAGTCCTTATAGTTTTTCGAATATTACATGATAGGTCCTCTGCTATTAATTTGAACAAATTATTAATTTTACCCAGCTTACCATTTCAAATGTTGAAATTTATATTNTTTTTTTTTTATATTAATAATTACAAAACTTATATATAGTTAATATTTTTTTATATAATTTAAAATTTATGAATATGTATGTTTAAATAAATATTTTTTTCTGTAATACTTCTTAAATTGTATTAAATATTACTAATAACAGCTTTTACAAATCAATAATATAAACATAAACTATTATTGCAATGCATCAAGAGCATAAA
>JAEMOT010001250.1:69207-113317 GCA_019297695.1 Apostasia ramifera
ATTACGAGTCAAATTCAAGCAAGTTGTTGAGCTCACCTAGAATTTTTTTTTTTTTTAAAGTTGCTTCTAATTCGAGGCTTCCCTTTTTTTATTGATTTCATGAGAAGAACAGCTCATTCAAATTAATTTTTTCTATAAAAAAATATTATAATTTTATTACTTCAATTGTTACATATATANTTTTACAAATCAATAATATAAACATAAACTATTATTGCAATGCATCAAGAGCATAAATATTTAAATAACATTTTGTTTCGTAAATGATCCAATTATTTTTCAGAAGGCAAGAATGATTATAAACTCTTGTACATAATTAGAATAGCAATTAGACCAGAATAACAACTCCAGTAGCAAATGGACAGAGCAATAATATAATTCTAACAGCAACATAAAAATTAAATAGACAGCAACAACCACATAATTCCATGGATATTTGAAAAAAAAATTTGCATTTGACGATGTACAATACCATATTGAGTTGACAAAGCATATTGTAGGATAACATACAACACAACAAAACTTCAAATAGGAAATGAAAGAGGAAATAAATTACAATGCTGCATCTGTTGATTGTGATCACAAACTTCAAATAAGAAATGGGACAAAGAAATAGTGAGATTCAACGAAACCATCTCTAATGTCCTGCTCCATCGCAAATTTTATAAAACCGCCATCATTATCTTCCCATTGAAATAAAACACATTGCAGGCTTCCCATTGAAACTATCATCATTTTGCACAGTTGTTGATTGTAGCTGTAACCGCCATCAATATTTTCTGTACTTTTTCCTGTTATACATTGCAAAATATTCAGACCCAATAAAATTTGTAGTCCTATGCTGCAAATAATTATCTTCCCAGCTGAAATAGTACACATTGCAATAGTGAGAAGAGGACCTACTGAATCGGTTCTGGATTATATATATTACTTGTCACCTTCACTCCATTCGTTGCTCTGGGTTATTACCTGTTGAAATAAATAAATTAGTTTTGTAACATTCACCTATATATATATATATTTAAAACATAGCTTTTTATTCATACAATTTCATTGTTGTCATAATATGTCAGCCAGTCTTCCTCTGATCATTTCTCCTCTAACACTGTCTCCTATACTTGTATTGAATACCATTGAAGTCAAGCGAGTAGATTGCCCTCTTCCAACATCTTGTTCCATACGTGCATTCCCTTGATGTAAAGAGATAAAATTAAAAATAATGGCACAGACAATAACGATCTTCACTTGAGACTCAAACGGAAACTGTTTCATGCGAACTAAAATTTGAAACTTTTGCTTCAATATTCCAAATGTCTTTTCAACTATGTTCCTTTTCAAAGCATGTCTATGATTGAATATTTCTTCTTTGCGTTTGTAAATACGTGATTGTTCTGTCTGATAGTGACTCAGATGGTAATTACAACGGCGGTAAGGTGCAATAAATTTGTCTATATTTGCGTACCCAGAATCAACAAAGTAATACTTTCCTGTACAATATATAATGAATGTTACAATTAAATTCAATACGACATATTCATAAATAGAATAACTTCATTTCATTTACCATTTGGTACAAAGAAATCTGTATTTTCAAGGGCCCATCGCGGTACTGTGCTATCAGCGGCGGATCCACCCCATCCAGCAACAACGAAATGAATCATACTGTCAAAGCCGACAGCCATCATAACATTCTGGGACATACTACCTTTGCGATTAATGAAACGCTCATGCATTATTGAGGAAATAATAACCGGAATATGTGTTCCATCAATAGCTCCTACTGCATCCTATAAAATGCAAAAGTTATTAAACCAAAAAAAAATAAATATAACGAATACTTTATATTGTATATCGTAAATCTGATACTTTGAATATATTTGAAGTTGTGATAGCATCTGAAGAAGAGTCTACTGTGTATTCAACATTGGGAACGTTGAGATACTCTCTCTCTAAACCAAATAATCCATCTAGTATTAAATTGAAATACCGACTAGTAGTCTCAAGTGAGTGTTGGAAGAATTCTGCAATAGTTCTCAAACTACAACTATGAGTAATGACATGTAAAAAAATGGCTAATTGTTCTGCCGCTGTGATATTGTGACTATTCTCAATTAGTCCTCTTAAAAGAAGTTCATCCCTTAATCTCAAGAATGTAGGTGCTGACATGCGCAAATTATCAGCAGTACGATCTGGGTGTCCTCCGAGCAAATCCTGTATATATTGATGCCCACTATAACTGCGATTGTACATAGGTCTTCTAATAGATGTAGTAGCAACAGTTTCCATTATATCATCTTCAATTGATTGATCTATGTCATTGCCAGTTAGATAATCTCTCCACTCATATCTGCAACAAGCAAATACAACAAATAGAGATATTTTAAAATCACAATATCAACATAAGCAATGTGCTCAATTGTAAACAGAACAATAATCAGTCAGGTTGTTCAATAAAAGGTAAAGTACAGTCACAAAAATATTTTATACCAAAACAAAAGCGACCATATGAATCCGAAATAGTAATTGAGCCTCATGCACCAAAATATCCGTATCACTTTATACCAAAACCAAAACAAAAACCAAAAACTAATAATTAAAGATAGTCTGATTAAACAAAATAAAATACTAATTAAAGCGAGTCTGATTAGCATAATTTCAAAACTAATCAGATAGATCATTGTCCGATATAGGTTCTTCATCAGAAAAGCCTGCAAATGTCAGAAAAGATTACAATCTAAAATGTTCGAGGCTAATTGAAATCTGCAGGTGGCTGAGGAGGGGGATTCCAGGCTGGCTCATTACAAAACACTGGATTTTGAGAAACAACATATTCAACCAGCTTGGTTAGAACTACTCCTTCAACATTCAGGATCATAATTTTGTTGTTGTCACTTGAAGCTGCAAATGCTCCCATAGCAATAATTACAGTAGCAGAAATATTGGGAATGTTATTGATTTTTAACATGCATTTCTGCATGTTGTCGTCCGAACGTGAGAGAAGTTGATTTTTCTCAATGCATGCATCCGTATATTTCTCTTGAATCTGTAACCTATCAAGGCTTACAGATGATACAGATCTTTTTCTTTTTCTGCTACTACTCGATGATGTAGGCACTTGATTAAATGAGGTCGGGGCATCATTGACAACACGTGTTGTATCCTGCTCTTCTTCTTCTACTTCTATTTCTTCAATTGATTGGTGGGAGCCATGTGGTAATCGCCGCCTGACATGAGCACTCTGACCTACTTCAGTGCTTTTTTGACAAATTTTGGTCATGACGTCATAGTATTTGAATGATTTTCTGCGACAAACTTGATATTTGCTATTTTCCTATTAAAGCAAAGAATGTGATGTTATTATAATCTCTATGAAAGATAGTTCAATCAGTTCTATAAAATAAATTCTTACCGTTATGACACTATCCCAAACCACATCCTCAGCTTCCAACATTTTTGTCTCCTCATTCCAACTAAACCCACTTTTATGACGCAGCTCATGGTATTTTCTCCATTTCTCCTTTAATTTCTTCCATGCAGTCTGCAAGATTTTTAAGGGCCTCTCTTTTCCTAGTTGATCCGCAAACTTCTGCACTATGATTGGCCATTCAACTGTCATAGGAGAACCCTTCAATACTCTTTTCTCATCAAATGCATATTCAACTAGTTCAACGAGTTTGTCATACTCAGAGTCGGACAAACCCATCGTCCTTTTCTTCTGCCTCGACCCAGACCCAACTTCATTACCTTGGGTCATGTTTGCATTTGTTGTCTCATCCATTTTTAATGGATGATTATTTTTAATATCTGAAAGAAGAAATAAATATGTAAAAATAAGTAGAAACTAAATAAAAAATACAATCACACATGCATAACCTAATAAAAATATAACTCTACTGGAGTTGTAAATTTTTGAAATAATTTTGCAACTTACGCCGAAAATAATCCGTAATCAGCTTTTGTGTGGGAGAAGAATTAACTTTGTGATGTGATGAATATGAAAGACCTCCATGTATATAGGAGAAGTTGCTTGATTCACAATCCGAATTAATGCTCACTTTGAATTTGGGCTTAATTATTTTCTCAAATATTTTTCTCTTTCTACGATGAAGGGTCATTGTCAAAACTAACATGAACAAAAAAATAATAGGCATTAGTCATCTCCTTTTGGTAATCAATCTCATATGTGCACAATTTTACATTAACAACTTCATATCATAGAAAATTTCAATAATTTGATATCCAATATATTACTAATAAATAAACAAGCACGATAAACGAAATTGAAGGTCATAATAATTTTCATATGCATTCCACAGATCCAACACATTACAAGAAGAAAAATAAGAAAAAAAATGATAAGGTGTGAAGATGAAAGAACCTACCTGCATGCATGTCAATTTCACAGAAAATAAACATCCAAACTCATCAAAGATGCAAGCAAAACGGGAGAAAAAATTCAATGAACTCACGTTCACTGTACAGAAATTAAGAAGTAAAGGGAATAAAGATACCTGCCCTCAAAACAAATCAATGCGACTCCTCGGAAGAAGAAACCTAGGTGGTGCGTAGAAGAAGAAATAATTGTTGCGCCCGATCCTGAAAATACAGCCTGTTTGTTTGGCCGCAGAAGAAGAGGAAAGATATTAATATAAAAACTTGTTAATTTATAAGAAGATATTAATCTCCTTGCACTTACTAAGGACAAAGTAATAGCAAGTGCTAAAGCATAGGTCTTTCTCTGGATGGATGTTGCATTATCAATCTGTTCCAAGCAATGAAATAAAAGCCAGAAAAGTGCTTGTTACATCAGTGTTCAGCAATTTTGTGACCTAATCAAGTAAATCATAATACGGAGTGGAAAATATGACAAAGAACAAGACAGCAGAAACAAATGAGTTAAAATTTCCAAATAAAAGCAAAAAATTATGAACCAAACTCACTGTAGAAATATTGGGAATCAACTAGAAAGACGCTAGCATCCATCATTGGTGAAGCAAAAGAAAATTATGAGATTCCATGCAGGAAGTACTCAATGCAACTCTGTGTACTGGTAAACTTCACGAAATGTTTGTGATAAAAGAAGACAATATTGCAAAAGACTTTTGACAAACCATTATACAACATCAATATTACACAGTTCAGTGCTGCATAGTGAATAATTACATCGAGGGCAAGTATTTACTGCATGGAACTTGAATCTATTATTAACCCAAATTAATAAGGTCAAGAACAAGATGATGGAAGAACAAGATGTGCGTATGATGGAAGAAAAATTCAAACAAGTGATGCAATTTAACGATGTCATAATTACTTGCAGAACTTTTTGTTCTGTTCTTGCTCACAGATCTCGCCTAACAAACGGCCGCAGAAGAAGGAAGAAGAAGTCCTAGCGTAGCTTCCAGACAATACTCGCCATTGCGAAACAAGGCGACAGGCGTAGAAGAAGAAAGAAGAAGAAGGCCCAGTGCACAAGAGAACAAAACTCACCACCAAATGTGCGCAGGTGATGAAGCCCTAGCGCAAATTCATCACAAAAGTCGCCGTCGCGGAACAAGGCTACGGGCGTAGAAGAAGAAAGAAGAAGATGGCCCAGTGCACAGGAGAACAGAACTCACCACCAAATGAGCGGAGGCAACGAAGCCCTAGCGCAGCTTCGTCACAGAAGTCGCCGTCGTGGAAGAAGGCGACGACCGCAGAAGAAGAATGAAGAAGAAACCCTAGCGCACAAGAGGACAAAACTCACAATCGTAGACAAAGGCGACGGCCGCGAAGAAGAAGACGACGGCTGCGAAATAGGAAGGAGGCGACGGAGACAAATCCCTAGCGACGACTGCAGAAGAAGGAGGCGACGGCTGCGGAAGAAGAAGGAGGCGACGGCTGCGGAAGAACATGGAAGGAGAAGCCCTAGCGACGGCCGCAAAAAAAAGGTGACGGCGGCGGAAGGAGCCCTAGCGCACGCAAAAAAAAACTCGCGATCGCTTCTGCGGAAGGGCCTGTTCGGACTTTGCACGCGAAAGTTCTGTTTTCTCTCACGCGATTCGGACTGATTTGGGGCCGGCGCGTGCAAAGTCCAAAATAGCCTTGCCTCCAAACAGGGCCTTAGTGCGAAAGGTATTCCTTTAATGAAGACATTCAAGTGATAGATGATCCAGATCGTTTCTTATAGTATGCTTTCTGATTGATAATGTAAATTATTTTACATATTTTAATATATATCTTGTTTTTTAAAATTTAAATTGGCTAAGTTTATTCAAATTAAATTTTATTAATTTGATTTAGTCATATTGGATTATACTATTTCAATGAATAAAATCTAATTAATTTAAATTAGTTAATGTTTTTTTAAAAAGGAATGAATACGATCGATGAATGAAACTTGCCTTGTGTATAATTTTTTAAGATGACTTAGCTCATGGATTTCAGAAGTGATCAATATCCTGGAAGAGAAGGACATAGAAACCTTAAGTGAGAATCTTAGAAATCCTAGTTATTCATTAATTGTTTTTCCATATTTTCTCAATCCTTTAAATCCTGGATACTTTCCTTTCGATGTTCTGCATTAATTTTGGTATCAGAGCGTGTATCCTGTAGTAGCTTTAGTATCAAAATGTGTTATCCCGCATTAGTTTTAATATCAGAGCGCCTTGTCCCATATCACTCTCTCTCTCTTTATAGTGGGATAAATGGCACTTGAACCTCACCTTAGAGTCTCATACCATGTTAAATTTATGATAACCAATTGACATAAAAATACTTAAGCTTGTACGTTACGACTTAGGAGTATGTTTATGTTCTCAATCCCTTTACTTAGCTAGCTACATGTGGTTGTTTAGGAGTGGAAAATATTTTCTAATGCTCTGCGTGCTGAAGTTGGGTAAAGCTGCCTATCTATTCATTAGACTTTACATTTGATCCATTAGAAATATCACGATGTGTTGCGTTGCTGCTTCTTATTAGTTATATGTAACTTGAGGTGATGTGCATTCTAAAAAGCTTAATCTTGCTATATAGATAATGCATACTCAAACCATGATAGTTTCGTATCTAACATTCCAAACTCAAAAACATGTAATTAAGACACCTCCTTTACCTGCTGTTAGAGTTTGGTTGACGAATGAAACTGCAGTGTTGGTGTTGACTTCTGTTTTATTCAAGATCTTGCAGTTAACACACTGATGTTTTGAGATTGTAGTTGTGCTTGTCATTGTATTGGGAATACTTGCTTTCTCAATTAGAGGTGTAATCCTGCTTCTTCATTTGAGCTTCTTTAGTCCTGTTTCTTGTGCTAGACTTCACCCATCTACGCTGCTTCCTTGGCACTGGTTCTACCCTCTTTGCCTTTCCCTTTGTGTTGCGCCACCTCTATTCTACACTCCCTATTGTTTCCTACTTTGGAGCATAGCCCATCATTGTTCCTCCATTTGCTTTCTTCTTAAGGATATTGCGCACTGTGGTTCAGTGTTAGGGCATGAAGTTGGAGAGGAAGAAAGGCATCAAAGTTAGGCAAGTTGTCATGCTAAAGTTGCTGCAACCTGATCTCAACTGAAAGCAGAAGTTCTTGTTTTCTGCAGTGGAAGGGTGAAAACGAATTCAATTCTAGAATTTGCACTGCTATAGATTAAGATGACAAAACCTCATTGATGTGGCTAACTAAGGTAGAGGACAATGGATGTCACGACGAAGTTGCCATAGATTGCTGGAGGTATCAAGCTGGTTGGACGGAAGCATGTTGGACTCCAGTGTTTTGCCTGCACCTGTCTAGTTGAGATGGATTTATGGGACCATTTGTAAATTCACTCTTTTCATAAATAGAATGTTTTATTTCTCATTCGTTACTATACTACTTTAAAGTACTGTTTGGTTGGAGCTAAATAAACCACCAATTTCTTCTAAAAACACTTCCATCGATATTTTATATTTATTTGGCAACATACATAATTTAAATATTTAAAATCAACTTTCACATCCTGTATAAATTCTAATATTAAAAATTAACATTATTTTATATCATACACACACTTTAATTAAAAAAATCAACTTTATTTCACATCTAACACAATCCTCAATAATAAAATAACTTTATTTCACATCTAGCACAATCCTCAATAATAAAATAACTTTATTTCACATCATAATGTTAAAATATATATATATTTTCTTTCTCTCTTTTTATCTCAAAAAAACCTAAAATATCCGAAAAACACTCCAATCAATGGAGGCATAAATGTGGTATCTTTAAGTTCCATGTTTGGACGAGATGTGAATGCTCAGATGGTTGAGTGGCCGTACTACATTGGACTACATTGAAAATGATTGTGTCAGGAGAGGATAGGTGTAAGGTGTTTAGGTTATGTTTATTATCGACCCATTGAGACTCTTGTATGTAAATGTGAGGGGGTCCAAGTTATGCAGGTAAAGAAAGAAAGATAAAAACTAAAATGGTTTGAGATGTTGTGGTTATATGACCCTGACTTACATGGATATACCGAGAGTATTACTTCAAGTGGAAGTGAATTGAGAAAAGGAATCCATGCCTCGGCCTCATGTAGTTTGGTATTTAAGGCTTTGCTGTTCTTGTTATTGTGTTTTTATGCATTTAAATATGTTGTGTGCTGTGAAGTGACTGGGATTTGGGTGTTTAATAATGTAAAAGGTGAAGTTTAATGTTTTTTCATGTAAAAGTCCTATAATTTCACTACATATAATGATTTATGTCACTTGGAGTTCCTGCACACGACTAAATTATTCATTCTATTACACTGATGATGTAACTGGAAAAATTATCGTGATGCTTATCTTAGGTATTGGATTATCAAGTTGCCTTTATGAAATTATGTAGGACGATTTGAGGATGTTTACCTTTCAATTTCAATCACTTCCTTCTATGTGAAATATAACTCAAATCCTACTGTTTTATTGCTGAAAAGGTGAGTATATGATGCTATGTTATATGAAATGATTCCAAGTCTCTTTTGTGGTTTCGTGGACTCCCTAATCATGGCCATGCATACTGAAATCAAAGTTTGACGATGAAGATTAATTTTGAAACATTGTAGATATTCAAAATTTCAGAAAGACTGAACCAGATCCTCCTAAAGTTCGGAAACTATCAAAGATTTATCGTGCACTTGTGACAGGGATCCTTGAACATAATGAGGTAAATCAAATCATTTATAGACATTTTCATGGTATTGGCCTTTAGCCTTGCATTTTATTTGGTCAGGGCCACTTGATTCAAGCCAGTTTCTTTTTTTTTTTTTAACAAAAAGCATGTTGGCATGTGTTTTATATGCTCACATTTGTAAGTCCGTCATGGTTGTTCTTTAATATGAGGTTACTGTTGTGAGAACCAAAATATAGTTGCATTCTTTTTGAAACACAGTAATCAATGTATCTGTTAAAATGAGTTTTACATAACTTCGACCTGTCTGTCAATCATGAATGTTTGATTATAGTTTGTTTAGCATTTATGCTTTTGTTTCTCATCTTTTTGTAACACTCCAGATATGCCCATAATTGATATTATCATCGCCTGTGGGGTTGTGTTTGTTGTGAAGTGCTTAAAGGCTTAAGCAATTGTAGTCAGGTCCTACTGAACATACAATTAATAATGGATAATAAGTTTTCCTTGCTTATAGGCAAATGAAAATATGTTTATGTTTTCAAAAAAAAATAATGTTTTTCATTGTATTCAGAATACGATATTAGATTGTTTACTATATTTATAAAAATGGATTATTATCGCTAATAAAAAAAGGATTATAATCACTATGTATTTAAAAACTATATTTGATGCTCTTATTATTCTATCTAATGCTTAATTCTTTCTAAACTATATAGTCTAATAAAGAATTTTCCTTTTGAAGTTTCCTTTGGGATTATAGGTGCAAACATTTCCTTCATGTACAATATTTATTTCACTTGTTTTGATATTATTATTATTATTATTATTATTAGGGTAAATATCATCTAAGTCCCTGGGATTAGGGGGTAATATTAAATACGTCCACAATTTTAGAAATCTTTCAATTGGGTTCCTGAAATTGATATTACTATTTCTGTTAGGTCCTTTTTATAAATTTTATTTTTTTCATTCCCTTTAAATAAATTTTAAAAATTAAAATTTTAATTATAAAATGATAAAAATACTCTCTCCTTTCTCCCACCCATAGTTGCCAAACTCGCTCCGGTTGGTTGCCGCTCACGACCCTTTGCCCTTAAGCAACCACTACTCACAGGACCATCTTCTCCATTGGTCACCCATGTTGCAACTACCCGCACGCGGTGGCAGCAACGACTCTGTGGCCACGGTGGGGGAGATGGGAGGTATAGTGATGGGTATAATAGTAATTTAAGATATATATTTTTTAAAAAAAATTAATTGCAATAGAAATATCAACCTCAGGGATCTCATTAAAAAACTTTTGAAATTATGGATCTACTAAATATTACCTCCCAATCTTAGGGAACTTGATGATATTTACCCTTATTATTATTGTTGGCAATTCTATCTGATTAATTTGAACTTGCAGTGGTTTTTTCAACACTGAGTCATGCAGAGCTCAAGGTTGATAGAATGTATTGAACAAGTCTAGTACTCGATAAGCAAACACACATGCTTGTCGAAGTTAATAATTTTGGATCCGTAGCATTTAAGGTTTAACAGTGGAAATTTCAGTAACAAAGAAAAAGAGCCTTCCATAACAAAAGTTAAAAGCTTACATTGCAGAAGGGGATTGGGGGTGGAGAATTGGGTATCGCAACTAACCATATTCAAGGGACCCAATTTAAACGTCAGGTGGCAGCAAACTTTGTTACGGGGAATGCTACTTATTGCCTTGCAAGTAATAGCAATGGAACTGGGAGAGATGGTGAATAATATAAGTTCCAATTATGTAATATGTATTACATTTGGGAGTAAAAGCTTCATGATGTAATTGAATATTAGAGTTTTTGCAAAATATATCCATTCATTTCTAGAGGCTATTCCCCTATTGCAGGTTATAATTGAGCAACCTATTGGTCTGATGCATTATCCAGGGGTTGCCACGGGGCTTTATGTTGCGTCCTCTGAAGGTTCTGTTGCTTCAGCTTCACTTTCCTTTTGTCTACTTAGCAACATTTTTTTTTCTTTTTCTTTCCAGACAAATCAAAAGCCGCACAGAAAATGTGATCAAATAGGCACAAAGCTTTTTCATTAAATTTGTCATTGCATAACATGAATGCTCCATTCTTTTTCATTGTACTTTAAATCAAACACAGAAAACTTATTTGCTTGATATAGTGCAGTTTATACGCCTGAAAAAGAATGATGCATTTCTCAACATTTTAATAGGGAAACCTGCTTTAAGTACAGTACTAGTGCTTGAGAGAGATTTTCAGCATGGCCAAACACTAGTGCAGGTATTCATGTCGATTATTTCATATTTCTATTTCTTACATATCTTGGTCACCATTACTTTAATATGATAAGAGATTGACATTGTTCTTATGTTTAATAAGGAAGAATGTTTGATACAGTCCTAGAAGTTGTAATTTTTGAAATAGCTACTTGTCAAGATCTAGTCACCGTAACTTGAATTAATTAGGCAACACAGTTGGGTTATTGGTAACTGGTTGTGAATAGACCTGGGCATTGGTCGGTTAGCTCGGGTTCGTGCCGGATCTATATCGGGTCATAAAATCAACTTATATATAATTAACCCACCTCATCTCACATAATGGGTAAAAACATTGAGCCCAAGCTCGGCCCGAGTCAGGCTTAGGCTCGGCTGGGTCGGCCCGAAACTGCCACCTGCAACTGGCTGCATCGTGGGCGTAAAACCGCGCTCTTTCGTGGAAGGACTGTCAGGTCCAAGGACATGTCAAGCGCAGAGGGCTTGCCGCTCATTTTCGCGAAGGGGCTGTCGAACACTGAAACAATGCGCCCGAGTCTCGACCGCAGGAAAAGCGATGAGGAAGCTAAGGCTCGCTGGAGACTTGTTGATGGGGATGTGGGAAGCATACGGAAAGTCAGATCTGGCAGGGCACTGGTTGGCGAGCGGCGGTGAATTCACGCTAATAGAGCGGCAGACTTTGTAGCTTCCTTTTCTTGTTTCGATGACACAGAGTGGCATAGGGGCATGTTCCTCCCACTCGATTTTTGTGCGATCCTCAACGAGGATCGAACCTTTTGTACCTGATGTATCTTTTTACTGTTATAGTATTATAGGCTACGGCCGAATTTCAAAAAAAAAAAAAAAAGAAAACCACGTGCTGTTTTTAGCCCTCCGTGTCAACTTTGCGTTCACGGTGTGGTCCAAGCACGAGGCACTGGATCTGCAAGTAGTCGGAGGGAAGGAGCAACCCCAAAAGCGACACAATTTCCACGCGTCACAGCATCAGCTGAGAATGTCGGCAGAGCACGCTTTGTCGCTCCACAATTCCTTCGGCAAGCAACGAGAACCAAGTTGGGATTGCCCCAAACTTCGGGAGTTGTAAATATCACTTGTGATATTTAAATAGAGGTTGACACCCTTTGACCAATAATAACTAAGCTTTTATTCTACTAAGTTGGGTCAGCTACATGAATCGTTTATTTTCATTGCACTATCAAATAACAAATCCTTATTTAGCTCCAAGTAAGCAGGATCATTTTTTATAGTTTCTTGTTGTATCTTTTTTGACCTTTCTCTTCCTCTTTTTACATTGACAATATTCAATAATTTAATTTTTTTTACTGGGGCTTCTATCGATTTATGATTTATATGTTTAAATCATCTAAGTCGACTCTCTTTGAGCTTATCCTTAATTGAAATTACTCTAATTTTCTTCCAGATATATTCATTTCTTATTTTGTCCTTTCACGTATACCTATTTATTCATCTTAGTATCTTTATTTCTGCAACACTTATCTTATTTGTGTGTTCTTGCTTTACAGGCCAATATTTGACGCCATATAATATCGGTAGTCTTATTATTATTTTATAAAATTTACCTTTAAGTTTGAGTGAAATTTTTCTATCACACAATATATCTAATGCATTTTTCCACTTTATTCATCCTGCTTTGGTCCTACTAATGACATCACTATCTATTTCATCATCATTTTGAGCGATTAATCCGAGGTATCTAAGGCGCTCACTCTTCTCATTAAATCAAAATATCAGCATGATGGGTAAAGTGACTCAGATAAAAGAAATCCAACATGACATCATGACAGCATAGCACCTCGCAGCGACTAAGAACATTGAACATTGCATTACGTACCACTCCATGTCGAAAGGCATAATCAAGATAAGATACACATTGCACAGCATGCTTGCCTCTTACATTCAGGAGCTTAGTGCGACACAAACAACAATATCGATCTCCACAAATATAGGTATTAACAAAAATAACTAATTATAACTTGAAAAAAGTATGATCAACGATAAATTCTGAGCGTGATCATTGGTCATACATTGGAGCACCAATTTGGAAAGTGAGGAGCATCGAGTCAGCATGTGATCGGGCTACAACCTAATCATAGGAGTAGCCAAAGAAAGAAGGGGTTTAGGCGGGGCAACTACTTTTGCTGATAAGGTTGCGAACACAGTACCAGATAACATAGATGAAATTCTTTCATGCTCTCAAGTTAGTGGCAAAACAATTGATAGACAATCCACATGACAGAATATGAGCTTGAAGGGAAGCAGTCTGATAACAAGAAGCATAAAGGGCATAGGAGATGACATCCACAACTAACAAAATTCCTAGGTTGCCCAAACAAATAGGCAACATGGTTAAACGCCACTACAAATGTCCAAAACTGGAGTTTTCAGTGACGATAATACGCTCACGATAAAGACGAGAGTCTAATCAAATTTTTCCAACAAAGGAAAATGGTCTAGCTGTATGGGAGTATGCATAAGCTTAGGCATGCCTAAACATATTCAAAGTGCAACAGCTCAATTGTGGCTCGCTAAGAGAGAAAGTCGATCCATATGGGTTACCTTATTGACGACACGATGTGAGCCAAAGCAGTGATAAGTGCAACATCATGTCTATGACCACACTAAGGAGTAGGATTAAAGAACAAAAGGGTACATATTGGAATGAGCAAAAGATGAATGTAAATACAGTTTGGTGGAGCCACTATTGCAAGGAGAGTATAATAGCATGTTAGAGAAAGGCAAATGACATGGTGTTGGTATGCTACGAAATATGACTACTTGCCACCTAAAAACACTATCAGCTAATGCAGCATCAAGATAGAAGCCTTAGGAGGTCATGGGGGGTGACTTTATGCTAGTTAAAGCGGAAGAAGCCAACAATCAAGAGGGAAGGGACGTCACAATGGATTCAAGCTGATAAGTTGTTTGTATATTTTTGAATATTAATGCAAAAGTAGAGTATTTCCATCTTAACATAGATTAAGAACATTGACTAGGTTTATTATTGATGCATCATATTTGGAACATTTATAAGATGACTTGTATGTTTTCAGTTGTTTTTACACATTCAATGCGTTATACTAAATTATAAATAACATTATTAAATTGGTTGTATGTTGTCTCATAACTTCCAATTGTTCTCTATTCAGAGAAATTATTAACTTTAGTGTCTAATTTACAGCCATATTAAATGATGCCAGACTTCCAGAACCAAATTTGCCTGCTTTCTTATGATCATGGTTAACTAACAATGATGCCGTGGAAGTGGCATTAAATTGTTTTCACCAATGCATAGCCTTTAGTTCTACTATTACTTCACTATGGCTCATGTTGATCTATAGCAGGTTGAGATTCATTCTGGGCGGCCACATCAAATTCGTATTCATCTTGCTTTCATTGGACATCCACTTGTAGGTGAGTTAACGACTCTCATGGAGTGCTAAATTTCAGTGTCTGAACTAATACAATTCTACGATGTAAACAATGTCATTAAGAATCTTAGCCTCAAAATTGGTTGAGGCAAGCAACGAGTTGTTTAATTTTTGTTGTAAGTTGCTCATCCAAAAAATGAAATAATAATGACTGCGCTTGTAGCAGATGATTGTGTATATATTACTTATTAATTACCTATATTGATCAACGGATTTGTAGTATTCATTGATCCTATATGACTGATTAATTTCATGTCCGATAACACTGGTGAAATGCTCAATTTCAGTCTATTAGTATTTTGCTGCTATCTTCAAATTTTCTGCATTGTTGAGGTATTTTTCAAAATAGTGCCGTCAATCAAGAATGTGCCTAAAAATGGCATAAAACAAAGTATTTCATTTAAATAAAAGCATGTGGGCTTTAAATTGATTGAGAACTACATAATAATTATCCATAAGTTCTTAAAACTTGAGTGATGATATGCTCCTTACACAGTGGCAATGACAGCGAAAGCCTTAATCTCAAAGTTGTTGGGGTTAAGGACATGGATTTTTTCTTTCAAATCCTTCATTATTCAACTAGCATGATGCTTGCAGTAAACTGCATGAAATTATAGACCTTTTCAATTTCTATATAAGATTTCGTATTGTATATAGCTTTCAGCTAGCTGTACGATTGTTATGCCGTATTAATTTAGAAATTATGACTCAGTATATATAAACTATAATGTGAAGAAATTATGATATTATATTAATTAAAGCTTGCTGTTTATGTAAAATGATACATATTAGTTATACTTATATATAACTTTTAAGTTAAACTATAAAATGCTCGGAACATCAAAAACTTGTATTAAGTATACTGATCATAATTATAATGAGTTAATATCATAATAATGAACTAATATCATTATGATTACATAAGTAAATAATAATAAAATAATTAAATAAATTTTCATATGAGGGAAAGAGCAGATAAAAAGAAGTGTAAGAGAGGGGGGACAGCTATAGAATTTGTTTTGCTAACATTTTTTAGCTTTTATATAATCGTTTTTAAATAACTAAGTGAAGGCTAAGATTGGAAATGCAAATTTATAGGGGTAAAAATGGAAATGGCAAAGTTAACCAGCCTAGGGCACTAAGTTTAATATAGTATAGGAAATGCTCTCTGTGAACTTATGCTCTTTAAAGATCAATAGAAAACACCTCAAAATATGTTCGCTCTTCGGAGGTTTTTGTTAGTTGTTTTGCACAAAGATATCCTCCATAGCTTCTTTCCTTCGGCATAAAATTTGTCAGCTCTCTGATGTCAAATGGATTTCCCTTGCCCTTCATTCAGCACACTTCCCCACTAATTGAATGATTTGGAAGCTTGATTTCATGTTATTACCTTGCTGGCAAAATAATGTTTAGGAATTAGGAGTCTAAGGAAAAACATTGTTGAGATTTTTAAACTTTTTCTTCACAGAAATGTTTTCAAACTTCTACCTTTTTCTAGATCATTACTGATTTATTGCACCTTTAAATCGTATTTTTGATAAAGAGCTCAATGTCCTGTGGCAGACAAATTTATTCATTTTCCTGCCTTGCAACAGGAGATCCTTTATACCAAATTGGAGGGCATCCTAAATTATGTCAAACTGATTCTATGGATGACAGTTTTGCTGAAGACGGGTGAGAATATGATTCACAACTTTATATGCTATTTTTTTGTTGTTTACCTCATTCACCCCATTTGCTAACTTTTTTAAAATTATGTTTGTTTAAATTTAAATTACAATAATAAAATTTTGTTGGAGGGCATCCTAAATTATGTCAAACTGATTCTATGGATGACAGTTTTGCTGAAGACGGGTGAGAATATGATTCACAACTTTATATGCTATTTTTTGTTGTTTACCTCATTCACCCCATTTGCTAACTTTTTTAAAGTTATGTTTGTTTAAATTTAAATTACAATAATAAAATTTTGTTTGGGATATATGTTAGTGAGAAGAAACATAATTTTATGTTGTATATGTGTGGCATATGAAATAAAATTATTATTATTATTTTTTATATTAGAGTAGTTCCTTTTAGGCCATAGGGTCATAGCTATTTATTAAAAATAAAGGGAATGTTGTAAATAATGCATTAACTGCCACCCTCGCAAAGCAAGAATTCTTTGGCACAAGTTCTCCCTTTATTTTGATATTTGTGTATGTAAATTGGGTAAATTTTATAGCATCGTATTGGCAGCTTCTAGAGGGCAAGGGCACTAAATAGATGCTAATAAATAAATTTAAAATTTAATTTACTTTGATATAGATTTTATTTATTGCAATTATATCACAATTAAGATAGCTCAGAAGTGCAAATTAGTAATGTGATAATCAACAAGAGGAATCAATATAAATAATTACATACACATGAATAATATGATACTAGCAAGATATGAAAGTGCAAGTAAATGCAGCCAAGATATTATGTAGTTTAGCTTAATCCATGCCTATACCTGCCTCAACGTAATCCAAATTAGGCTGCACATTATGTTTGAAACTTGAAACTTGAAACTTGAACCTCAAAACTCGTTCACAGTTTACCCAATTCAAGCTCGACTCAATTTTTGTATGACTTAATGGTGGGGACACGGATCAACATTTAATTGGACGGCCCGGATGATGCCATGTGTTGAATCAAATTTCAAATTCAAATTAATTAGAGTTATTGGAGATTTTCATATTAACTTTATTTAGATTTAATTTGATTCAGAGCAGACTTAGGAGATTTGAAGACTCAGAGCAGATTTAGGAGATTTGAAGACTTGTCATATTTGGAGCTGATTTTATTTTACTGTAATAGAATTAGTTCCATATTTGCTTTTATTTATTTAATATTTTATTTTTGGCATTTAATATTATATTTTTAAATTTCTTCATGGGATCTCTATATAAAAAGGTTGCCTTGTATTGTAATAGGAAGTACTATTTGATGAATGAAATTATATTTGAGTTTTCTCGCAACCTAGATCTGGGTTACGAAGTTGATATTCCGGTGAAGAAAATGATAAGGTTAGTTTTTGGTGAGAATCCTCAAATTAGCTTTGTTATTCACTTTCTAAAAAATAAATCTTCTCCATCCGTTGCTCTCTATCTTCTCTTCGGATCATCTCCGAGCTTCTCCCGCACTTTGCACATTCGCCCACTTTCAAAGCTCACTGGCCTCCGACGCCCGTTGTTTCCTCATTCCCCGCCTCTGACATGGGCCTACTTCCGCTGCCCGCTTCTTTGTCGACCAGTGTGAGGTGACTTGTCATTTTCTTCACTGCTCGGTTCGCTATTTTGCCTGAGAAATGTGCCACTCAAGCATGCTGATCCAAGCTGGCTACCTTACCTGCGTTGCTACTACTTGAATTTCTTTACTTAAAGTATAATTTCTTTGCTTAAAGTATAATTTCTTTATTGAATCAAATTAATCTGATTATTTGATTTCAATATAAAGTTATTCTCCTGATTTGGACTACTTATTGGGCTTTAATTACACGACCCGACATTTATTTGAGTGATAATTACTATTAGATTTAAATGTGAATTATTTGTCCTAAATTCCTGAGCCTCGAATTTGATTTATTGAATTTAAATTTACATTCTAATCTAATTTGATAAATTCTTATTTATTAGACGATCCAGCGTAATGTTAATTTTAAAATATTTTCGATTTGCGAGATTTAAGAATCTTATTTATCAGATAATATATTTAGAAAATATTGTGCGAGTGATTAAAAATAATTTGCTAATTAATTTTGTTGAATATAAATATGAAATATCATTCATATCTTTTTGTCCCGCATCACTTGAAGTTAGTTCACTCTAAGTAAAGTCAATTCAGCTTGTAGTTGAGTTGATATCTGTATAATGATATTTATTTAGGCTTTCTCGATTATTATGGTATTTTACGTATTTGAATATATTATATAAGGTATATATTGAAGAGATTAATATATAAGTACATACATAATATATATAAGTTTATCTCAAAAAATTATATTTAATATACATTATATATAAAATAAATATTTTTATTAGAAAATATGATTAAAAATTAAGTTCCATTCAATTCGAAAATCGATTCGAAATTGAATTGATTTTAGTTGACTTAAACTCGAAAAGTTTTGAGTTTGAGTTGAGACTAACTTGCTCGAACTCAACTTGTTATCAGCCTTAATACAAATCAATACACTAATAAATAAATATTTTCTTTATATTGGGTAGTGAAATACTTAAATTGCCCTGTCCACGTAGAGGCCATTCTCCTCACTCATGGGTATACAAGCGTCTCCTATAGATTACACACCAATGATCCTCCTCTTCACACGGGGGAATAATTCTCTCCTCTATATCAAACACTAGAGGCTCTTTTCACATCTAGTGTTAAAGATCCAAATTTCCTTCCCTAGTCACCTCAACTAGAGGCCCTTTTCACTCAACCAAGTGAAGGATAAAAGAAAACCAAACCAAATACAAAGATATTACAATAAGTTCAATATACAAACCAAATACAAAGATATTACAATAAGTTCAATATACTAACGTCTCTCCTTCCTAGGATTGCATATTGGAGCACTAAGAGAGATGAGATCACTAAATAAGCACTTAAACTTGATATCTTATAATCTTCTGTTGATCGCCTTAATCAAATTTTAATTACTCTTGTTAAATAGGATTAGTGCACACTTAATTGGGTTCAAAATATTCTCAAGAAGATCATTAATATGCCCCAAAATTACTTTCATTTATATAGAGAAGGTCTCCAATAGCTAGTAAAAGTTTTATCATATTGTGTTTGATTGACCATTTGATCAATTAAGCAATTGGCTGTAGAAATCCCAACGATCACAATTCAAACCATTTTAATCGATCAACACCTATTGATCGATCAATTGGTCAATTATACAAAATGGCACTATCTCTGGTTGATCATCTTTGATCAATCGCTTGATTGATTAAAGGTCACGACTTTGCAAAAACTCTCATTTTAGTTAGATTATTTCAATTCAATTAACCTAAAATCTATCCAACTAACCTAAATCAATCCCTTGATCGATGAAATACTATATCCATTAGTTCTCACAATTGGTTGGTCAACTCATTTTTAATCAATATAAACTCAATCTAACTAATTTATAACTATTCAAATTATGATCCACACAAATCTTAGCTCAGCAATCTTATATCAATTCTACCAAATAAAAATATTAAAAAAATAAAATTAATCTTCAATTCATTTCTTTTTGATCTCCAAGGTTCATTCATCATACTTGATCACTCCAACACTCCATAAATCATGCTTGATTCACTCTTAAACTTCTTTTTTTTTTAATCATGTGTGACGCACCAAGTCAGCAATAAATCTCCAAATCTATTATTAGATTAGATATATCATTAGTTTTAAACTAACATAAATATGGTAACAAATATCAGCACTAATCAAAAATGGGAACCAACAAATTTTTGGCAGATCCCTATAGTTTCAACCTACTAACGGAAAAGGTCCACATTTTTTTAATCTTTCATTAGGGCCCAATACTTTCACCATTATAATGGCTAAATCTCACCGTCACTTCTCCTTTCAATAGATGATGAAATTTCAATTGTTCTCCTAAAATATTATCATCTCCTCTTCCTCTCTTTCTTCTGTCTATTTCTTTTTTTGTTGTTGATCTCCTTTCCCTTCCTCTCTCTCTCTCTCTCTCTCTCTCTCTCTCTCTCTNGGTTATTGCCCCTCGAGATTGATTCAATGTAGCCTTTTATGTTCTCAATGGATTTATCGGTTAAAATCTTAAGAAAAATGTTAGTGGGGACAATCTTTGTAAACAATGGGCAATGTCGACTTCTGCATGTAGTTGGTGGTCGCTGGCAAGCTCGATATCGTCCTTGCTATCGTCTGTTGGTGCGCCAAATACTTGGGAAAGATTCACATTGTTGGCGGCAAGCTTTACGTGGAGGCAAGCAACAGCGGCTTCAACCATGAATGTTGGCAAGAGGATGAAAGACTCAACCCCTCAGACTTTGTACATAGACTATAAGGTCCTTATTGTTAACTCACAAAAGTTTTTGGATCCGAATGAAAGATTTTAAAAATTGTGGATCTCGTTAGTTGCCTAGTTGGGTCAGATTATGGGGACATGCCAATAATTTACCCAATTAATTTTTTTGTTGAGATTTTTGTATGATGTATTTGAGTTTAAGGTTATTTGATAAATGGCCCAGCAAAGTAGTACCAAGTTATTTTTAAGTTTAACCTTCATGTGGTGAATTGCAAAATCATCAAATTATGGAGTGCAATTTGGTGTACCTATTAACTATACTTGAAAGAAGAAGGTTGATGTAGAGTGAGTATGGGGGAAGGAAATGAGCAAAACAAGGTGAAGAAGAAAAGGAAGAAGCAGAAGGAGAAGAGACATAAGGAAAAGAGAAAGAAAAGAAGAGAAGGAGAGGAAGATAAAGAGATTTTTTTTTTGGGGTGGGGGTGGGGTAATGTTCTTTATTAAGTTTATCTAAATCTATAGAATACTAAACTGTGACTCAATTTACAGAAATTATCCACACAGGAAAAATTAACTGCTTTGCGAGGCTAGTGGGATGGTTATCTATTGTTAGGCTTCACTTTATTCTATTCGGCAAGTTATCTTCGGTTATCGTGATTCCAATTTTGACGAATTGTTTTATATAATCTTTTCCTTGTAAGTATATATACACATGATTCAAAATTGCTTTTGGTTGCCCCTATTTATGTTTATCTTAACGAGATTATTCAATTTATCACTTCCTTGTGCATAGATGAGTACTGATGAATGGTGGCTGGTCACCTTTAGTTGTTAATGTATTTGCTTACATGATTTGATAGTGAGTAGTTGTAAAAATAATGACTCTAGCTGCCACATACTCTTTCTAATCTTTATGCTTTCAAAATGCAGAGGTATATTCTGAGAATTTCCTACAAGCCAGTGTGCTAATTCTTACCTACGAAAATTAGAAGTTTTTTGAATATTCCATAACTGCATTATCTAAATTATTGATTCCATCTACTAAAATGCCGTTTATTGTTATACAATTCGGTTCTATTTGTTTCCACCTTTGCTGTCTAGGGGTTACCGGAAACCAACAAGGCCTGTGCCAGGAGATTGTGGTTATCACCTGCATGCTTATCAGCTTGTTTTCTTTCACCCATCCTTGGACAAGGTACACCACATTGAATTGAATGTTTTGTGGAACAAAGTTCTCATGCCAACGTTAAAGAATATCATGATTGGGTGCTTTACATTGTACGCTAGTAATACATATTTAGGTCATAGCATTCAAGGGTTGAGGTATTGCTGGACATGGTATCCTCTTCCTTTTCACGCCCATTCATATCAGAAGCCTGATATCCTTTTTGGAGACCGTAGTTGATATTAAAGCTGCATATTGGATCGGTTCTTCCCGAAACTGGTCCGAAATCGCTCGTCCTAATAAGAACCGGTTCAACCCATAACCAGTTGAATCAGATCGGTTTTGTCCGGTTCTGGAGTGTAGAACCAGGCCGACGCAGTCCTTTTCGTGTAGGATTGGGGAACTAGTCTGGAACCAGACTGGTTCAATTGAACTGGAACTGGACTATCAGGGCTGCTTACTAGATCGAAGTGATTCCGATTTGGTTTGACTAATTTCAAGTTCGGTTGGACCTGGAACTGATCCAACCAGTTCTAGGATCGGTTGGACCTAGAACCAGTCTAGTTCGGTTCCTACCATTTCCGAACTAGGTCTGAAACCTGTAGGTGCAGCTTAAAACCGCATCAAGTTTGATCCGGTTTAATGAATTGGATCGGACCGATTTTTGGTTCAGTTTGTAAGTTTTTTTATTTTTATTTTTTAAAAAATATGTACATATAACAAAAAAGTTTAGTTCAAAAAATTTCATTGTAGAATTTTTTGTTGAAAAAATTAAATAGATCAAGTCATTTTTTTCACTCAAAATGACATTTCAAATTGAGCAAAATTTACAAAGTTTCAAAATTAGTTTTCATTTTTTGAACACAACAAACTAATTTTCACTATGTATTAGTCGAGAGATCTTTGTTCACATATGGTTAAAAGCTGCTACTTTGTCTTTTGGCTTATTTGTGTGGAAAACATTGCCATTATAGTCACATTGTAGTTTAAGAACCTATAAATTATTTTTCATAGTTGACTATAGATGCCAAAATTGTAGCAGAACTTGATCCACACTCCAGCAATTTATATATATAAGCACAATTGATTATGATTTTGAACTTTCATCTGATAAAGTTAGAACAGACTATAATTTTCACTGAATTATACTTTATTCATTATATAAGAACTAAACAATTTCAGAGTATTAAGAACTAAAAAGTGTCAAATCTTACAAAGAAAAATTTATAACAAAATGTGTGATTTCCATGGGTCTATGGGAATCAAAATATATAGAAGAAGAGTTGTCTGCGATGAACTTTGTGTTGGTACGTGCTGAAATATGAGGAAAAAAGAGTATACCTAGTCTGCCGGTGGATAATGCAATTTGAAAATTTGTCTTGTCATCGTTCCCACTGAGCCAGATAAATTGAATTGTGTTCTTCAGAAGCCAAATGTTTTTATCTTTACCCAAAGATTTTGGGTTGGAAATAAATTGGCCTTTGTGTTATTTGATTGGGTAAATGTCATCTAGGTCCCTCAAGTTTAGGGGTAACATTAAATAAGCTCACGATTTCAAAAATCTTTTAATAAGGTCTATGAGTCTGACACTAATATTTCAATTAAATTCTTTTTGCTTAATTTGATATTTTTCATCTTTAAAATAAAATTTATATTTAAATTAAATACTTAAATGTAAAATAACAAAAATACCTAAGCTGACATTGCAACCGACCACAAGACCGCAGGGCCTCTGGGTGTTGGGCCATGCACTACCTCGCTCCAGTGCTGCGCACGCTGGGCCATGTGCCATCATGCTCTGGCACTACATGTGCACTGCTGCTCGTCGACTTTATGCACACACAGGCCTGTGTCTGTAGGCCTCCACACCCACATGCTAACTGCATGTGTGCTAAGAGCCGACAAGCGGCTCCCCTGCTTACCTTGCAGCCTCCAGGAGGCTCGCCAAAACTCTCTTCCATCTTGTCCACTATCACAACCCGCTTTCTTTCCACCCGCTTTTCCTCCTTTCCTCGCCGGAAGAGACCCCCTCTTTCCAGGCGCTCAGGCCCCTCATCATGGGCCTGACCCATTCTTTGGGCCGATGGACGGAAATGCCCATTTTTCCGATGCCATCCGTTTGGCCCCGATACCAGAGGACTTCCGGCCGCCCAGGCTGGAGGTCTACAAGGGCGTGACAGATCCCCGTAAGCATGTGCAGGGGTTTGAGGCCGTAGTCCGCTACCGTCAGCCGGACGAAGCCACGAGGTGCCACCTCCTGGCCAACACTCTGAAGGGGGCAACATTCAGTTGGTTCATCAAACTGCTCAGGGGTCACATCTCTTCTTACGAACATCTGAAGTGGGAGCTGATCGCTCGTTTCATCGGCCGGACCCGAATGGTCGTCTCTGACATGGTGCTCGCCAACATTAAGCAGGGCGAGAGAGAAAGTCTTCGGGACTACACCAACCGCTTCTTCGCCGCTGCAGCAGAAGCTGAAGATGTGGAGCCTGCGGTGGCCATGCACAATTTCCGGAGAGGACTCAAGGTAGGGGACATGTCCAAATCCCTACAGTTGGCCAAACCTCGAAGTTATCCAGAGCTGGTGGCTAGGGCCAGTCAATTCATGCTTCTAGAAGATGCCGAATCCTCTCCCACAGGCGCTTCCGGGGTTAAACCGGAGAGGAGCAAGAGGAAGCATCGGGGTGCTGAACCCCCCCGGCCACGAGGATGCGTGTGGCCAGGCCTCATGATCGAGAGGAGGGAAGGCCTCGACACGCCCAGCCTCCGAAGCTTTTCCTCTCTCGGCCACTCCCCAAGGTCTATGCGGCAGCCGTCAAGCAGGGCTGGATCCGACCTGCCGGACCCAGGCTAGCGCCGCCGCCCGGAGTGGATCCCAACGACTATTGTGAGTTCCATGGGAACTATGGGCACAGGCTTCACAAGTGCCGAGGTCTTAGAGCCCTGTTCGAAAAGCTGATGAGTCAGGGCAAACTCGAAGAATTCATGCAGATGGCGTCAACTTTCACTGCTGCTCAGAAGGGAAAGGCCCCCGAGGTTGCTGAAGCCCCTGCCAAGGCCTTACCATCTTCAGGCCCCAACCAACCAGGGCGACCTTACCCTCCGGCCACCAGGACGATCAATGCTATCTTTAGCATTGACCCAACCGCTCGCCGCCATGCAGTTGAAGTCGGCGGTATCTCTGAGCAACACGCCACATATATCCCCCTTACTTTCTACAGCAAAGATCTCTCCTACCAAGGCAATCTACATAACGATTCGATAGTGGTCGTCGCCTGCATCGCCGATTTTGATGTCCGACGGGTGCTCCTCGACTCTGGAAGCGCTGCCGACATCTTGTTTGAGTCCGCCTTTCTCCAGATGGGACTCAAAGAGGCGAACCTCCTCCGCGCTGGGACCACCTTGCTCGGTTTTTCCGGTGAAAGGGTCCAACCTCTGGGATTCATCACTCTACCCGTCTCCTTTGGCGATGACAACGGCCACGCTATGAGCATGGTCAACTTCGCAGTCATCAGGGCTAAATCGGGCTACAATGCCATCCTAAGGAGGACAACTCTAAACTCCTTCGGGATGGTGATTTCCATGCCCCACCTGTGCGCGAAGTTTCCGACCTCCAGCGGCGTTGTCACCATCAGAGGAGACGCTAGACAAGCTACCCGCTGTTTTCAAGTAGCGGCGCAGCTTGTAGTCGACCAAATGGATCCCAGAGAATCCCAACCGGTCATACCGCAGGAAGGAGTTATCAATGTAGCCTTAGGGGGTGAAGACTCTTCCAAAATTGTAAATATTTCATCTTATCTGAATGAGAAGTAGCAGGCGGAAGTTACCGCCTTGCTTTCCAAGTATATCGATGTCTTTGCATGGTCTCCTGAAGATGTTACAGGCATGGACAGGGCTGTCTGCGAACACCACTTGAATGTATTTCAAACCATCTCTCCCATTGCACAAAAGAAAAGAGTAATGGCAGGGGAGAGGCAGGATGCCATCAAAGAGGAGATTAACAAGTTGCTGGGGGCCGGTTACATCAGGGAGGTCCAGTACCCCCAATGACTAACCAATGTCGTTATAATAAAGAAGGCCAATGGGAAGTGGAGAATGTGCGTAGACTTCAGAACATTGAATCAGGCCTGTCCTAAAGATACTTATCCTCTCCCCCGTATCGACACGATGGTGGACCGTACCGTCGGGTACGAGGTTATGAGTTTCCTAGATGCTTTCTCTGGGTATCATCAAATCTGGATGGCCAAGGAAGATGAGGAGAAGACAGCTTTCATTACTGACTACGGCACTTACTGCTACAAGGTTATGCCCTTTGGCCTCAAAAATGCCGGTGCTACCTACCAACGCATGATTGATGCCGTCTTTAAAAGCCAAAGGGGAAGGAATCTCGAAGCTTACGTAGACGATATCCTGGTCAAAAGCAGAACCTTGTCAGACCACCTCAGTGATCTCAGGGAAACGCTCGATACCCTTCGAAGGTATAACCTCAAGCTTAACCCTGCTAAATGTACTTTCGGCGCAGCTTCGGGAAAATTCCTGGGATACCTAGTCTCTGCCAGAGGAATAGAGGCCAATCCTGATAAAATATCGGCTATTCTGAACATGCCCTCCCCGAAGACAACCAAAGAGATCCAGAAGCTAGCAGGGCGGATCAACAGTTTGGGCAGATTCATTTCAAGAGCCGGTGATCGATGTTCCCCGTTCTTTCGATGTCTGCGCAACAACAAGAAAGGTCAATGGACCGACGAGTGCGAAGCAGCTTTACGAAGCTGAAAAAATATCTTACCTTGGCTCCGATACTAGTAGATTGCTGTCCGTGGGACAAATCTGATATCATATTCACCCAATTCAATAGACCACTTGAGCAATCTTCCTGAAACCTCGGGGGTGCGCAGTATTTTCAGGAGTGGTTGATCTGTGACAACTTAGATAGTGTGGGACTGGAAATAAGTTCGTAGCTTCCTTGCAGTCGTCAGGAGGGCCAGAACGAGCTTCTCCAAAGTGGGATACCGGCTTTCGGTGTCCAGGAGCATATGACTGGTGTAGAAGATTGGGTGTTGCACCACCTTTTCATCATCTAAGAGGACTGCTAAGACTGCAGTGTCAGATACTCCCAAATAAAGTGATAGGACTGTACCTTCCTTTGGAAGGGACTCCCCCTTCTTCCTCTTAGCCACCTCCTCCATCTTGGTGCCTTCCTCCTACTCACCCTTCTTATCCTTCTCTTCTTTCTCCTCATCACTTCGGGGGCTCAATGAAGGAAGAGGAAGGAGGAGGAGCTTCCTTTTCTTCTCAGAAGCAGGGACTGGGACACCAAGGGAAGTAGGTCTACAAACCACCAGGGGTGACTCCCTCACATCTCTAGAAGAGGCCCGAAACCCAAGAAGGAGCCGTTCAATCTCTTCATCCTTGAGCAAGATCTTCCCCGGCGCCAGCCTCTCTCCTGCAGGTGTTTTGCCCACCAAGATCACCTCCCTCATCTCCCTAGCCTTTGAAGGTGATTTGGCAGGAGAATCAGAAACCGCCACCACCTCAACATCCTCCATGCTCGCCGACTCCTGCACGGACTCCAGCACCTGCGCCAGAACGCTGGCGACCTTGGCTGCCGTGGCTCCCACTTCTTCACTAGGAGCCGCCCCGGCTTATGTCGACACCTCCTTCTGCGGCGTCTTCTCAGGCAGCATTTCCGGCCTCTTCTTCTCCGGAGGGGGAGCCTCAGCCGGAGCCCCGCCTGCTCTCTTCTTCTTTGAAATGCTCGCCAGGGCGGTCCATTCTCTTTCTTCCGCCATCTTCTCTCTAACAATCTCTCTCTTACAGGGGAAAACTTCAGAGTGAAGGCGCAAGGATACGAATCGGCGGGCGTCGCCCCCATCTTATCCTTGCAGGCCTTGGGCATCGCGTCGACCCTTGCGACGGTTCGTATTCCAGGACCCATATTAATATTCGCGCCCTGACAATGCGGGGGGCTAATGTTAACACGTGGTTCCTGCGCTGCATCCTGACCGTACACGTGGCGCCTGGCTGGCCTCTATTTACTTGACTTATTTGCTGACTCATCCGTCTGACTTTGCAGGACTATCGACCAGGTCAAACCTCGGCCACGAGGGTTCAACCTAACCTCGTTCCCGATATCCCAGGACACCCCTGATAACATCGGGCACGAGGTTACGGAACAACGCCTGTCACAATCAGCTCCACCTAACCGCGCCGCTCCCCGTACAAGGCACCTTTTTCTAGACCCGCAGATCAAGGATCCGCATGCTCTAGCCATCACGGATCCCCAGAAGAAGTACCAGTATTAAAAGATATCGTCCTCCTTTCGCGGCTGCAGGCCTCTCCGGTGGCAGTTTGCGCGAACCCAGAGCCCGTCCATCACCTTTTCTCCGAAAAACCAGGGTGAAGCTACACACTCCAACAGCTACAAATACCGCTGAACAGTTCACCAGAAAGAGGGGACAGAGGGATCGAAGAACAACTTGAACAGAAATTGCCTAACTTTCATTGTAGAGAGAGGCCCCAACAGAGGAGCTCTCCTTCTTCTTCCTCTTCTTTTCTTCTAAACAACACTGTACAAGCCTTCAGGGCTACTTTTTTTCCCTTTAGTGAAATATCTTCGCTGACCGTCTGGTGGACGTAGGGGATGTACTCCCTGAACCACCTTAAACCTCTGTGTGTTCCTCTGGATGCTCTGAACTGATTCCCTCCTTGAGCTTTCATTAACAGGCTCACCCCCTTTTTTGCGCGTCGCCGTCTCCCTGAACTCTTTTTCTTTTCGGTGTTTCTTGGGACCCCCACATCCTACGTCAACAAATTGACAATTAATTTCTACATACTTTGTTTTTTCATGAAAGATAGGGTTAGTGGCGATGTACATGGCGGTCGGATTATCACAACACAATTTCATAGGCTCAAATTGACTAAACTATAATTTTTGCATCAACTGTTTAAGCCATATAGGTTCGCATATTGCAAGTGTCATTACCTTATACTCTGCCTCAGCACTAAATCTTTTTATCATATTTTATTTTTTACTTTTTCAATATATTAAATTACCCCCTAATAGGATATAATAGCCTGAAGTAGATCTTCAATGTATCAGAGAACTTGCCCAGTCAGCATCTCCATATACCATTATCTGAAAGTGGCCGCGATCATGACACATAAGTTATTTTCCAGGAGGTACCTTAAGGTATCGAAGAATCTTTAAAGTTGCTATCCATTGACTTTCATAAGGGGACTTAAGAAACTGACTCATTACACTTACAAAAAACAAAATATTGGATCTAGTAACCACAAGCTAGTTGACTTTACCAACTCATCTATGATATCTTCCTAAATCAGATATCAGCTCTCCTTATTTCGGCACTACTTTGACATTAAGATTCATAAGAGCATCAGTTAGTTTAGCGCCCAACATGTTGACTTTATCGAGCATATCTAGAACATACTTCCTCTGTGATATGTATCTTTCTCTCCCTAAGCGAGCAACTTCAATGCTCGAGAAGTCCTTCAAATCTCCCAAATCCCTAGTTTGAAAGTTTTGATGTAAATGACTTTTTAACTTAAGAATTCCATCAGTATCATCTCCTATGATAATGATATCTACGTAGATGGTAAGAAGGATTTGCCTTCCGGAGACTTATGTCCTATAAAATACTAAATGATTTGATGTATTACGAGATATTCCAAACTGAATAAGAGGCAAACTAAGTTTGCCAAACCAATCATGGAAGGACTGTTTCAAATCATACAGTAATTTATTTAACTTGCAAACTAATCCAGACTTCCCCTGAACAACAAACCCAGGTGGTTGTAAACCTCTTCATCCAAGTTTCCATTGAGAAATATATTTTAAATATTTAGTTGATATAAAGGCCATTGAGATATTGTAGCCAAAGTAAGAAATGGAAGCAATGATGTTATCTTGACCACTAGGGAGAATGTATTTATATATTCAACACCATACTTTTGAGTATATTCTTTTGTTATAAGTCTAGTCTTTAAACGATCTACTGAGCTATCGAAAGAACTCTTTACAGTATATACTCACTTGCATCCAACTGTTGATTTTTTTTAGAAATAGCAACCTTCCATTTGAGTGTAATATAGACATTTCACCTATCATAGCCTACCGCTACCCTTTATGAGCTGGTGCCTCTAATAAACATCTCGGGATAGATATTGATGATAAGGAAGAAATAAAGATAAAGTAATCTCGAGACGATGCAACATGAGAGAAAACTCTACACGAGTCCAAAAACAGAATAGAGCAAGAGGAGGCGGCACATGGAGAAGAGGCACTTCACAGAGTAGGTCGAATAGGCCGGCAAAGCACACAGAGCGCGCTGTGTGTGACAGCCGGGTGGTCGTAGTGGAAGAAGAGCAAAGAGGAGTCGGAGTATTTTTTCTGAGAGAAGGCAATGATGACTGCAACAGATTGTGCGGGATTGAAGGAGAGACGAGAGCAACAAAGGGCGCAGGATCGATGACCGAAGGTCATGATTTGTTGAGGTGTGAGGCACAGAATAGCAGCGGGACATGTTGTCTCCTATTTTTCGCATGGGATAGCAACAATCGCATCACTTGCTAGCGGAGCTATTTAGAGGCTCCCGCGAGGTTTGAGGAGATCCCGAGGAGGTAGGTAAGCAGATCCTGAGAAGCTGGCTTAGAGGTGAGGAGATGCAAGATGGGATTGGGAGGCGCAACCAAGGGACCAATGAAACATTAGCTCTGATACCATCTGAATGAGCCGGTGAAAAATCTCCACCTTAACAATGGTATATATAAGGTATGTGCATTTATATATAAATTCCTGTAATTTTTCTATGTTCTCATTAGACTCTTACATTAGTGATCTAATTGTGAGTGCTGATTACTGTTTTACCCTCATTCAGCATTGGTTCTTCCATGCTTTAAGGGAATTTACTCAATTCATAGATATCTAGTTGTACTACAAAACGTTTATATTGATTTACCATAGCAAAAAGGTTTTTACTCGAACTATGTGAATATTTGTTATACTCCAACGTTCGACCTTCTTTGCAGGTGATTGAGATTACTGCTCCACTCCCTTCCATACTGCAATTGCGACAGGAGTTGTATGAAACAAGGGCTGCAGAAGGGATGTGATTAGATGAGAAGGCTGGCAAAATTGTCCATTCTGGTTGTGGGGACAAGTAAAAGTACAAACACCCTGTATGTATGTGAGATTTATGGATATTATGTCACTACTCATATGCTACAGTTGTCATTGCTTTTTACATATGGCTGTTACTTTATCTGATAGACGTCCACTTATTCATGTTTTTTTTGACTGAAAAGCTGAAAACAATGCCATTGTACTCTGTATTTTTGGGTAACAGTTAGGATGTAAGTAGAAAAGAAGTCAACAACTCAACTATAGCTTAAAATCGATAAGCAGTTAAGCACCTATAATGATTCTTAGTTGTAGTCTCCACTCTTACTGTTCCCACAAGCTCTTACCATACCATGGATGCTTGCGTTTACAGGATTGTCCCTTACCGGTAGGATTGGTGTTTACTACTTCCTTTGTCATTCAAAAAAGAAAAAAGATATATAGCCTAATATATTGTTTGATAAATTCGCAATAGTGGGTTAAGAATTTAATCATTGGATTATCTAGTAAATTAAATCCTTAATTTATTGGGTAATCTAATGAATTTGACCGGTATCCCACTATTAGTTAACTTATTGATTATTGGACCATGTGGTGAAGTCCGTTGATAAAATTGTGAAAAGTTATGCTGTTCCCTGCAAGGTTTGCTTACCTGTGACATTTCACTTGAGCAACGTTTGTATTACATTACTTGGCCAGTATAGAGGAAGGAATTTCACTCTTTCGCTTCATTATTCTTCACGTTTATCATTGTTGATTGACTGCATTTTTGTTTGTCAAATCAATGATCTAAGATCTTGGTTAATGATGCATGTTGCAGCATGGATGAATCATTTGGATTATTATCATTTTCTCCCATGTTAATTATCACTGTAGGCCAAGCTTGGTTCTGCTCTTTGGCAACATTCATGTGCATGCATTCAACAATCCTTTAACTGATCAAAATCCCAATCATTTTCCTTAATGACGTAAGTTCACTGCTCCCAATTATAGTTCATGTTCGTGCCTAGGCTGTTTGACTGGGGCAGGGATGTGAAGGTGCAACTTTAATCGAACCTTAATAGAATCTGGTTAGCAGCATTATCTTGGATTCTTGTCATAATTTGGGTTAGCTTTGGGTACTGGCATGAATCAGGTTCAGATTAACCTAAAGCCAATTTGGAGTTGGGTTATTGTTCTAATTTGCTTTAATTTGGATTAACCTTGACAAGATAACTCATTTTCATACCTATTAATAGCACAAGCCAGTCCAAATATCTGCCGGGATAATTTGGGCAGCTGGAAAATTTCCCTTGCAAGAGCAGCTTTAATCCACTCCTCTGCTTTTCCTCTCTGTTGTGGGGCTCAGTGGAATTGTATTCAATATCATTCCATTTGCTCTTGGCATCTGGCTGCACAGAAATGGAGTCCTCATTTAATTTTCTCCATTAGCAGT
The DNA here is from genome assembly GCA_019297695.1 of Apostasia ramifera. Lineage (NCBI taxonomy): Eukaryota > Viridiplantae > Streptophyta > Magnoliopsida > Asparagales > Orchidaceae > Apostasia > Apostasia ramifera. Next base: position 101,814 of record JAEMOT010001250.1, read on the forward strand.
TTTGTTATTAATATTTTGGATTACTTACGATACAAACGTTTTAGCTAAGATAATTGTTCACGGATGAATCGACACAGTTGTTCTTAGCGTTCTTAATCATGAGGCACCTTGGTGGGCAAAGGTTGAGTTAAGTTCTGCTATCAAACCCCTTTTGGGCTTTAATGGGGTAGCCGAGGTTGCACCACAATTGACACGTGAAACCTTGGAAGATGATACGGTGAAGTTGTAAAACTAAGTTTCGAATGCGGGCTTCTCTCCTTGAAAGCTTTCGATCTAGTTAGTTTTCAATGTTCCTGCCTATAGGCAGTCATCTTCCAAGCTCAACTTGGAGTAGCCCTTGGTTACTTGCGAGTCTAGTTAGTAATCTCTAGTGAAGGTATTGTCTAGCTATTGTAGCAAGCAACAAGAACCGATCATGTTAGCGCTGCCACTCGGCTATAAACAAAAAGTTTCTCTTTGCAAAATTGAACTAGTGATGCACACCCCAAGATTTCTCTAAATCCAAAATTACTATAATCTTTTGTACTCAAATCCTGTAAACTCATTTCATCTAGGAAACCTCTTTCTCTGCCTGCTCCAGTGGATGTGGAAGGTTTTTTCCGAACCGCATAAATATTTGTATTTTTCTGACTTAGCTTTTTAGTTGTTTTTTCTTTCATGTAAAAAAATTATTGCGATTCGGAACTTCCTCTCACAAGACCTGAGCGGATTTCTTGTCTATAATAATAGACATTTACCTTTCAAAGGTTTCCATTTCCTCTCTCATTCTTCTCTAAAGGAAGTGTAAATCTTAAAGAAAAATTTACCTTTTCTACATTTTTAAAGTGTTTTTGTTTCTATCAGTTGTTAAGATTGTAACGCGAATGGATTGATTTTATTCAAATACAGGGATCAATATGACAAATCTAAAATTACAATAAACTATTATTGGTGATTTTTTTTTTTCATTATATTTATTCATGTTCCCAACCCTTGCGTTGCACTCAAAGCGGCAAGATTTCTCCTTGGACGATGCACTACAGGAAGTGGCTTCCAAGCCCAGTATGCTTGCCTCTCACTCCACTATCTCAGGTCTCTCTCTCTCTCTCTCTCTCTCTCTCTCTCTCTCTCTCTCTCTCTCTCTCTCTTCTTGTAGCCCCAAATATTCTTCAAACAGCTGAAATTATACGGCCTTACTGTGCAGGGCATGATCCGAGGTGACAAAACCGGTTCATGAACAGGGCTGGCCGGTCCAGTTCCGGTTTATTTTGTTGCCATGCTCTCGGACCGGCCGCCGCCTGTCCGTCACCGCGGTTCACGGGTCGAGCCACGACAGTCCTCTTGGCCTGTCCCGCGTCCGTCCCGCTCTTCAACCAACAGCAGCTTGTGGTACGTTGTTATTCTCCTTAATTTACCTCAGCTCTATTTTTTTCATCTGACCGTTTAGATTTTGCCACGTGTAAATTAGGTGCCTATCCAGTACCCTCGTTTTTTTAAAAAAAATATTTTTTTGGGACATTTTGCCGTACCCTCGTTTGCCGCCACTGTCATGCTAAGCTATGCTTCCTCTTTCCTCCTGAGGTTTTAGAATCCGGTACTAATTATTTTTAATCTTAAATTTTTTTTAAGATAATTTTTTATTGAAATTGAAATTATGATGATCAGTTGAAATTATTGAGATAATAAAATTAAAATCAAAACTAAACACATTTTAATGTGAGTTTTGTGATATCAAGTTTAATTATACTATATTGTAGACTGATTAAAGTAGATGATTATATTAAAATACATTGATTAGAATTAGAATTTTGATTTGTGTAGTGTTTGAGAATTTTAAGCTGAAAGCTGGCCCTCAGTGCAACCAAATCGTAGTAATTATTTGTGGTTCGTTTTTGAATTAATTAATTTACATGTTGAGTAGCCTTCTAGATAAAAGAAAACTTTGTAATCTTTTGTCATGTTTTTATATAAAACTGTTAAGGCCATTAATTTGAAAAACAATCATTATTTTTGGCAATGGTGTCACATGAATAAGCTAATATGTCACGACCCGAGATCCAAATAAATGAACCCCGTGCTGTGAACTGTCAATGATCAATTATTTAGCAACGAAAACTTATAGAATAATTATCATTTTAACAACTAATTAGAGCAGTTAAAATACCTCTGCACAAAAATAAATTAAATATATAACCACCAAAAGTGTATAATATTATATTTCAAATATTTATAGGATACATCAGATAAATTCACATTTTTGACATACAAAATATTATTTTTTTGTCGTGAGTCCCAAAAATATTTGTATACAAGTTTTATTCTCGGATCTGCAAGATGTCACATGACTAAATACATCACCTCCTAAAAAGTGGAGAAGCTCTCCTATGGCTTCCAAAAAGAGCACTAAGACTCCAGTCTCAAGTATGACTTTCAATCTGAAAATTTTGGTGTAAAGAAGTGAGGTTACTATTCAGTAAGAGGACTATTTACAGCAAATGAAATGAATACACAAAGTTAGTTTATCAAACTGGTCTTCATAATAATTTTTTTAAAAACACACAGTAAGATAATTCATATGCCACAAGCGGATGAAATGTATATGAAATGCAATACATATATATATAACTTACTAGCCAGAGGTTTCAGATATCCTCGAAAGAGAAACAAATACATATCCTAGTCAAGATTTTGCTCTCATATTCAGATCCCGTCATGGGCCACATGAAATGACTTCCAGCACCAAAGAAGTCTATCCACATGACGAGTTACAGTGCTCATATTTCAAACTTGGGATTAAATTTCACAATTTACTTGACTATTCTTCACAGCATTCCTGAAATTCAAATAGATAAGCATTTTGCAAATATGCAATAAACATGCTCCATATGTTAATCAAACATTTTCTTTTCAATTTATAACATTCTTATATACAAGCAGTCATTATATAGCTCGTGATTAGAGTTCAATGCAGACATCAAAATATTTTTAAGTCAATAGAAATTATTTTAAATCAATATCAGAATATTCATGTTATTTAACACATGAAAACTAAGCAAAGTCGATAAATTCATAGACATAAGCCATGAAAATTCATTTACAAAAGAGTTCCAATTAAATTCGCTAAAATCCTTTTTTCTTTCTCTTCCTCTTTCTTTTCCTTCTTCTCCTTCTTCTTCTTCTTTCTCTGATTCCAGCAGCTGGCGCTGCTGCTGTTTTTGCTTTGGCGGAAGAAGACAGGCGGAGAAGGCAGAGAAGGGCACAGGTGGACAGACACTCGGGCGCGAGAAACTGAGAGGGAGAGGAAATTCTTCTCTCTCCAAGCACACGCGGCACACGGAAAAAGGGGCGGGCGCGGGCGAAAGGCGGTTCGCCGCTGAACTTGTCCTATTAATGGGAAATTTCAACTTAGTCCTTCTATTTTCAATCTCTTATAAATAGATTCAAAATTATTTCTTTTAAGTCTAAAATCATTTATTTTAGATTTTTTCTTATTTCAATTAATTCTAAACCCTTAACTAGGTTATTACATAATATTCTCTCCTTGATTGCCTCCTTTGGAGCCTCGTTGATTGCGGCGCTCAATTTAAGAAATGAGAAATGATCTGTAAAATATGCAATTTTAATGCTTTCTATGGACTGTAGCGAAATACGATGCAGAGCTGTAGATCGAATGTATAAGGATGTAGTTTCCTACTTCGGATTGTACAGGAACACAAAACACGTGATTGAATTTTGCAAAATTTTGGAATCCAGTCGGACAATAATACAAAATATATTATATTCGAAGGTTTTTCAAAAAACGAAAAGTTTTAAAATTGGAATATGAAATGTTATTATGATGGGACCTATATGTAATTCATTAAAGTTTGTGGCAAAATGAGAATTTATGCTAGGCTAAATATCATTTAGGTCCCTGTGATTTAGGGGCAATATCAGTTAAATTTATGATTTCAAAAATTATTCAATTGGATCTCTTAAGGTTGATATTTAAAGTTCAATTAATTAGGGTTTTTTTCATAATTTATATTTTTTAACTTTTAAATAATATTCATATTTAAATTAAATATAAATATAAAATAATAAAAATACCGTTTGTATCTCACACCTTCGGCAGTGCCACGGGCGGTGTTGATGATGCTCACAGTGTTGCTCCCAGGTCGCTGTGCCTGTTGCCATGTGCCACAAAAAAGAAAAGAAAAATATGAGACAAAAAATAAATCCACTTGATTTTTGACTTGTAATTACTCATAGTTATCATTTCTTTTGCTTTGCACAACTAAAATAATTTTTCATAGGTCTAGAAGAATGAGCCCAGTTGTATAGGGTTGGCTAGTGTGCAGCGCCGGGTGCACATGCGGCCTGCGCTGGCCTTCGCGCAAGTCCAGCGTGCTGCTCTTCATGCTCAGCCACTGTCTCATGGGTTATCATAGCTACGGACCTACGATGCAGAGATAGGAGAAATGGAATGGTATCTTAAGTTATTTAACATTTATATATTTAATTTTAATATAAATTTTATTTAAAATAAAAAGATAAATTAAATAAAAAGGATTTAATTAAATTTAAATGTCAAGTTTAAAGACTATGAAAGTTTTTTAAAGTTAAGAACCTAATTGATATTATTTTAAATCTCAATGATTTAAATGATATTTACAGATCAGAATATTAAATTGTATAAAGATATGAAACCTGTCTCTCACCGCAGTTTATGCTATCAACATTTTCATTTATATAAAAGAAAAGAAATTACATTTAACGACCGTTAAAAGACTTTAATTTTTGTGCACAGATTGTACATGTGCTTATTGCCCAACGAAGAATCATTAATATAATCCATGAGATCATTATAGTCAAACACAGAGGGGCCATTGGTCCCCAAGGCTGCTTAGTGGCCTTCTCTCTCCCTCCCTCCCACTCTTCTTAGTTAACCGTTACAGTGGCACACGTGTCAACCTATCCCTGCACATGTGTCCATCCTCCACCTTTGGATCTCTGTCTCTCTCTCTCTCTATCTCTCTCTCTCTTCCTCAAATTACTTGCCTTTCAACCTTTCCCCATCCATCACAACCAAAAAGGTTGCTCCACTTCACCAACCTTCGCACCCAAGGTATCCTTCACTCACCCATTCGCTTCTCCACTGCGATTAGAATCTCTCTTGCTCGCTTACTATTTATCACAAGTAATGGATCGCCGGAGCAATTAATAATGCGGCCGCAGAAAGACGGACGGCTGAGGTACTGGCGGTACAGCATTACCCTTACAGAGCTCGTGTTCACGACCCTGGTGGTTCTCCAGGGCGCCGCGGCGGCGAGGTTTGACTTCACGACGCTCACGCTCGGAAGCCTCAAGCTCCTCGGTGACGCTCACCTCAACAACGGCAGCATCCACCTTTCCCGAGACCTCCCCGTCCCCAACTCCGGCGCCGGCAGAGCTCTCTTCGCCGAGCCCGTCCGCCTCCGCCACCCAGCCACCGGTGCGGCGCTCGCTTTCTCCACCTTCTTCACCTTCTCCGTCACCAATCTTAACCCCTCCTCCGTCGGCGGGGGCCTCGCCTTCCTCCTTACTTCTGACGACCGTGCGGTCGGCGACCCCGGCGGCTTCCTCGGCCTCATCGCCCGATCCGGAGGCGCAAACTCCGCGGTCGTCGGCGTCGAGTTCGATACCGTTATGGACGTGGAGTTTGAGGACATCAATGGCAACCACGTCGGGCTGGATCTCAACACTATGGTCTCCGCCATGGTTTCGGATCTTGATTCCGCCGGCATTGACTTGAAGAGCGGAAATCGCATTAATGCGTGGATCGATTACGCCGGCGGTGTTCTGCAGGCATTCATCTCATATTCCGAAGTCCGACCGGAAAATCCTGTTCTTGCTTTCCCCGTTGACCTCGCCCAGTTCGTGGAAGACTTCATGTTCGTCGGCTTCTCCGGCTCTACCCAGGGAAGCACCGAGATCCATAGCATCGAATGGTGGAGCTTTTCCTCTTCTTCTTCCCCGGCATCCTCCGAATCGCCGCCGCCGATGCTGCCGCGACCATCCTCCCCTGCTTCCAGCACCAGTCTGAGCAAACCCCCGCCGGCCACCATTTCCCCAACTGTCTCCATCGCAGAAGGTCCGATAGACGGCAGCATCAAATCCCATTCCTCATCCTCCTGCCACAATAACAGCTTATGCCGCCAAGGTGCCGCCGCTGTTGCCGGAGTAGCCACCGCCGGTGCCTTCTTTATCGCCGCCTGCGCAGTTTTTGGCGTCTGGGCATTCACCCGGAGAACTAAATCCCTCAACAAATTCGACCCATTGGCGGCAGCGGCAGAGGTAGTGAACACCCCCCGAGAGTTCAGCTACCGAGATCTCATCGCCGCCACCCGCGGCTTCAACTCCTCAAAAATTATCGGCAACGGGGCTTTTGGCACGGTCTACAAGGGAATTATGCCCGAGACCGGCGCCATGGTCGCCGTAAAACGATGCATCAATGCCGCCGGCGGCGGCGAATTCTTATCGGAGCTGACGATCATCGCAAGCCTTCGGCACCGGCATCTTGTCCGGCTCTTGGGATGGTGCCAAGAGAAGGGGGAGATTCTGCTCGTATACGATTACATGCGGCACGGCAGTCTCGACAAAGCCCTGTTCGAGCCGTCAACTCCGGCGCTCCCGTGGCGGCACCGCCGGAAAATTCTCGTCGGAGTAGCCTCCGCGCTGGCCTACCTCCACCACGAGTGCGAGCGCCAGGTGATCCACCGGGACGTGAAATCCAGTAACGTGATGCTCGACGAGGACTTCCACCCGCGGCTCGGCGACTTTGGGCTCGCCCGCCAGATCGACCACGATCAGTCGCCGGACGCCACAGTTACCGCCGGTACCATGGGTTACCTTGCGCCGGAGTACCTCCTCACCGGCCGCGCCTCCGACAAGACCGACGTCTTCAGCTTCGGCGCGCTAGTGCTCGAGGTGGTTTCCGGCCGCCGTCCCATCGACGACTCAGCCACCTCCACCGCCGTCCAGCGGCGGATCAGCTTGGTTGAGTGGGTTTGGGGGCTTCACGGAGAGGGGAGATTGATGGAGGCAGCCGATGGGAGAATGAAGGGGGAGTTCGACGAGGGAGAGGTGATTAGGGTTTTGTTGGTCGGATTGGGATGCTCGAGCCCGGATCCCGTGGATCGGCCGGGGATGAGAAGTGTTGTGCAGATGCTGAGCAACGAGGCCCCGCCGCCGTCGGTGCCGATTGCTAAGCCATCGATGAGTTTTAGTGCTAGCCATCATCTGTTGCTCAGCCTCCAAGATAGCGTCTCCGACTACAACGCCCTCGGGCTTAATCTTTCTTCTTCCTCGTCGTCTTCGTCTTCTCTCAGAAGTACTCTAAGAGGCGGCGCCGGCGGTGTTGCCATAGAGTTGCCCACCGCCGGAGGGTGAGCTTTTGCTTCTGCTTACCAGGCGGTGACTTCCTGTCCCATTCTCTTGCTATATCCGTTACATGGATATATATATTATAATAATATTGTTGTTTATTATATTTTTTTAGTATTAATATAATATTCATTTTTTTGATATTTTATTAGCGATCGGATATGGAACTTCTTCTTAAATTATATTTTTAAGTAACGCATGCATTTTAAAATTTTTTTTATAGAATTATGCATTTAATTTCGAATTAATGGTGTTACATAAAATTCATAAAATTTTTTGTCACGTTGTAAGTACATTTGCAATGATTTATGACAAAAAAATACTTAAATAAAAAAATGAATTCAGTTTCCACTGCATTATGTTTTATTAAAGATTAATTTGTCAGAACTAAATCAAATCAAATCAAAATTTTTTCTTGAAATTTAAATAAATGAATTTGAGCCCAACATTATTGCCAAAATAAGTTCCTCCATGGGATAGCAACGTGCGAGAAAATTATTGAACGAATAAATTCACAAATTAATGCCTTTCGATTGCTATAAATGGATAATAATGTAAAGAATATTGTAATAAATGATGCTACGTAGGGCAAATTTTATCAAAATAAAGTCATAAATGCATTGTGAGTAGCATCACGAGATTTTTATATATTGAATGATTATGTCAAACTGTATTGATGCTAAGTAGGAGCAATTTTATCATTATTCGAAAGAGAATTAGAACAGAACAAGGCCTCAATCCCCAAAGGAAACCATCAATTTAAATTTTATTCTAGCTTATTATTTTTATTTTATTATAGTTATTCTAGTTTATTATTGGATATTTTTATAATTGTCTATCTGACAGTCAAAAGGCCTCGTTTGTTTTGAGATTTTTTTTCAGCTCAAAATAAATTTTAAAAATCAACTTTATTATACATCTAACACAAATATTAATTTTAAAATTAATTTTATTTCACATTTTATGTATTTTTTAATATTAAAGTAATTTTTTTTTTGATTTTAAATTTTAAAAATAAATTAATTTTTTAAATAAAAAAAAGTTCAAATCAAACGCACATTTCCTGCAATTTTTCACAAATTTATAATAAAATAATTATTAGTTTTTCTTAAAGATGATTGTTTGATTTTCTTTGTGGCAGCATTTCGAGTATAAGATTATTAGCAGTCTTATATTTAATGTATATTCGTTTTCAGATATATTATCCTAATGGTGAGGCATGTGATTAATGTAGAATTATATTTCGGTTCCCTACCAAAAAAAAAAAAAAAAAAAAAAAATTGAATTTCGGGGACCANCCATTTGATTAGTGTTACCGGGCGCGGCATGTGAGCCGGAAAGGAGAGTGAGGAGATCTGAGCAAAAGCCTTTATAGAGCAGCACTGCAGAAGAAGCAGCAGCAGCAGCAGAAAGAAAGCAAAGTCATATGCAGTAATAATGACCATGGAGGGAAAGTGGTGCGGGCCACGTGTCGTCCACGGCGATGCCGCACGACGCTTTAAGGAGCTTCGATCTATTGCTTCTAACTTTTAGTTCCTGCCTGTTTGGTTTTAAAAAATATAAATATATATATATGATTAAAATTTTTATTTTAAAAATTTTAAAAAATTATTTTATATTTTAAAATAATTAGTTTATTTTATATTTTAAAATAATTAGTTTATTTTATATCTAATATAATTTTTTATAAATTAATTAATTTTATTTTAACATTTAATATAATTTATTTTATTTTATATCACGTATATTTTTTTAACTCCTTAAGTGGTATGTTTACAAAAAATTTAATTTTAATAAAATTAAATTTAAGTTTAAATAGAGATTTTTTTTTAAAGTTATATATGGTGTGTTGACGTAGTATGTAGGGGGTCCCAAAAAATACCAAAAAAGAAAGAGAGTTCTGAGAGACGACAGCGCGCAGAGGAATAAGCCTGATGGTTGAGGCTTAAGAGAGAGAGAGAGTTCAGGGCATCCAGAAGAGCACATAACAATTTAAGGTGGTTCATGGAGGAAATCTCTTACATCTACCAAGCGATCAACGAAGAGATTTTACTAAAAGAAAAAAAGATAGCCGTGAGGGCTAATACAAAGAGCTTACAAGGGGAAGAGAGAGAAAGAAGGAGAAAGAGAGAGCTTTTTTTATTCTCAAGCTCCTATTTTATAAGAGGTGATAGAGGAGGGATTCTGCTCTTCTTGGGTACTCGATTTTTTGGATCCATCCTCCCCTCGAAGACTGTTCAGGGGTATTTGTAGGCAGCGGATGGTATAGCTTCATCCTGGTTTTTCGAAGGAAAGGAGATGAACAAACTCTGGGTTCGCGCCACTTGTCGGCCGCCGGAGGGGCCAAAAGCCGCGAAAGGAGGATGCTATCTTTTAATATTGGTACTACGTCTGGGGATCCGTGGTAGCCGGGGCATGCGGATCCTTGGTTTGCGGGTCTAGACAAAGTGCCTTATACGGGGAACGACGCGGTCGGGTCAAGCTGATTGTGACATGCACCGTTTTGTAATATCGTCCTCGACGTTACCAGGGATGGTCCTGGCTCGTCGCGGTCGAGGCTTGGTTGAACCCTCTTGTCCGAGGTTTGACCAAGGTCTGACCTATGAGCAAGTAGATGGATTAGTTAAAATGAATAAAAGCTGAAGGCTAGCTAGGCACCATGTGTGCGACAGAAATGCAACGCTGGAACCACGTGTTAACATTGTGTGAAATAAAATTAATAATTACTCTAAATTTGTGAGAAATGTGATATAAATTAATTTTTTTTTATAATATGAGAATGTAAAATACTATAATATTTTATTTTAAAATATGTGTATAATATTAAATATAGTTAAATTTTAAAATTTATATACAATATCACATGTCGGATTAAAGTTAACAAGATTGTTTTTTTTTTGAAAAGAAGATTAATTTTAATTTGGTTAAGCAAACACCCCCCTTAAAGTAAATTACTTCTGAGTCCATAAGACGTTTAGGGTATTTCAAATTAGTTTATAAATTTTAAAATCTTTAACTCAATCCCTTGAGGTTAATTAATTTGTTGATTTCAACATCTCTTCTTGAAGAGGTAAAATTTCAACCTTAGAACTACTTGCGTAAATGAAATCAAAATCTATGGGCCAATTTGAAGTGCCTTAATAATCTCAAAAGCCTACACCAAAAAAATTATGAATTTATTTGGCTAGTATCATGTTTGACTCCAGCGAGAGAAATAGACACACGCTAGATGTATTTTTCAAAAGTTGCAACATTGTCTGGGTTGTCGAGATCACCGCTCTTTGTCATTACATACACTTAACTCCTATTTCACCACTCGTCAAGTGCAGCGTGGTTGACAAAGAGCTCTGCTGTCATAAAAACTCCGATTCTATTCACCATGTCATTCGCCTCATTCCTTTCAATTGTTAAGTGATTTTTAAACTGTCGTAAACTCTTCCCTGATATCAAGGATGCCACATAAAATTTTTATTGAAATTTTCATTAGTCATCCGATGTACTTGATTGTCTTTGATGTACATGTGAAAAATACTATATAGCTTGAATAACTAATTAATAAATTAATTATTCATAATTTAGCATACTAATTCACTAGATAATTTATTAGATTATCCAATAGATTAGTACTTAACTCACTGAATAATCTAACAAATTAAAATTATAAACTATAATTTGTTAATTTATTGATCAATTATTGGGAATACATAGCAGAACTATACATACATATATATATATATATTTTTTCATAATAATTATATTGATTTTATTTTGTTTAATTGAATAATTTTTATTTCAAGAGTTTTTGAGTTATAAGAAAATGTTGATTTAAAAAAAAAATTCAAATTTAGACCATTATTGGGGGGCTGAGAAATTATGAGCATTGTCTTTGTGAAGAAAGAAGATAGTGGGACCAAACAAAACTTTTCATTATTCTGAGATTGTTGTAGATTTAACTGTTTGGCGCGAGAACCAAAACAAGACCAAAATATTACTAGTTTAAAAAATAATAATAATGTGAAATAAAATTTATATTTTTATTTTAAATTATTGAGTATGTGAAGTAAAATAATATTTTTTATATTTGAATTTGTGTAGAATGATTTTAAAAATTTATTTATTAT
>JAEMOT010001250.1:113498-130350 GCA_019297695.1 Apostasia ramifera
ATTAACTTATTATGAATAAAAAATAATTTTATTTTATATCCTGCATTTCTATTACAATAATAATTAACTTCATTCACATTTCTTATACTATCATACATTCTAACGCAATAACTAATTTTATTTTATATCATAATATACGATTCTAAATTTAAAAAAAAAAAATTATCCAAATTAAAAGTTAAATTTTGAAACAAACATAGCATTTAACAGGGAAAAGGGACTTAAAAAGATTTAACGTTAACACACACACAAACATGGTCCTGTTAGAAATTGGGATTCAGTTCAGAAGTCCCTCTCAGTGATATTCAATGTGCAGTGATTTTCTACATTAGTTTCAATGGATTGGATTATTTTTTTTTGAATAATTTCACAAAACGATAAGCGTCATCATGAAGCAAATATCATTTATTGAGTATTTGTGGACCCCCCTTTCTAATGATTGATTTATTTTCCATTTTTAGTTAGCGTAATAAGTTCAGCATTGTTGGAAGAGCTCACGGCCAATGATCATTCTCCTGATCTCGCTCGTCCCAGCACCAATCTCGTACAGCTTCGCGTCCCTCAGAAGTCGGCCGGTTGGGTACTCATTGACATAGCCGTTGCCACCGAGACACTGAATTGCCTGCAGGAAATCCAGTGGATGGGATTCATGAGAAGAACTCTACAGATTGAAAACAATTAAAATTTTCTTTAGAGCTTTTCGAATATAAGAAAAAGTTATTTCCCTTTTTTTTATGAATAGTTGTACGTTCTTTTTTTTTTTTTTGAAAAGTTTTAACTCGTTAAAGAAAGGATCTTAGGCGGCAAGCAACACATAAGATACTGATTACATGGCGACATGAGAAATAGTTAAAAAAAAAAAGTATAATCGACATATATCGCTGCAGCACACGTATAACTTACCCAATTCTATCGTAGGAAGGAAGTGAATAAATAACAATACCAGGCTCTTCAAGTGTAATAATTGAAATGAGCACAATCTAAAGCCCCTTAATGAGGTTCCATTGGAGGGATGTCAACAACTGCGGTAATTCCATCTCTACTAGTATATATTTAAGTCAGTTGAAATTTAAGAAGCTTGCAGTAGGAATTTGAGTTGGGTCAGTCATTCACTAACCTCATCCCTGCTGTCGATAACAACCTGGTTGTTTTACTTTAAAGAAATTAGAATGCTCAAAGCTCTGGATATATTAGTTTGGGAAAACATCATAACTAGGGGCGAAAGCGATCCGAATGAGTCGAACCATGCACGACTCAAGCTCAATTCATTGATTTATAGATTGATTCAAGCTCAGATTTTGGCTCAAATATTTTGAGTTCAAGATGGCATGGCTCGACTAGAACTTGATTTCGAGCTGGCTTAACTCAACTAGCATTCAATTTCGAAGTGACTTAAATCTTAATCAGCTAGATAAAATGCCCCGATAAATTAAGATTTTTTTGGAAAAAACAAAAAATTTAATATGACAAGTGGGAACGATATGACACGCAAAACCGCTCAACAATATCCTCGAAACTGTCGGAACGATTGAGCGGTGTCCCCGAGGCACCTAGAGGCTCTAGAGATTCCCACACCGCATAAGCTTTTTGGGGCCCTACGAATACCCTGAGTTGCATTTCATAAGATGAGGCCAAGCCTGAACTATTACCTTGAAACATCTGAAAAGTGTCCTGAAGACTTGCATCTCCAAAAGATGTCTTGAGAAAATAGCTAAAACATCACACGACGACTTGGAGAGTCCTCAAAATGCCGGAGTGGCATACACATGGTGTCCCCAAGACTATCAAAACAATCTGGCAATGTTCCCAAGGCTTTTGGACGCCTCGAAAGGTCATTGGGTTGCATAAGCATTGTTGGACTCTTCAAACTTGCAGGGTTGCATTTCTCGGGATGAGGGGTGAGCAAAACGCCCGAAACTCAAAACTTGCTCGTATTTTACTTGATTCAAACTCGACTCAGATTTCTTACAACTCGAAGTCAACTCACTCAAAATAAAATCAACTAAACTAGTAATCAACTCAATATGTGCATAATGATATACATAAGAATCTTTTGAATATATATCAAGATATTTTATATATATGAATATGTTATATAAGATATATATTGAAAAGATTTATTTATGAATGAATACATAATACACAAGTTTTACTAAAAAATTATATATAATATATATGATCTGCAAAATGAATATTTAAATTAATAAATAATATTAAAAACAAAGCTCGATTCGATTTAAAAATTGACTTGAAATCAAATAGATTTTTGTCGACTCGAATCAAACGCGATTCGCAATTGAATCCTTCGAGTTTAAGTTGAGGCAAACTCACTCAAGCTCAACTCATTATCAGCTCTACTCCAAACATTTGTGAGGCATTCCAAGACTTTATGTCTTCAAGCATTGTCACGAAGAAATCTCGGAAATGTTGAGCGGTGATGTGGAGTGACCTCAAAATGTTGATGCAGCATCCCTGAGAACGCGGAACGGTGACTCAGAGATCTCCAGTGATGTCACCAAGAAATTGTCATGTTTACAATGTTATTATCCCACACAAGATTTCGACCGACTATTGGAAAAAGGAGAAATGATTTTGCATAAAGAGACAAATCAAATTTTTTTACTTTGATCACAACCAGTGATAGATTCAAAGAGGAAAGGGGTCAGTTAGCTTCCCATGGAGTTGAGGATCACGATTATGGCATCCATTCGACATCAAATGGCTCCAAAGAGAAGATTGGTGAAGGGAGAAAAATGAAAATTTTTACCTCTAGCGACAAACATCGCCAAATCCATGAAATTCTCACCAATTGACTCATTGGAGAGATTCGCCTCAAAATGCTTATTTTGTTGGAGGGATTTTTTTGAGTAAAAGAAAGAAATTATATTAGTTTATAAGTTTGTGAGATATAAAATAAAGTTAATTTTAATATTGAAATTTATATTGAACATAAAATAAAGTTAAATTTTAAAATAAGAGTTTAAGTTGAATGTCAAATAAAATTATTAAAATTTGTGATGAACATAAAAATATTAATAAAATAATGATTAAGCTATTAATCATGATCCAAACAAATAGTCTCAGCTCGATGTCAAACATCTATGGTAAAAAATCTTCAACGAAGAATTACCCTCGACAAAAAGCTAGATTCTTATGAGTCCATATTATTTAATCTGAATTTCTTCAATAACCTAAAGATTTTTACTTATCACAGTTTTAAATGAACTGATATTCATCGAAAGGTCTTTCTTATGTAAGATAGCTTAGATAGAAAATGTTTTCGACAAAGTGATGTCTTCGATGAAGTTCACTGATAGAAGAAATTTCAAATTCCTTCGCAATATCTTCTAATTTGATGCTTTTTTTGCATTGAAATCTTTCTAGATTATTTTCCCTTTAATCCAAAATTAGAATTTGAGGCAAGTTGTACCAGATTATATCACCCAAATATTTTTTTTTCATATGAGAATTAGATTTCAACAATTACATTTCGTATTGATTTGGCCGCACAAGTTGATGACATGATATCTATTAATTAAGAGACCGAATCAACTCCAAAGACAATGACTTTTTAGAAGTTCAAAAAGCTCATTAAAATGATTCTAGCCTTTAAATTTGGGATACAATTGAACCCATTTGATAGGTTAAGTAAATACCAAAGTTTTACGACTCAAAATTTTCTAATTTGATTGGCTTATCACCGATTTTGAATTGACTTGAGCATCAATCAACCTTAATTTTGTAGAATTATTCTCCACATTTTTCCACTAGCATTGCATATTATTAATGTTTTTTAAACTAAATTTGTTTAATGATTGCATTCCCAGCATTGTCCCAGATATTTTGTAAATTTTGGAAAATTTTCTCAAATTTGAAGAAAATTTCTGTATTTTTTGATCAATTAAAAGGCCATCGAGTCCCCGGGATGCCGCCTGACCATTCTAATAATATTAGAGTCATCATCAAGTGATTTAGAGATCTCTGAGATACCAGTTGGCAGGAACATTGCACTAATATTTTGAGGACTCATTCCAATTCTTCACTCGATGTTTTACTGTTTTCCTGGAGGCAATATTGGAAGGCACAAGAGTCTTTGGGACAACTCCCAGGTGTTTTGAGGCAACAAGGACCGGGCATCTTGTCCTAAGAAATGAATGCAACCCCAAAGGTTCGAAGGGCCCAAAAAAGCTTATATTGCCTGGCAACCTCTCAGAGCCTCCGGGAAAAAGCTCAATAGTTTCTACAACCTCGGGACACCACTACTTTAATAGGGTTTTTGATCTTCATAGGCTTCTATGAGTCTCCTCCAAGCATCTTTATGCTTCTACAGGATACTTTCTAATCATATGGCCCTTCTTAGGAAGCTTCAAGACCATTTAAGTTTGGTAGTTTCTTCCTTTAGTTCTCTCTCTCAACCGAATGCTCTAATCGGAAGTCCTTGTGTATTCCTAAGGTTCTCTAAGCATCAAAGGTGATGCGAGAGAATTTAGATCACCTTTGCTCTGCACTATACCACTTTGCTATGAATGGCAATTGTCTCTTCTTTCAACTCAGAAGAAAATCTTTGTACCTCTCTTTGTTGTAGTTGGGAGTGGGTTAGTTTGGTTCAGCTCTGTACTTATTATATGCCCAACCCAAGTCAAGTTAGTTCTACTATAAATAGACCTGGATCCAACCCATGCATCCATAAACCCGACTTAAACCCAAGCCATTGGTTCAGATTGGGTTTAGGTTGAGTTGGGTTCAGTAAATAATTTTTAATTTGAGACATAAATATTCTAATAAATATCATAATAAAAATATTCAATTTAAATTTTTTTAACGAGAGAATATATATGGAGAGTAGAATTTAAATTGAGGTAATATAATATATGTATAAAAATTAAATTATAAAATTCAAAAAATAAATCTTTAATATTAAGATATAATACTTAGTTTAACATCCCAAAATGAGATTTTAAAGTATCATTTTTAGAATCAAATTATAAAGAACTTAAATAAGGTTGACTGATAAAAAATATTTTAGAATTTCGTATTTCATCACATATATAAACCCGGTCGGTTCGATCCTATTAGATTCATACATTAGATTCAATGACTGAACCATATAATCAGTTCCAAATATTTTAAGACCCAAAATCAATCCAAATAAATTTAGACCCAACCCAAGTTCAATGGTTTGGTTCAGGTTTCGAGTCAGTTCTCAGCACTTTAAGTACTAATACGCACCACTAGTTGTAGTCACCTTTTTTGTGTAGCATGGTATCCTACAAGAGTTGCTTTATTGTGTCCATCAAAAGGTCATCATAAACCATCAGAGGCAATACCTCATGAGGTTCATCCATCATGGAGGGCTCAAACGGCTTCAAGCTTCAACATTAACCACTAAATATATCTTTAATTAAGGGTGATATGTCTAGCTTATAGGAATTCCTAAACTTCCTCCAATCGATCTTTCCTAGTATGTAGCCACACCAGATCTACAACCTTGACACGGCATCCTACCCAATTCTCATAGTGTCGTTCTTTGTATTTCTTTTGTGAGATCTATAGTTGCTTCACATAGCAGTACAAACTCCATAAATGTTCTTCAGGAACTTCTGGGCTTTCTGCTGTGTGGAACATTCAACAACTCTAGATGCGCTAATTTGAAACTCAAAGCCAAACAGGATTTGTGGCATGCAACCTAAGAAAACCTCAAATGGGTTTCTTCTAGCTGATCCGTGAACTTCCCTAGTTTGAAATCAAGAGTTTGTTGTTGTTGTTGTTATAATTGTTGTTGAATTATAAATCCAAAAGGAAAGCTACTCCTCTAAATATGTCGGCAAGATAATTCTTACATTGCATCACTTCAAAGTTGCTTCTTTAATCTAGTGAGACATTAGAGCACCGGATATTTAAATAAAAAGAACAAATGGATACTAAAAGAAAACATTATGCCGTAATTTCCATTTACCTGAAGAGCAACTTGGGTTGCCTTTTCTGCTGCAAAAAGTATAACCCCAGCACAGTCCTGCAACAATCGGTTAAATAAATTAGAGATGAAAACTCAAACAAAACAAAATTTGTCTATTAAATTAGAATGCAAGAAAGAATAAAATATAACTCACGTACAAAAAAAAGTTGTCATTTCTGTATATTTCCCCCAATCTGTTGCTATTGGAGGCTATATGCAATCAATCACACACACAAACATACATAGATACATACATATATATATATATAATATGGACGATAAATATTTCTAACATAGGTCATCCAAAAAATCTTAGAAGATACACCAAGGCACAAAAACTCAAGAGTTTTTTTTTTTTTTTATTGTCAGAACTCATGAGCTTTTAGAAAATAGATTCATATACCATAGGGACAAGCTTATACAAACCACACAATCACATTCAATTTTCCTTCATAGGGATAGACTCACACAGACCAAACTATTTTAGATCTCATTCAATTTTCTTTTCGAGGCATTAGAAGGTATTGGAATGTGAGAATATCCACACTGGCTTTGGCAAAAGGGCATAAAAGATGAAATTCTTTTCTCAGAGAACGGATCATTCTAAGCAACTCTTCCATAATTATACATAATAATACAAAACTCGTTATGTTGTTCTATGACAAGGTGGCAGACCTCCGCTCAGCCACTTAGAATTTCGATGTAAAGAACAGAAGAGATGAAGCCCATCTTAACTAAAGATCACAATAACTAAAGAACAGAGGATAGATTCAATCGTCCACCATGAGAAAGGAGAAACTCAAGGGCGTGGTGGGCGTAGCCTAAGGGAAGCTATCTTCAACCGTTAAAGAGGGAAGCAACCTAAAACCTCTAGAAATCGGGGAGATGTCATACATAGAAGAAGAAGCATCTCTCACCCCTCACCTAATCACTTTCCACCATAAAGCTTGAAGAAACATCTTTATGTAATATTTATCTCATATAACACATATCACTTCCAACATCCCCTCCATGCTATGTAAACAAGAAGCCCAAGAGCTCTCTCTGTGTATATTTTTATGCCTAGCTCTGAGATGACAATAGTAGATTTTAAGTCGTCCAACGACAAAGGCACCATGGTTTTCCTTAACTCAAGGATTTCTATGTAAAAATGTCTTGTATCCATTTTTCTCTTCTTTCTTCCATTCCCTTTTTTCCTATTTCATCTTTATTTTTTTCATTTTTCCATCATTTTCTCTTCACGGCTTAAATAGAGTCACAGGGCAGCAATCCCCATAGCAAGGAATTAGTATGTCAGTTCCAAGGGGATGTTCTTTCCCATCAACAATGCCCTAGATGTTCCAAGAAGCTTAGATCAAATACAAATCAATTTGAGAGGAATTTTGAGTGAAATTCAAAAAAGATCAATCACCTATGTAGCACGAAGTGCTTTCCTCTCTTTAGAGTTCTACAGTGTGAGGAATGACTAGCTCGGTGTGAGTGTGTTATTCTCTATGAGGAACACGTGGCTTCATGTTAAATGTGTTCTTTTGTGTGAAGTACATGTGGGTTTGTGTGGGTAAGCACTTTTGTATAAGGGAACAGTTGTTCTCATGGAGAGCTCTTCATGAAGTAAGGAGGAGGAAGGTTCAAAAGTAGTAGTGTAAAGGGCTTCTCTACTCGTCTGTGTGGAAAGGAGGTTATTTTAGTAAGTGTTTTTCCTTACCTTCGGAACATTGATGTAGGCACTGAGTAGGACAAAGCACATATACCACAGTATTTTCTTCTGAATGCTTTTCTTTATCTTGCTTCCGCATGTTACATTCCCTTGTTATTAGTAATATGTTTAATTTAGGGTGAATAGTTGTTTTGAAATTTCATATATCACTAATTTACACCCTTTAGATGACATCTCAATTCTACAATAGCTACACATTTAGTTTTCATTATTGAAAATTTTGAAAGGGCAACACATTTTCAAAATTTGAACATCCAACTGATAAATCTCATCTGAAATAAAAAGCATATATTGAGGTGCTCTTCCTGTTAGCTAGATCACGAAGATCCGCATCTACATATCCTTATAAAGTGACTTCATTCTTCTTGTAGCAAAGTATCATATCACTAGTACCTTTAAAATACCTAAGCTACCACTTGACAACTTCCCTATGGTCTAAAGCCTGGATCGCCCATAAACCTACTCCCAATGGACAGACGATGTTTGGTCTCGTGCACATCATAACATACATGAGGCTACCAACTGCTAATGCAAGTGGTACATTCATCAATTATCCCCGCTTCTCATCGGTCTTTGATGACTGGCCCTTTATCGATTGAAATGTTCTCCAAAAGTACTCGAGGCTTCACATCCTTGACTACTTCTCAATTTCTTCAGAATACACTAATGCTGAGTTGAGTCCCCTCAGATTTATCCCTTATGATCTGTATTTGAAGAATTGATTTATTGTGCCCTCATTCTTCTACTCGAATTTACATGTCATTTAATTCTACAATAAAAATATAAAACTTTTCATGTTTCTCTACATTCTTATGTTAAGTTGCATGTTAGGAAACCATGTTTCAAATTTTGTCAAAATTGGAATTCATTCGATCCTAGAATCAAATCCTAAACATCGTTAAGTTTTTGAAATTCTGTCTGGCAAAACATTTAAATGTCACTCAAACAACCACCATAGGAGATTTTTGTTGGGATAGAGGAATGCCCTTACCTATAGATTTTTGTAACCTTATTAAGAGGGACTACAAATAATATACTATTGTACCATTATTTTTTATTAATACATGGCCTAGGCCACACTTTTAGGATCATTCAACTTAGGTTAATATGAGTTGATACACATTAAAATTAGCATTACCTAAGTTACCTCTTTCATTCTTAAGTGTTGTTCGCTTTTTAGTTATCACCCACACTGAATCATATGTGGATCTCCAAGATTTATCTAATTTAAATACAACACAAATATATATACAAAAGTCGAGGCAACAAACTCGACCCAAAAAATAGGCGAGAGGTTATGACCAGATAGGATGATCCAATTTCCAAATCGAATAGTCTGATCCCTTTCGACACAGGAAACCACATTTTTTGAACCTCTTTTTATCATACCTTCAGGTTGTTTGATCAACATTGGATTGCAGCCTAAAAATTGCACAATACGATTGATCATTCAATCCACCTACCTGGTTTTTCTATCTAGTGATTCTAATCACCATTGGACACTCTGACCACCCCATCAGATGATCTAATCACTCATCAAACTATTTAATAGGTTTTTCGAACCTTGCAGCCGAATTCTCTATCCCCTGCATCCAATCACCCAATGGTGGTATAGTTCCTCCATCAAATCCATTGCTAAAAAGCAGATCTAGCTCCACACCCACACCTATCATGAAAAAGGAGGCATAAAATCCTCTTGTGCAGTTTTCGTTAATGTATGTTCATGTAAAGATTATATAAGCAAATGAAATATTAGGTTAGCTTCCCGAGAAATTATGCAGAAGATTTGGGTCGATGGCTTTCCACAAGAGGGCTTGTAGATTGACGTGAAAATGAAGGCTTGGAGAACGAACTGGGCTGGTGATCCTTGCCGAATAATCATGGAAGCCGCTATGCTATAACTAGTGCTTAGGGATTCTCACACAAGATCCCAACATTTCCCTTCAAGGGAATATCAATCCCTTCACGTAATCACAATTATAATAAACTTAGTTCCATTATTCAAGGTCCATTAGACCCAACAACAAAATGGCAGAAAATGAACCACTTTAAAATAGACTAAAAAAACTTAACTAAAAAATTGACTTAACTAAGCCAACTGAAACGAACGCGATTAGTTAAATAGTAAAGCTACTCTACAATAGTTCATCAAAGATGTCATAGCATGAACATATCTAAACTGTCAACTCACAAATATTGCCACAAAAGGACCATTTTCTACGGGCTCTAAGGCCCTGTTTGGCGCGAGGACTAAAATGAGGACCAACATGGTACTAGTTTAAAAAACAACAATAACAATAATAATAATTTTTTTTAATCATTCTACACAAATTTTAATATAAAAAAAATATTTTACTTCACATACTCAATAATTTTTAATAAAAATATTAACTTTATTTCACATCTTAAATCAAAATACTTGATTCGAATATTTTGGTCTAAAATGTGAAATAAAATTGATATTTTTATTAAAAATTATTGAGTATGTGAAATAAAATAATATTTTTTCATATTAAAGTTAATGCAGAATGATTAAAAAAATTTATTTTTTATTATTATTATTTTTTTAAATAGTACTACTTTGGTCCTAATTTTGGTCATCGCGCCAAACAGGGCCTAAATCAAAATTAAGTTATAGATTAGGTCAATAAGTACTGGCAAGTTGCCTGCTCAGCCATATATACTACCACATGCCAATAGCAAATATGCAAAATTCATATAAATATATTTCTTTCACACTCTTATATTCCGGAAAAATGCAATTATGCATATAATAGGTATCATGTACATAGCTTGAGGTGCGCATGGGCAAGGGAGCATTCATCCATTTTCATCGGACTACTATATTAGTTTTTTTTTCTATTTTGTCTCAGATTCTGAATATAAATCCACCTCCTATGAATCGCCTCGTGGCTCTTTCCTGTACTTGGCCAAGATAGGATCATAAATCTGAGCCAAATATCATCGAACAAAAATTATCTCGACCATTATACATGCTACAGTTACATCAAATGAACAAGAGAAAACTGCCCTTTTAATGAAGTATCCTTAGTTGTAAATATTCAGTACGTTTCCCATGTAGGCAGATTATAAATGCTTTGGAAATAATAAAGCAAATATAAAGCTGAGAGAACACCTTCCGATCAATATTTCCAGTGTCACAGTCCTTAGCAACAGAATACACGAATGCCCTGTAAATATTTACCAAAATTGTATAATCGGACATGGATTGCCGAAATATTTGGAAAAGAAAGTTGAAACAAACCTTGACGACTGTAATGATGTATACATGTCAGCTAATTTCCCCTGCAAGTTTTTCGCATTCAGCGATACCAGTAGAATTGTATTTTTGTTAATTCAAAAAAATGTATTTTTGTTGTTTTAGCTTAGTATTATGGCAATGCCAAGTTTTAAAAAAAAAATACCAGTGAAACTATTTAGCAATACAAGTACAGATAAACGGGTTAAATAGCAAAAACCTTCAAAGTATTAGTTCACTCAAATAAATATACCTGTATCAACTGAAATTCGCCAATTGGATGGCCAAACTGCTCCCTTTCCCGAACATAAGGAAGAACAACATCAAGGCATGCCTGCATAAGACCAAGAGGCCCAGCAGCTAAAACAAGTCTCTCTAAATCAAGTCCTGACATCAAAACGTAAACCCCTGCACAAGAAAATAAGCCCCAAATATGAGAAAATAAAAACCAGCACATGCTTCTAATGTATCTCATGATCTCACAAGGAGGACCAAAAAAGGTAATTAAAAGAAATATCTTTTTTTTGAAAAGAAAAGAATATCTAGTTGGTGAGTTTCACTCAGGGAAAAGAACAGGGATTTATAAAATAAATGAAAATGTAGGAAGAAATTAATGGATGTTGATTACATGGATAAATGTGCAACCAACATAAGCAAACTATGCCGTGATGAAAAGTAAATGCTAATTTCCAAAACAAAAAAAGATCATACAGAAAGTTTCTGCATTTCAAACTATCTTCAGTGGAACCATGGGATTTCTTCAGGAAGGAGTTAAAAAAGTAAAAATGCAGAAATTAAACTATCACAAGTCAAAGTTAAAAGTAATGGTAAACAGATACAAGCGGCTGGAAAGAGAATCAGTATCCTCGTGAGCATAGTTCCTTTGACATGAGATGCCTTGGTTTTGAAGCAACAGGAAAAGATATTCATACCATGAAATTGTAGATATACATGCAAAAATGAAAAAAAAGTTAAAGCTAAGCAACATAACATTACACCAAATGTGCATGCATATAGTTTCCTGTTTTGTTATAGGGTGGTTTTTCTATTACACAGTGATGATCAAATCTTACACTCTCGATAATTGGTACATCCAATTCATTCTTCTACAATCTAAGGGTTGGCTATAGGATCCATCTATCATAAAAGGGGGGCTGATCAAACAAAGTAAAATAAACTAAGCAAAACCAAGGCCTAGGGGTCTTCATAGGTTCTGAAAGTTGACCTTGTACAAATCAGTGATCCATTGTAAAATGCCCTAGAAGGTCTTCAGATCAACAAATCCGAAAGAAAGCAAGTCTATACACCCCATCTGAGATTAAGAACTAGGTGACTAATGTAAGGTTGTTGATATATATGTTTATTGTATGATAAGATCTCTCTCCGGATCTTCCCCTAGATGTAAGAGGATCTTTTTAATGTAAATCTAGTTATATTTTGATTTGCATTTATCACTTTTACCACTATAACTTTTTAGTTTTATTTGGGCACAATTATCTAGCTAATTGCAATATCACTAATCTAACATAATGTACATTTTAAAAAATTTCCAGCCTAAAGTGTTGGAAAGTACAATACCAGTATTGACCTTCAGAAATGAGAACAAATACAGTAGGGGTTACTTTTATCTTTTAACTTGTGATGCTGTGTGTGGGCATGAAAGGGCCATTGGAACATAACAGGCAATTATTTGCATGTTTTGAGCGGCCCAACTCCACACTACTAAACGACCTTAAGCCAAAAAATAAACCAACAAGTAGTCATACAATGACATCATGACATACAGGTGCTCTTAACCTAGAGCCTCTTAGATATTACAGGGCAAACATTCTTTGTGAAGAGTAAAACAGAGATAAGCTAATGAATAATTATTGAATAGCCATTCGAGAACCACTAAGCAAGAGTAAAATGCAAGTATAATATCACTAAATAACTACATATCAATCGATTTGTGATTTCTGAAGATGTTTACCTTGATTGCTGGCATGATCTAGTGAATCCCATCATTCACAAAAAAGAAAAAAAAGACTAGAAATATGACCAACATGATATCTAAGAGGTGAACACCTTTTCCTTCCTGTCCAAGAACATTATCTTGGGGAACAAAGCAGTTCTCAAAAACAAGTTCACATCTGCAAAGAAAGATTGCTTTTAACAAGGAAACAATAAGCCAACTATCGCAGGTTGATTCGAAAAATACGCTTTGATGAGAAGGCAGAGCATACGTGTCACTTCCTCGCATACCAAGTTTGTCCAGCTTCTGAGCAGTGCTAAATCTGAGAAAATGAAAAGATACTTTAACAAGTAGTATTACCAAGTTTACTATGTACAACTACCAATAAACTTGTCTCAGTTTTAAATAAAAGTTAAATAAAAAGTTCAAAGATATGATTGACAAAGGTTAATGAAACTAAATTGCTTTATATCAACATGTAAATGTGATAATATTTTCCGTGTTCATAGACCATGCAAAAAAAAACAATTTCTCTCTCCAAGTAACAAAGATTACCCAAGACATGTATCCTGCAATTACAAAGATCAAAAAGTGTAAACCTGCAAGTAAAATGGAGTGGCATATTGCAAGTAAACATATTACTAAAGTTCGACAATGCAATGGAACTGGGATGAGTGATTGCATATGAGAGCTTATGATTTCAGTAGCCACCATAAACATAGTAATAAGGCCAAGAGGAGGCTACTCATACCCTGGCATCCCTTTCTCGATTATAAATGCAGTGATTCCTTTTGAACCAGCATTAATGTCAGTTTTTGCATAAACTACCTGTAATACAATCAACTTATCAGTATCAAGCAACTGACTCCTTTAATTATCATGGAGTAGTATATTGGGAAATTTAGCTACGCATCTGCTCAAATAAGAAGTAACACTATTGAAAAGAATAACATTTTAGAAGAGAAAAAGAGGTATGCCCAAGAATCCAAAAGAGCACAAGTCTAAAAGTTACATCAAAGTGACATTAATATTTAAAAACAATATGGGATCAACAGATGTCGTTCTTTGTGCATCTACACAGAAGATCATCCTACTATATTATGTGAAGCTTTTAACTTTAAAGACACTTGCAATCTTCTAGTCTTCCTCTATCCAACGTGGGAAAAAGGTGCAAACTGATAACATGCAAGAAAGAGATCCCATGCTTCCCTTCTCTACAAGCCGTCCTCACAATTTAAACATAAACCCACATTTATACTTTTGGCCCTCTATTATTTCTTGGCAACCATCTTCTATACCCTTCCTCTTCAATAGATAGATACTTCAGTAGATATCTTATTATTTATTGAGCATAGTTAATAAAAACTTCTTCACTTCTGCAGAGCAGTAGAAGTACCTTTACTCCTTACACTGCCTTTATATGAGGATACACTAAAATCATAATAAATTTGTGTACCTGATACTGTAGTTTCATACTTTTATATTAGATATTATATTATAGATAATTCAAAGTTCACAGAGAAGTTTCAGCATATGTTTGAAATTTTAAGTGTAGAATGTATTAACCAAAAGCACAATTTGAAAAAGAGTACCAACGTCTGAGCAGTTGGGCCATTTGTACACCACATTTTATTTCCATTTATGATGTACCCACCATCAACACGATCAGCTTTGCATTTCATGCTTACAACATCAGAACCAGCTGAAATGTATGAAAAGCACATTAAAAATACTTTAAACTTATTATTTCAAAAAGAAAATACTTTAAACTTATAAATAATCCAATAGACAAGGAATATTCAGGACATAAGTTTTAAAGGTGGATACCATTGGGCTCACTCATTGCCAGTGCTCCTACATGCTCCCCACTGATTAACTTCACAGTAAAGTTCAGATTACTATTAGAGTATAGATGACAGGAAGAACCATATTTCTAATAAAGATCTCAGACAATTTTCTTGTAAACTTGCTATTTTCTTTATAAACAACAGAGAAAAAAATGTTCCCAAGAAAATATGAACAAAGAAATAATATCTTCAAGATATATTTGCAAATTGAACATAAAACAAGTTTTAACAAATACCAAATTACCTTACATACATACCTCTCAGTTCTTCTTCAATACCCACATTACTTTATTTTACAATCTAATCCCCAGATCTTCTAAAAACAATATATTTAGGTTTTCTTCAAGGTTTTTGAAAATTTCTTTTACTAATTATGATTGTTTAGAAGTTTATTACCAAATACATGTCTATATAAAACCCTCTAAATATATTTGTAAATGCATGTGTGCCAATATTTCATGATTTTAGAAGATTTGGGGTGTTAAGTTGTAAAACAAAAGAATAGGAAGATTAACTGTAATTGAAGAAGAATTAAAGAGTATGCATGTAAAAAGAAAAATTTTCAAAAAAAAAAAAGTCTGGATCAGTATCACAAAGCAAGGATTTGATTAACTTCTTACTATGCATTTTTGGCCATTTGGTCCTCAATTTTGTCAATATACTTCAATTTAAGACCCTTACATGAAAAATATATATGACAATAATTGTGGATTTCTTGAAGCAATGCAGTTGATTACCTGCTCCAAACATAAGGACCCACATGTCTTTTCTCCTAATAATTTTTTTTAAAAAAAAAAGACAATTGCACAAGTTTTGAGGGAAACCTTTGGCAAATACTTCTGCTTCTGTTCAGGATTTCCATTCCGAACCTTCATATTTCAGAAAGAATTTATGAGATTTATGAGTACCGTTGATATCATACATATCCTAGAACATGACATAGTAATGACAACTTTACCAATTGGTTGATACAAAGATTTGAATGGGCACCATAAGAAAGGCCAACAGATCCAGATGCTCGACTAATTTCTTCCATAGCAATACAGTGGTACAAATAGCCAAGACCGAGACCTCCGTGCTCCTCTATAAAAGAATTAAGCTAGTCATATTTTCTGTAATATGTCTCATAATGAAAAATAACAACAGAAAATACAAAAAGGATGTCTAAATGAGGTTGAACATAATATTAAACGGCAGCCAAAAAAATGAAACACCATCAAGCATTATATATTATTATATATTCACACAGCTAATGGACCAAATATCTGTGAGGGTTCTATATTCAAACATCTTTGGAAAGGAAGACGGAAGGTTCTAATCCAAAGAAGACCATTAAGTCCTCTAGGTTTCCCTGTGATCTTTATATTCTTCTAGGAAATAGCAGCATAGAGATCTAAAGAGACTCCATCAGAAGTTAATTACGAAAATCCAAAATGTAGGCACGCAGCACATTGATTGAGCTATGTAGTTAACAACTAGAACAAAGACGTCAGTGTTTCAGAAGACAGTGGCGCTAAATGTGAGATTCCAAGTTTAGAAGGCCCTGCTATTGTGCGTTTGGGAAGGGTCCATGTATATATATATGTATGTATCATGAGTCACATTGAGGAAATCTGAGTTACCGGATGGAAAGTGAAATCGAATTACCAAAAGGAAGTATATAGACAAGAAATACACAAATTCATGTTCACAACGTAATCTTACCTGGTGCTGTGATGCCATGGAGATTGAAATCTCCCATAAGCTTCCACAAGTTAATATCCTGAACAATATTACAAAGTTATTGGCAACAGAAAGCCTCTACAGTATAATATACATTTATATGTATGTATCATGTATATGTACATATTATTTGGAAGGTCATAAAAGTTTAGGCAACTGCATAACCTTTGGAACTTGATTTGTTGCATCTACTTTTGCTGCATGAGGAGCAATGTTTTCTTGTGCAAACTGACGAACACTTTCTTTAAACTGCAAATATCAAATAAAAACCATCAAAAGGCATAAAGTGGTAGCCGAACATAATGAACCCGGGATATATATATATATATATGTATATGTATATGTATATATATGTATATGTATATGTATATATATGTATATGTATATGTATATATAT
>JAEMOT010001250.1:130900-145574 GCA_019297695.1 Apostasia ramifera
TATATATATATATATATATATAACAATTAGAATCTGAAGTTCAGAGATCCTCTAAAGTAGCAAATAAAGACGTTTTTCAAAGTATGAAAAATATAGGAAGTTGAACAAAGCTTCTTGCACCATGGTCATCTAAACCCGAGTATTAACACTAAACAGAAAAACAGACACATAGCACAAAAGCTTAATCCAGAGTCCAACTTGCGGTTGACTACAAAATTTTGAATTTTGCTGTAAATTGCAGACATGCATGAACCAGGCCACTGACCTGTCTGGGTTTAATAACGATGAGATTTTAAAAGCAAAGATATCATGATACCAGATATGTTTACACTGAGTTTAAAAACCTGCGCAGGTCTTCCGCGATATACATGAACCATTAAATCTTGCCAGGATGTTACCAAAAAACAAAGTTAGCAGTATTCTTCAGGTTCCTAAGCAAAGAATACTTCCCATGCATTCTTCACATTGTTTACAACCATATTTCCTGCTCAAAGGCACCATTTTTAGAGAACACGACAAAAAAACTTCAACAACCGATATGCATCAACGATGATCAGATGCACCTCTTAATTCGTCTTGTAAAATCAATACCTTGTCGTATTGCAGATAGGATGCGGCATTAAACAACTTACATCAAATCTCAATAACATAAAGTAAACTAAATACCACAATCAGCAACGGAGACGCCGGAAATGAAATCACTCAAATCAGTAATGACAACGGGCAACAAGCCAATCAGAAAGCAAATTAAGCTACAAAGTAAACTAAAGATCAAAATCCAAGAGTTTGCCTGCTTTTGCGTATCATCCAGAAGAAGCGAAGTGGAGAGAAAAGCCCTAGAGCTCTTCCGCTGCAGGACTACAGCGGCGGCGCAGCGCGCAGCGACAACCCGCTGCATCTCTGATTCCCGACGGCTAGACGACAAGGGAATGAGGCATATTTTGGAACTAGCATCATCGTTCCCATTTTGACCGCTCTTCTTCAATTTTTTTTCTTTTTCCTTTTTTTGCATTTTGATATCCGATCTTCTTCAATTCGGCCCAAAATTATTTAAAATGGCATGAAATGAAATAAGATGGTGAATCTTTTAGCTGAACAAAGACAATCGTTTATACTTGAAAACTTGAGTATTTTAGAGAAAAACAATAACACAATCTTGGGAGTTTAAATCTATTAATCGAATGAAATTTTTATGATACTTGGAGATCTCCAAGTGGAGACCAAGGAAAAAAATAAGCACAATGAAGAAAGGGGGAGAGAGAGAGCCTCTATCTATCTTCTGCCTCTCTATTTATAATTTGAAGAAGAAAAGATATAACAATTATAGTCTACTATGTCTAGTCATATTTTAGAATCACTTGTGAAAGATTTGAAAAGAACTAATCTATACTTATCAAATTTTATAAAAATTTGTGCCACTTTTCTGAATACTTTGAGATCTTGTGGTAGGAGTTGTTGGCTTGTCAGAATAAAACTGCTCCATGAAAGTTATTAAAGAAAAATTATTCAACTAAATGTGTTAAAGAAGAGGTTACTTCTTATAAAGTTGTCAGTTCATTAAAGTAGAGATGCTCTATGGAAACTATCAGAGAAAAAGTATTAGAACAGAGTTGTTCAACAATTAGTGTTAGAGAAGAGGTTACTTCCCATAAAATCATGAACTCTTCAGAGTAGAGTTGCCTCATAGAAGCTGTTAGAAAAAAGTTCTTAGGGGAGAGTTGTTCGACTAGGTGTATTAGTGAAGAGGCCACTCTCTGTAGAGTCGTCAACTTTTCACAATAGAGCTGTTCGATCCATAGAAGCTATTAGAGGAGAGCTAATCGACAAGAAATATTAATGGAAGAGGCTACTCATTATAGAGTCATTAGCATGTCAGAGTAGAGCTGCTTTATGAAACCTATTAGAGAAAAGGTTCTAACAATCAATTTCAATAGTTTTGACAATTTTAATAATTTTGATATTAACATTTTTAATCTTTTTTATAAATTATTTAATAATTGAATATTATTTTTGGGAAAAAAAAAGTTTCAGTAGTTTCAACCAAACTTAATTTGGTCGAGTTTCAGTAATTTTGGCCACATGATTTGTCCCCCTGGATTTTTTTCCCCAAACAGTATTATATCTCCCACCTCAATTAGAAGTTATAGTTCGAGACTATTGATTTCAAACAAACGTTCTACTCACTGGGCTAGAAAAAGCTCTACTCCTAGATTTTTTTTGTAGCCTACATTGATCATTTTGGGTAAATTACATTAAGATTTTTGAGTTTAAGATATAATATCATGCAAGTTCACAATTTTTTTTTTTATTTTGCAAGTTCACAATTCTTTTTTATTTTGCAAGTTCAAGATTGTAAATTTTTATAATATGAGCTATGACTTATAATATAATTATCTACTGATTCTTTCTCAAGTTTTTATTATTAAAATTATCTAAAATTATAATTTTACCTTCTCTCTTCCCTTTCTTGGTATGTTGCCTACTCCCCTACAAACTGGAGGTAGAGAGAGGCGGGGGCGCATAGCCTCTCTGCTCCATACATTAATAGCAAGTTACCTACCCCCTCCACTTTGCCAAAGTGGTGGACAAGTAGCCCCCCACCTCCTTACACCGGCGAGCAATCCCTCGTCACCTTGTGTGGCCACTCTGACCCGTCCACCGCATTTGCTAGCGAAGGTCACTCTGCCACCCTCCACCAGCAGGCGACCTCTCCATCGAAGAAAGAGAGAGAGAAAAAAGGAATAACATTAAAAATTTAGGTAGCTTTAATTATAAAATATTTAAAAAAGGCTTAGTTGATAATTATATTAAAAAGTAAGAGATCTAGGTATTAAAAATTTAGAATTATAAATTTGTATGATATTATATTCTAAATTTAAAGACTTAAATATAATTTATTTATTTATTTGATAAAAATAATTTATTTTTTTTAATCTCCAATTTCTGTACTATTTTCATAAAGACAGAGGAAAAATTAGTTTATTTATTATAAAAATTTAAAATAACATTAAATTAAATTTTATCATATTTTATATAATTTTTAATATAAAAAAATTATTTTTAATATAACAATTAATTTTATTTTACATCCTAAATAAATTTTAATATGTTTAATTTTATTTTTAGCATACACATATCAAGTCAAATTCATAATTTTATAATATGATTAAATTGANTTTTTTTATATTACAATTTTGTATTATATATCAAATAAATATAATAAACTGATAGGTTGATCTCTGAGGTTTAACTAAAAGATTTGGGCCTGTTTAGTTGGTGGGAAAAAAAATTTATAAATTTTTTTTAAAAATATATAATGTAAAATAAATTGAGTTATTTACATTAAAAATTATATTTGATGCAAAATAAAATAGTAATTTAATATTAAAAATATATCAATTAATTTTATTTCACATTCTAAATAATTTTTAATATGCTCAATTTTATTTTTAGCATACACATATCAAGTCAAATTCATAATTTTATAATATGATTAAATTGATTTTCTTGTTAGATTTATCGAGATTTAATTTTGTTAAACGATATTTGAATCTAAGATAAATTAAATTTGTATATGTTGTAAAAAAAATTATTTTATTATAAAAATTTATTATAGAAATTATCTTATTATTAATAATTATATTGAATATTAAATAAAATTAAATTATAGTATTGAGGTATATATAAAATATAAAATAAATTTAATTTTTTATATTACAATTTTGTATTATATATCAAATAAATATAATGAACTGATAGGTTGATCTCTGAGGTTTAACTAAAAGATTTGGGCTTGTTTAGTTGGAGGGGAAAAAAATTTATAAAAAAATTTATAAAATTTTTAAAAAAATATATAATGTAAAATAAATTGAGTTATTTATATTAAAAATTATATTTGATGTGAAATAAAATAATAATTTAATGTTAAAAATTATGTAAGATGAAATATTAAATATTAAAAAAGTAATCTTGGTTTGATTCGAAATTAATCTAATTGTTAGCGTGATTAAATTTTGTAAGAAATTTATATTATTTAATAATTAAAAGGGTACAATTTATAATTTTATATTCGGAGTGATAAATATAAATAACAACTAAAACATTCTTGAAAGAAATATTAGATGAAATTTATGAAAAAACTTGAAATATAATATTTGAGATAAAAATTCTAAAGTCATGGAGACTTATCTTACCTAAAATTTGTGATAACAGCATAATTTAAATTTTTGAGTTTCATTTAATTAAAACATATTTTTAAAATATTTTTAATTTGTTATGAAGAAAAATAAATTTATTTTAATATTTTAATATAAAATAAAATTAGTTATTTATTAATTATTATATTAGATATGAAATAAAAATATTTTTTTATAAAATATATATGAAATATAAAACAAAGTTAACTTTTTTTAAAGTTGATATTTCTGTAATATATGAAATAAATTTAAATTTTAATATTAAAATTTATATATAATATAAAATAAATACATAAATTATTTTTAGGTAAATTACATTTTAGTTGTTAAATTTATAATATAATATCATGTAAATTCATAATTTTGAATTTTTAACATCCAGCCCTTAACTTTTTATATAACTATCAATTAAATCTTTTTTAAAATTTTTAATAATTTTCAAATTTATTGATTTATCTTCTCACGCTTGGGAGAGAATGGCGAGTGGGAGTAACCACCGGGGGCTTGCCGGCCAGCGAAGGGCCGGCAGAGAGGGTAAGGGGATGCTTCTCTCTCCTGCCTGGGTGAGTAGTCGGAAGTCTCTCGTCGGCGAAGTGTCAAGAGGTGGCCACTCATTAGTGAACGAGGGCTCCCCCTCTACCATCAAGCGACTGTCTCACTTCCTTTCGTTGGCTACTTTCTCCTAGGCGAACGAGCGTCCAAGCGTCCAAGCGAGAGTAAATCGATAATTTTAAAAAATTTTAATGATTAAAAAATTAAAAAAATTCAATTGATAATTCTATTAAATATTAGAAACTCAGATATTAAAAAATTTAAATTAAAAATTTTGTGATATTTTACTCTAAATTCCGAGATCTAGATGCAGTTTACCTCTGATGTTTTTTGAGAAATAGGTTTTCGTTTTGAAAAATGACGTAAAACTCTTAGGGGTCGTTTGGATAGGTGGGTTAGCTGGGTTAACTCAAGTTAACTCATCTAACCCACCAAACGTGTTATAACATGTTATTTTATCCCCTGGGTTAACTAACCCAGCGGGCTTCCCTTACCCCGCCTACTCCTGGGTTTAGCTACCCCAGCCGCGATGCTGGGGTAAAGGCGGAGATGGCGGATCTGCGCTCTCTCTCGAGCGCGAAGTCTGCGCGAGCGGTTGGGTTTTTCGCGCTGCTGGATGATGGCGCCGCTCCAGGCGCGGCGACAGAGAGGATTTTCTGCTCTGAAACACAGGCCGGCACAGTGCCTCTCCGGCAGCGGAGGCCTTCTAGGTTGGTGACGGTGAGTGCTCTTGGTTTGCGATCTGTTCAGGTAAACATGTGTTCCCTATTCTCTGCCTCCCCTAATCGCAGATCTGTCTACCCATTAGGGCAAATCTGCCTGCCCTAATCGCAGATCTGCCAGCTCCTGAGTTTGATGCGGTGGATCCCCTCTGTTTTTTTTAGTTTGATGCTGTTCATCTTCATTATTCCTAGTTTTCTGTTTTTTTCACTATTTTTCTGCCTGCGATTTTTCCTCTGTTTTTCTGAGGTTTGTCATTCTTTCGTGTTCCTTCTTGCTTCTGCCTGGAATATCTGCTGCCCATTATCTCAACCTTTTTTTTTATTATATCCCCTCTATTTTTCTTGTTTCTGTGCTATTTATCTTTATCATTCCTATTTGTATTGAAATTTTTTCCACTGTTTTCTATTTTTTGTGATTCTGTGGTATTTTTTTTGTTTCTGCCTGGAATTACTGTTGCCCATTCTCTGAACCATTATTTTTTTTTTCATTTTATACATGCTGCAGTGGTTGTGCACTTCTCTAATTTTTTTCTTGTGGTTGAGGCCTAATTATGCATTGTAATTCCCTTTATTTTTCTTGGTGCTGTGCTGTTCATCTGCATCATTCTTAGTTCATTTGCGATGTTTTCACTGTTTTTTCTAAGGGCTGAGGGCTGCTTGTGCAATGTGATGACCTGACTTTGTGTCATGTTACCCATATTATCATTGTCACTATTAAACAGCACTAATTGATTATCATTTTGCTGATATTCTTGTTATAAGCCATAGCCATATTACCATGCTGATTGGGTGGACTTTGTCTTATGTAACCCATATTACAGGATTCATTGTCATGTTACTTAATAATTTATGTCATGTTCCTCTTTTGTCATTGTTTAAAATGACAGCTCTTATCTCTACTATATTATTCCAAATTATGTTCATTATGCTTTGGCTATTTTTTTGGCCTGTTGTGTCCTTGGTTCTCTATTTATTGCTGAATTTGAATGGCCATCTTACCTGTGCCTCCAAGTTTTTAGCATTCTCTCCTAATTGCTTTGCTCTGGCGGCTTTCTAGTAAGTCTACTTTTTCTTTAGTCTCATTCAATGTTTATGTTCTGCTACAGTTAAGCTATAGTTCGTATATGAATAGATATCACACTTGTTTGCTCAGATATTACACTTATTTTTATGCCACTTCTGAAATATGGGCAATGATAAATTTTTTGACAATTAAAAAAAAAATTGTAGGTCTGATTAATCTCAAAATAATTTCATGTTATATGTCAGTTATCCTTGGTATCCAGGTGGAGAGGTAAACATGAAAATATTTTGTTTTTTGCCGATCCAAGTTACCATAGCCGACATACAAATTTTTTGAGCCCAATACTTTTAGCCTATCAATAGGCAAAAAATGGTGAGATAAAACTTAATGTTACCCTTTTTGCATATCAGTACATGTACTGTTTCGAATTTTGATGTTTGTTTGTTCATTTGGTTTCTTCGTAGCTGTTGATTCTTAAATGCATTCGGATTACTTGTTAAAACATATAGCTGTATATTTGCAAACTTCCTTCACGTTTTTCTGTTCGTTCAAATTTTCAGTTCAGTTCTTGTTAATTTGTCTAGTTCTATGTTCTGTCGTGATTTCTGACCTTGTTCAATTCCGTTTAAGTTGAAATTAATCCTTTTTGTTACAGTCATGGATGCTTCAAAATTGTTTTCTTTCACATTTTAAAAAGCAATATTTTAGAATAAATCAGAAAAGATATACTTGGTTGATTCTGGATATGCTAATAATGATAAGCTTCTTGCACCAGTACGTCGTATACGATATCATTTGAGTAGTTTTCGTAATCGTTCACAATAAAGATATGAGTCTCCTCAAGAGTTGTACAATCATAGGCACGCACAACTAAGAAATATTGTTGAACGCACGTTTGGTATATTAAAAAAATAGTTTAAAGTATTAACTGATATGAAACTATTTTTCTTTAATATACAAGCGGATATTGTACTTACATGTTGTATTTTGCACAATTATATTGGTAAATATCATGGTCATGATATCTACTTCAACATGCGAGAGGCTGACATAGAGCAAGAGGAGAGTTTGGAGGAAGAGGCTGAAGATGAAGACCAAACAACTTATATACTTGCAACTCAACAACGACGGAGGAAAATTATCCGGACGGCAATTATTGAACAGATGTGGATGGGCCAGGTTAACTTGTACTAAAATTTTGAAGTGATTGACCTACTACTACTGTTCATTGTATCATATTTAATTATATTTTATTTATTGTAGGGGGTAATGAATCGATGATGATCATGATGCTCAACTGTACAAGGATATTGATCTTGACGAATATCTGCAATTTTATATTTTTTTATTGTTTATGATGATTGTATTATTTATGTGTTAAATAAATTAGTAACTGTCTTTTTTCTATTTTATTTTTTTTATTTACTATTTTGGATTAACTTATTTATTTGTCAAATTAAATTCAAAGTTATCCTAGATTAATCCGGGTTAGCATCTAAATATTATATTATAATTAATAAATTATTCTAGTTGGATAAGTTATTAATGAAGTTAAACTAACCCGGATTAGCTTATACTACCCATATCCAAACGGCCCCTTAAAATTAGACCTGGGCATTGGGCGGGTGGCCCGATGGGCTAGCCAAAGCCCGATCAATTTTGAGCGGGTTTGGTTATCTATTTTGGCCCGATATTCGGGTTTGGCTTGGCCCGAGCCCGATATTGATTTATTTAGAGCCCGAGTCTGATCATACCCGGCCCGCCCATAAAGCCCGAATCGAGCCCGTAAATATCATTGTTGTTATTATCTTTGTAATGTTAAAATAATAGTTTGTTTAAATCTTTATCATTAAATATTGTAATATATTAATTCAACATTTGTTACAATTTAGATATCATTATTCACTAATTTGTTTAACTATTTTAAATTCATATCGTAGATAAAATATCATAGAATTTTAGTAATTATTAATTTAAATAAAGTTATATTAATATGTAGTTATGGAAAGCGTATACATCAAATTATCAATATAGCATGCCAAAATATCCACAATTTAAATTTATGTTTGGAAATAAATTTTGGGCTTTTTAGGCCCGTGGGTAGCCCGGCCCGTACATTGGGCGGATTTGATCATGAAAGTAAGCCCGTAAAATGGGCTAAGTCCGGCCCGAATTCGTTTTGACTTAGTCAAAGTCCGGTCAAGTCCGGCCCAAGCCCGGCCCGGCCCGCTCATTGCCCAGGTTTACTTAAAATTAGTTCTCAAACGATTTAAATTTTTGGGTATTAATTTTATTCTCGATAGCGCATAACGCATCGTCTTCTGTTTTTTCCGCAACTAGCTTTATAGCTTTAACAAGCTCACATGGAGGGCACCACGCCCCTTTGATCGTCTGCAGTCTGCTGGATCAAGCGGGGAATCGAGGATTAGAAGATCTCACAAGGATGAAGGTGATGAAGACGAAGATTTGATGCTTGGATGCTCGAGGGAGGCCCATCTTCTCGATCGTCTGCTCCATTTTCTCCGATTCTCGACTAAAGCAAGCCGCTCACTCGGGGTATTCCAAATTTTCTTCCTTCAAGGGGGGCCAGCAACAATGGCCGATAAAGAGGTCTCCCCTGCTTCCAACCGACGAGACGCGATCAAGTCCTCAGGCGCGTTTCTTGCTCCTTGCTCACTTCCTCCTTAGAAATAAACCTATGGCTTGCAATAATTTGCCCAAAGTCTGGGGTTTAAATCTCAGCAAAAGTAAAAGGTATTCCTGGAAGGCTAAAGCGATGGATTAGTCTAATATAGGAAAATTCATTCCAGATGGTGACCATCTACCACTGCGTGTTAAAGTTCTAATGAACATAATTGTATCTGATACAAGGATATTGCTGGTGATTGCTGCCTGCTATTTTTTGTATAAAAGAAGGTTATTTGCTGAAGAAAATGGTCGCCATGGCTTGATTCTTCTTAGGTTGCCTATAGAGTTACCTACCAATGGCCCCAGCAATTGTAAGGTAGAAGAATAGGAAGGGACCTGTGTGAAAGGGCACATCTGCAGTTGCATTTGACACAGTCGGTTCACTTAAAGCTTGATTTAAATTTTCGAACTTAATGGGACAATTTAGGAGATATCACTTATGTGAGCATTGGATGGCATATCATATGTAAATTAGAGCTGAAACTTCAAATTCAATGGGAAACTATTTAGAAAAATTTTTCATTTCAAATAATTATTTTATATTCAATCATGAACAGAATAGAAGAGAAATTCAACTGTTGTGTTAATTCCTTTTCGACATGCTCTGTGTCTTTCATGTTCAGTGAACTTCTGCATGACTTTATGTTATGCCTTGTGCTTTGAAATAAATTTATTGCAAGTTTCATGACTTGCTTTTGCATTGACTTCTTCCTTTTGCTATTTGGACAAATTTTTCTTTATCTGAAGAGAGCTCTTCTTTTCAGTGCACAATATAGCAGCACATAGAAGGCGGCAACATGCTGTTACCTTGGGCAAGGAAAGAAGACAAGCTCTGATACGCACAAAACGCATGTGTAGGGAGGTGATTTGTGATTATAGTGAAGATTCTTTGGAGACTGATATTCTTTTAAATGAGGAAGAAACAGCATTGGATTCTCAGATTTTTCAGGTTGTGGAGAACCTGAAATCTGCCCTTCAGCTTCAGTAAGTGCTCTTATATAGGTAGTCAATTGATTAGACTAGAACTTGGTAATGTTATTTTAAGCTACTATTGCACTCTTTTTCTTCGTATGCAAACATATTTTGTTAACAATGAATTAGATATAACTGTCAAGTCTTCTAAGACACTGGTCTTTATTATTAGAGCCCAGCTACATATCCCCAATATGAACAATAGCTATATTTGGGTTTAAGCCACTGGATTATCTATCATAATTTAATGGATTAACCAATGGATTAAGGATCCAAGTAGGTTGGATTAAGTGGAGAAATGCATTTGATGTGTTGTATGATAAAAAAATTCAATGTTGGCTTAAAGGTAAATTTTATAGGACAATTATAAAACTAGGGTTGTTTATAAAGGAAGAGTTGGCTTTGATGGTTTGAATGTATAAATCATAGGCAATAGAAGTTCCAGTAAGAAGAATTGGGTTATTGGATCTTGCCCATGTAAAAATAGAAAGAGAAGACCAAAAATGACATGGCAAGAAAATATAAGGAATGACCTAGCTAATGAGTTGTTATTGTGTGAAGTGCAATGGAAATAAATGGTTCGTGTAGCTGATCCCACCTAGTGGGACAAAGGATTGATTGTTGTTGTTGAATCTGATGGATTAACCAAAAAGTAGCTTTTGGTTAGATATTGGGGTTGTATTGCAAATTTCTTATCATTAACATTAAACAAGTCCTCCAAATCTGGTTTCAGATAACAGAGTTTGGTTTCCATATCTTTCAAAGCTACTAGGACTTTCTTAAGATTTTGTCCTTTTCTTAAGATAATTATATTTTCATTTCTTCTTATTAGAGGAAAAGGTGCTTTGCAGAGAAAGATAGAGGCCTTACGTGCTTTGAGACGCCTGCTATCAAAAACAGATGCACCGCCAATTGAAGCAACTCTAAAAGCTGACGTTATCCCTGCTCTTGTCCAATGCCTGTCTTTTGGATCTCAGGATGAGCAGGTTGAAATATATTGTCATTCCTTGATTTTGTCTGAAAACCATATGACTATTTATTTTCTATCGTTCCCTCCATGTCATTCCATTTCACTGTCAATGCTGAGCAACAATGATATATGAAGCATATACATCCTGGATGCATGGTGC
The DNA here is from genome assembly GCA_019297695.1 of Apostasia ramifera. Taxonomy (NCBI): domain Eukaryota; kingdom Viridiplantae; phylum Streptophyta; class Magnoliopsida; order Asparagales; family Orchidaceae; genus Apostasia; species Apostasia ramifera. The sequence goes on from JAEMOT010001250.1 coordinate 142,185, forward strand.
TTACTTGTAATAGTTTTCTAATGCTTGAGCTCATTGGAACCTGCTCCTTTCCCATATAGTGATTTTATCTTGTATTTTTGTCGAGATGCTATGCATGAATTTACTCTCTTCTGTTTGTCTGTGCAGTTGCTTGAGGCAGCCTGGTGCCTAACTAACATTGCAGCCGGTGAGCCAGAAGAAACTAGATCATTAGTGCCGTCGCTGCCACTTTTAATAGCTCATCTTGGAGGTTGCATACACTCTCTCTCTCCTCCCTTCCCCAGTCCTCAACCCCCCACATTGCCAATGCTCCAAAACACATAAAACATAATTGCAGAGGACTTTTTATCTTTTGGTCTTTTTTTCCTTTTATTCCGGAATATACAATGGAGATGGCATTGAGCTAAAATTCATGCGAAATTTTTACAAAAAATGAAAGATTAAACCAAATGCTATTATTCAGAAGTCTTTCGACATACTTCAGCTATACTACTAGGACTTCAGATGTAGTCATATGGATTAAATAGCGACTGTGTCAAAGCGGATCCAAATAGCTGCAAAAAGGAAATGATTTTTGCTGCCATGATAATTATGATGACAATGATAATTTTCCATAGATATTTGTCAAATATCTGGTTCATTTCAATAGTTGTATTCGCTTGAATGGACACATTGCAGGTAAATTGTTCCAAACAAGTTTATAAACAAATCTCACGTGACTCGAATTGAAATCTGTATTTCAGAATATTTTGTTAAACTGTCGGAAATAAAAATCTGCATAACATTGCTGTATCTTACACTTTAGCATTGCTTTTTCTTCAAGGATATCATGTATATTTGCTCGAACTATTTGCAGATTTACTTGTTCATGCTGTAATTGTCATCTTGTGCTTTACATTGAACAATTCAATTAGCATATTTTAGTAATCTGCTTGCATAATTTATACTGGTTGTTAGCTTTGCCAAAGTGCTGTTCTACAATAAACGTTTGTAGTTAGCATTAGTTATTTTACAACTCATTCTAGGATGCATAAAAATCTTTCAACTTATGCTGCATTGTTTGAACATATTTGTTGTTATGAAATGATCGAATATAGTATTGTTAACTTATCAATTTTGTGTTGGTAGGCCCAAAAATTGGGTAGAGGCTATTGTCAAATATGATTATGAGATGACCAGCCATATGTACATGGACTCGTATTAGTGCGCCTATGTTGCATGAATTTTCCAGTAACATCTCTCTGTAATAGCTGGTATTGGACTGTTTGCTCTTAATATGTTTATTTATTCATGTTTCTCATGGTTAGAGAACAGTTCACTGCCTGTTGCTGAGCAATGTGCTTGGGCATTGGGAAATGTTGCTGGTGAAGAAGAGGAATTGAGGAATATTTTACTGGCACAAGGAGCTCTAATACCCCTTGCACGGTTAATGCTTTCAAATAAAGGTTCAACTGCCAGAACAGCTGCTTGGGCATTGTCCAATCTTATTAAGGTGATCAACTCTCACTGAATAGCATTTTTTTAATAATGAATTCCTGCTCTAATCATACCTAAATGTAACAAGTTCATGTTATCAGTGAAAGATATCCAATGAGGGGAAGTCACCGCCCTTAATGATGGCATGCTTGCTCATATCTTAAAAATTATTTTTGTCCAAGACCACCTTATTTTTTTGATAATGGTAATTATTCAAAGGTGAGGCCAATAGTGGAAGTAAAACTGACAGCAAAACCCTCCATGCCTACATGGGTTAAATTTTGAAAACCACTTCAGTTAGTTGAAATTGGAGAAACTGATACCTGGTTACCTTCATGTGAGAAGCCCTCATTGTACGAACAAACATAGTTACACTTGGCACTTTCTTTCTGTTACACTAATTGTATAATCATTGTTCTAGGTCTTATCAATGACAAATTATTTGAAATTCAATGAGAGGTAGGCAGGGGTAGGGGTTGCCTATGTTTTACTATGAAGCGGAAGGGCTAGGTCAAATAATGATATGGCAACACATATGATTGGAACTTTTCTTAAACACACCATAAACACAACAAAATGAAACAATAAAGCTGAGAATAACATGAAATTTTGTCATTTACGCTATCACACCATTACAAAAGACTCGGCATAGAGAAGATGCAAAATAATAATGAAGAAAAATAATAAGATAACTGCATGAGTAACCATGTACAAACAAAAATGACAAGGAAGAAATCAATTGCTCTTGCAATCATATGTCAAACCTGTAGGAATCATGCTTCAGATCCCATTGATGCAGGACAATATGCGAAATGCAGGTTTATTCAGAGATTAATAAATGTAATAGTAAGTGAACATAAAACGTTTACTGGAATATATGCTGATGATAATTTCGAGATAATCAAGATAATTCTAATGTTGCAGGCAAATCAATTTTAAATAGTCAAGAAACAAGTCCAAATAATATTTAGGTAATTTACCAACTAATTTAAGGTGATGCTAATTCAACAGATCAGAGTTAGGATATGCAATAATAGATATTCTCACAATAAATATAATCCAATAGTAATTGATTCACACAATAATGTTAAGGTCATGCAGATGAGCAGATTAAGCAATCCTGAGGACGGGGGAGATTGCTGATAGCCGACTGATTCGCCAGCCCTGAGGCGTCGTAACCGGTAGACTGAAAGGTTCAAGGTTCAATGGTCGAACCGGGGTCGAACCGGGATGATGTAAAAATTAAAAAAACTTTTAAAATATAATGTAAATATAGTTGAAATATATATTATTCACCATCACAATAATTAAATATAAAATGAATGTTTAACAATTGAATTTAACAAATAATATCTTGTGTCAATAACCCAAAAAATAATTTCAAGCAAATCAAAGTAACAATAACCCAACAAAATATTCGCAAATTATAAATTGAGTATAATATTTAGTACATCATTAAAAGATCTGAACAAATAACATGTTTTGTCAATACTAAAATACTAAATTATTTTATCATTCCATATTACCGAATATTGCATCTTGTACCATGTCATCACTAACAAAATTAATATTACTAAATGCTTCCAAGTCTTCACATTCTGGAATGTCCAAAGCACCAACTTTATCACCTAATAAAAGAGTAACAAAGTAAGCAATTTTATAATATAATATTAAAGAAAAAGTCACGAGAATGTATCTTACTGTGATTTTGCTTTGTGCTCTTTTCTTTGGATGTTTCAATAGTTGGTATGGCATCTTCTTTGTATATTTCATTCTCTAAATCATCATAATTAAGCTCTACTGCAGGCTCTTCCTCAACTACCCAAAAGTCTATCATTTCTATGCTTGTATAATCCAAAGGATCATAATTTCTCTTCTTGAAATATAATCTAAGACAACTCATAAAAAAATTATACTAATTAATATACAATCAGA
>JAEMOT010001250.1:145693-178907 GCA_019297695.1 Apostasia ramifera
CCTGATCATATTGAAAGCATGGATTCAAAAAATAAGCTGCAGAATGAATGCCTTGGCGAAGCTGACCATCCCATCTCTGTTTAATAATGGTGGTGTATGGCCTATACAACCTCTTCACATTTCTAAAATTTTTTTTGATTGTCTTTCTAGCCCTATACATTCCATCATAGACATATCCAAGTGACGGTTTTTCATCAGCATCAACAATACGCAACAACCGTATTAATGGGCCAGTAATTTATGACATTATCAAGCAATCAGTCCAAAATCTATTATCCAAAATAATCACTGAAGCTTCCTTACCTTTAATTGATCTAGCCAATTTTGAATCACTATAATACTTACTTGTTACCAATGCTTGCAAATCATGTTTATGATCACATACACTTTTCAAAGTAATAAAAGTTGTTGAAAAGCGAGTTGCTCCGGGACGTACAATTTCCCTCCAGCCTGTCCTTTTCCTTAACCAAGATAATAGGAATATATGATTATAGATAAACAGTGTTACTTTTGAAGCATTTTTTGCAAGCTCAGCAACATGACTCATGCTACCAATATCTTTCAAAATTAAATTTATACAGTGTGCTGCGCATGGGGACCAATAGATATTGCTGAATTTACCATGCAATAACTCTCCTGCCTTTTTGTAATTTGCTGCATTATCAGTCACAAAATGTACGACATTGGATGGCCCAATCCACTCAACTACTTCTGCAAATAAATTACATAAAGTAGTTGCATCTTTTTTTACATCTGATGCATCCACAGATTTAATAAATGACAATCCACGAGGACAATAAACTAAAAAGTTAATCAATGTCCTACTTCTTTGATCGGTCCAGCCATCTGCCATCACTGTGCACCCTGTTTTTTCCCAATGATTTCTATAAGATTCAACAAGAAGCCTACATTCTTCCTTGCAATCCTTTAAAAGATTGACTTTCATCCTATAATATGAAGGCAGTTCATATCCCGGACCAATAGCAGCAATGGCATCAATTGCTTTTTGTGCAAAAGCAGAATTGAGAGCATTAAAAGGTATGCAACTATCAAAAAACCATCTAGCAATAGCTAAGTCAGCACGATGCACAACCTCTTTAGATGCCAAAGCACTTTTAATGGATGGTTGAGAACCTGTAGCTGTCCTAGGAGCAAAGTAAGTATCAACATAATCAATCTTTCTCTTTCCCTTGCCTTGTACAGAATTAACTGGAGATTTTTCTGTGCAAGAATCTCTCTCATTATCAAAGCTATGATCATTATGTGCAACTGATTTCTCATCAACTTCCTGAGCTTCTTTTTTCCTATCAGAAATTGCTTTCAAATTTTCTTGCATTTGATAACGGACATCATGCGAAACACCTTTACATGCTCCAATATTCCCTCTGATACCAGCAAGATGTTGCTTCATTCTATTTATCCCTCCTCCTTTATATATAGTTCCACAATGCAAACATTTATATTGTCTTCTACCATTAGAGTGTTTAATTTCACTAAAATGATTCCATGCTAGATCTGACTTTTCACGAACCAGTTGAGTTAATATAGGATCGACATTTGAAGAAATAGAATCCATTCTGCACAATTAAAATAGTAAGATAGACACTTGTGCAATTAATAAACACAATAGTAAAAAACTACTAATAATTATATGAAAAACATACTTATGAAATAAGCACAATGCGTTATGTGACCTACAAAAACATGTTAAAAACATACACTCAGAGCAACACTCATTGTACTTTAAGAAAACAATTTGTTTGCTAAGAGCCTAAGATATTGTTTATATTTTGCTATTAAGCTGCCTTTTACATACAGTGATACAGGAATTTTTCGGTATAATTTTCTTCGCATCCCTACGAGAAGACATTAAAATTTGACAAAAAAACCTTCTGATCGCTACCTGCAAATCGAGTCAGCGTCTGCGTCTGGCGTCGGCATCGTCGTCCAGCGTCCAGCTTTGGAGATCGTTGGGCGTCGGCGTCGGGCGTCAGCGTGGGCGTCGGCGTCGGCGTGGGTGTGGGAGTCGACGTCGGCGTGGGTGTGGGCGTCGACGTTCCGCTTCAGCGTCGGGCGTCTGCGTGGGCGTCGGCGTCGGCGTGGGTGTGGGCGTCGGCGTCGGGCGTCGGGCGTCTGCGTCGGCGTCGGTGGTGATTAGGGCCGAGAGGATGGGGGTTGGAGAGGAGACGCAGGAGTCATGAGAGTGCGATGCAAGTTCACGCGAGTAGAGGCTGCAGCCGCTGCACCGTTGCAAAACGAAAGGGAACTAGGGTTTAATAAAGTTTTTTTTTTAATTTAACCGGTTCAACCGTATCGGTTCACCGGTTGTCCGGTTGAACCGCGGTTTAGAGCGGTTCTGACCGGTTTTAAGCGAATCCGGTTTTAATGTTAAACCGGACCGGTTGGCTGACCGGTTCACGGTCCGACCGGTTGAACCGGCCGGTCCGGTCCGGTTTTTAAAACCATGGGCACGATAGAGTAATGCCGGGCGAAGGAGCAGACAACACTGCAATCTATCTATGCACTGCAGTGAATGGTGAGATGGAGCAATTAGTGACAACCAACGACAGCCAGCGACCAGTTTGTCAACAACTGCGAAGGCCAACGAGAAGCAGGCGGTCGAGACTCGTCGAGGGCTAGGCAGGCGGGTCAATTAGGCAAAGCAAGAGCTAGAACGAGAGGGGGCTGGGGAATTTATGTTTTTTTGTTGGAAAATTATAATGAAGTGCCTGGATTAATGTCGTTGAAATCAATGAGCAAGATTAAGAGAAGAGTTTGGGGCAATAGCTTAATTTCTTAAGATATTTAGAGATTTTCACCCAAAGCCCCAACACTTTCCTTCACCGAGATGCAACACAGATTTCAACTCAAAATATATTTTATTCCAGGAATAAGGCAAACACTATTAGTCCATGCCTTTATATAGGTTTATTACATGGGGAATTCAAATTATAGAAATAAATGCAAAAATAAAAGTGAATACAAACGTTCCAAATATGAACATCTAAAATAGAAATGAAGTAAATAACATCAGTCTAAAATTTGGAAGAATCCTATTCAAATCGCAAATCAATTAATTGATTTGAATGATGATTTTCAATCCATTTAATTAGCCACCAATCACATCTTGCTGCAAAATCTACTGATATCAATTGTCCATCCAGTTCGACACCACGTGGTGAGATCTTGGACATCGAGTGTCGACTCTGCATGTGAATCAGTTCAAATATTCTAGCAATCTTGTTTTGTCTTGCACTGTTTAATTAGTATTGCCACTAAGCCACAAGGATGGTGGGAAATTATCCTTAATTTTGTTGATTGGAATGAAAGGCAACGATACTTTCCTTATTTTATGATAACTTTTTTGGGTTTTAAGTGTGGCGTAGATCAAATTCAGTTACCTTTACCTATAATGATTGGCAAAAGGTTACCTTTATTTTAGCATTTTCCTATCCTCAGCATTTTTTCATTTTAAGCAGGAACAAATAAAGTAAGTGGTTTAATATTTCTTTTTTTTATTTTCAAAGAATTTAACGGAATAGATAATGACAATTGGTGATATGTGGAGTGCACATTTAGTCAAGAAAGAAATACTTATATTGGAGATGTGACAATTGGTGATCAAATTGTCAAGAAGAGTGAGCGCTTTAGATACCTTGGATCAATTATACAAAATGATGGCGAAATAGATAATGACGTTATTAGCAGAATTCAAGCAGGCTGGGTAAAATGGAGAAATGCTTCTGGTGTGTTATGCGATAGAAAAATCCCATCCAAAATTAAGGGTAAATTTTATAAAACTGTAGTAAGACCAGCGATGATATATAGTGCTGAATGCTGGCCTGCAAAGAAGAAACATACAAATAAAATAAATGTTGCAGAAATGAGGATGTTAAGGTGGATGTGTGGATATACACGAAAGGATAGAATGAGAAATGAGTATATCCGAAAGAAAGTTGGTGTTGCACCAATTGAGGATAAACTTAGAGAAAGTCGGCTTCGATGGTTTGGACATCTAAATCGTAGGCTAATTGAAGCTCCAGTTAGAAAAATTGAGTTACTGGATTTTGCCCATGTACAAAGAGGAAGAGGGAGACCAAAGAAGACATGGCAAGAAACTATAAGGAGTGATCTTAGTTACTTAAACTTAGATAAGAATTTGGTAACTGATAGAGCGCAATGGAAACAAAGGATTCATGTAGTCGACCCCACCTAGTGGGATTAAGGCTTGGTTGTTGTTGTTGTTGTTGTAAAGAATTTAACGGAAAATGTTATACGGGAATTCATATGTGGTAGTTTGCAACCTTTGTGAAGTTGAAATTGGAATTTTTCAATAATTTTTCAAGCACTACTATGATGTTTGCTTTTTTAGCTTAAGGGTTCCCTTGGTTTTTCTTAATACTAAACTCATATGTTTCTATTCAGGGACCTGATTCAAGGGCTGCAACTGATTTTATCAAAATTGATGGCATATTAGATTCAATTGTACAACATTTAAAAGTGGGGTATGTATTTTGCTTGATCCATTGCCTTTCCTTATTTTTGCATGATATAATCTGCACATCTTTGTGAAATGAAGAGAAAAATGAAGGCAGCCTTAAGGTTCAGGTTCTAGGCACACCAACTCATAAGTCAATACTATTCTAAAGAATATATTAGGTTTTGGTTTTCCGAGGCATAATGACTTCATTTCCTACATCGACAGTAATTGGGAAGTCACATCAAACTGTTTTCAATGTAAAAGTCGGCTCGTTCCGTCTATTGATGTTTTTTTTGTCATAAAATGATATGTAGGTATTAAGGTCATGCACAGCGCATCTAAACCTGATTAGGAATGAAGCTGTATCCATGACTTTTTATGGTTTTATTTTAGTAGATGCTCAAACTTTGTTTTCATGGTAATCGCAAGAGCTATATTTGGTTACCAAACTGCAGATAACAATTAAAATCGTGAACTCTTTTCTCAAAAATCTAAAGATTAAATGAAATGTTAGAAACAGCTCAGTTTCTTCAGATTATGACCTTAATCAACAAAAGTAACTGTTTGGTCTCAGTTTGGTTATTTGTGCCAATTACAAGAGAATAGCAGAGTTGATATCTTTTTTGGTGCTATTTAAATGTCTTATTATATATGTAAGTAACCAAAATAGATATTCAATTTGTTGACATATCCACATTTTTTATTGCATTGCACTGAGGTATCTCACAATTTAAAAAACATGAGCGCCATTGATATTGAACACATTTGCTCTGATACTAAGTTTTTGTTTTTTTTTTGCATGCTTTGCTACTAAGTTGGTATAAAACAAGATTGTTTTGATACGAAATTGATGCGAAATATAGGTGCTCTCATACCAAGCTGATGTACAACATGTTGCTATGATACTAAGTTGTTGTAGAACGTGTAAGAAGGAAAGAAGAATAGAAGAAAGCAGAGAAAGAAAGAGGAATAAAAATAAAACAAGAGAAAAGATATAGATATTTTATTCAATTCATCCAAAACCTATCTATTGCAAAAGATAACAGGCTTTTGTACAAAACTTCAACCTCAAGTTCCATGGACTTATAAAATGAACATGATAACTACTAATAATGTTAAAGGCAATTGACTATTATTTTGTGTATCATTCTTTTCTGAACATTTTTCACAGATTTTCCACGGATTAATGCTCATATTTAAAAGAACAAGATCATGCTCTTGTTCTTTTGCTTCTATTTTGTGCCCCTCCACAAGCAGTATTACAGATTCTTAACTGATGGAGTTTTTAAACATGTTCAGAGATGATGAATTGGCAACTGAAGTAGCATGGGTAGTCGTTTATCTTACAGCACTTTCAGATGCTGCCCTTCATGTGCTAGCAAAGAGTGAAGTTGTTCAGCTTCTAATTGGAAGGTTAGCAGCGTCAGAAAACTTGCAACTGCTTCTTCCGGTATTGATCATATACATGGAACTCCCTTATTGTTTCCCTTGCAAGTATTTGCTAGTTTTGTTTCTATATGTGTTGATATCTAATTTTTGTTGCATGATTTCATTTTACTGCTAGGAATGGACGGAAATGCCACTTAAATTAATGCCTATGGGGTTATTCTTTTATCCCCCAATTGATCACATGCACGCTAGTTTAAATCCTTATTATTCCTTTGTGAAAGTAGAAAAGGGAAGCATGCTGGACCAATACATTCTGGACTAAATTTTTCTACTCAGCACAATGCATTGTTTTTGTATTAACTTTCTGCAATGCTAATGATTTGAACGTCTTCGACTCTCTATTAAACACAATGCATTGCTTGTATTAATAACTTCTTGCAATCATTTTAACAGAATGTTACCGCCTCTTTCTTTTGGTTTACAAGTAATTGTATCAAGACTTGTCTTTTATTCTGCTTGCAGCTACTTCGCAGCCTAGGTAATCTAATAGCTGGCTCCGGCTACATTTCCAATGCTGTTCTCGTTGTTGGGCAGGATATTACAAGTATTTCTATCATGCTCCTTTTACTCTTGTACGACTTCTATCTTTGTCAATTAAATCGTAACCTAAAACGCTTATGATCTTCAGATCATGTTCTATCATCTTTGGTCAAGTGCTTGAAGAGTGAGAATCGTGTACTAAAAAAGGTGCCTTCTTCATTTGAAGTCTTTGATATTCTTTCTCTTGCAGCCATTTTCTCATATTGTAACATTACAGGAGGCTTCGTGGGTGCTATCCAACATAGCAGCAGGATCTTTGCAGCACAAGGAGTTTATATTTTCCAGTGAATCCACTTCGGTATTGCTACATCTTCTTTCAAATTCACCATTTGACATTAGAAAAGAAGCAGCATATGTGCTGGGAAATCTGTGTGTTTCCCCAGGGGGAGATGGTACCAGGCCACCGGATATTATTGTCAATCACTTGGTTTCGCTCATCAACCATGGTTGTCTTCCTGGGTTTATAAACCTGGTCAGATCTCCTGATATTGAGGCTGCTAGGCTGGGACTTCAATTCCTGGAGCTGGTGAGGATTTCTACATTTTACATTTTTTGCAGTACTGATTGCTAGTTTAGCATAAATTTTAAAAAGAAACAAATTTTATAAATAATAATAATAGATGCATATTTTGTATTAATTATTGTGAGAATGAATTGATATATGATGTTAAATGCTGGCAAAGAGGAAACATACAAATAAAATAAGTATTGCAGAAATGAGAATACTAAGTTAGATGAATAGGTATATACTAAAGAATAAAATAAGAAATAAGTATATCTGCGAAAAAGTTGAAGTAGCGTCCATTAAAGATAAACTCGAAGAGAGTTAGCTAAGATGGTTTAGACATATAAATTGTAAATTGATTGAAGCTCGAGTGAAAAAATTGAGTTGTTGGACTTTGCCTATATTAAAAGAGGAAGAGGGAGACAGAAAATTATGGCAGGAACTATAAGGAATAATCTTATATACTCGGAGCTACAAAAGGATTTGTTAACTAGTAGAGTACAATGGAAATAGTGGATTCATGTTGTAGCTTGAGGATCACCTAGTGGGCTAAAGGCTTTATTGTTGTTGTATTGTGAGAATGAACACATACAAACAGTGAAACCATCATTAATCAATATCTTCTATCAAACAATAGATTTGTTTGCCGTCTGATATAAGCACTTGGGTGTATGTTATGCGTGTGAATGAGGAATAATATAATTAGAATGCAATGAGCCAATGACCATGAATATAGTCTCCATGTTGCGATATGATGTGTTTTCAACCTCACAATCAGTTATTTTTAAATAAGCAAGTAGATTTAACACAATGGAGCATTTAACGATATATTAACACAAGAAAACAAAGAGCTTTCAATAGCAACTAAGAAATAATATAATTATGCTATGATGCATTCAACCAACGTATGTAGAAGTAATGTCAGCAATTTGTAAGATGAAAACACAGCAAATAACTCAACTAGTAGCATATATAGGGAACCATACAACTGTTCAGTTCCAACGCACGTTACACATGGAGATGACATGCGAAACAGGCTTAATAGGGAATGAATACACGGGTAAACGAAGGCAAACAGGAACTAAGGCACATTCATAGATAAGTGAAAGTAAATATGAACAATCAGTTTGTTGATTGTGTGACTTGTGTCTCAAGTTCGAGGAAAACAATGCTTTGGATCCCTTCCTCTACGTTGCACAGTAGATTGGGTACCTCCAACTGTAATCAAGATAATAATATCTTGCCAAGAACTACTGCAATATCTCTTAGTCCTCCTTAAATACCATGAATTGGGCCTAAAGCAAGGTCAGGTGCTATCTTATGCCCTTTATCAAGGTTTCATGGTCAACTAACGGTGATCCCTGCACCCCTTGATTGAACATGCTGTAATCATCGAATCATCTCCATCCAAGGGCTGTTATTCTTTGCGCCAGCGTGGGATGAGAGAGCCGAGCACCGACGAGGACCCAACCCCCCCCCCCAGCCCTTTAGTTTCAAATTTGCGCCTATCTGTTGGCACTTGGAAATGCCCAAAGGCATTTTCCAGCATGCCATTGCCATCCACACCGCACTAGAATGTGGATGAGGTGGATGAAGTAGAGGTTATATGACGTGGAGATGATGTCAAGGGAGATGTCAATAGCAAGATGTATGGAGGAGAGTTCCTTATATAATGTTAAATCTGCTACATTAAATACCAAGCTAATATCATCATCTAATGGAAGATTCAACTCATAAGTAGGATTGTAAAAATAACTCTTAGTTCGCTCGAATTTCGATTTGACTTCAGCTCGTCTCGAATAAGGCCTGCTCGATACGGACTCGAACCAGCTCGAAACACATTTCTTTTTAAAGTTGGCATAGGCATAAATAAATAATCATAATAAATCATATATAGTTTGAAAAATATATGTAAATAATCATTTCAAGCTACCTTGAGCTCGAGTAATTTCAAGCAGAGATAGCTCAACACAATTCATTTCGAGTTCAAGTCAAGTTCGAGCTGGTACCAGCTTGCTCGAATTTGACTCGCTTATAGTATACTCATAAGTATTATTATTCACCTTCCTAACACCTCATTGTCTCGACAGAACAGTAGAAATCAAAGAATCTGTCATGTGACGATGTGTAGCACCCACGATGTTGCCTTCACCAATGTCGACATCAGCTTTTCTTGAGCTTGACTTGATTTCATAATAAGTAATTTCAAATGACATGTTTCATAAAGAAAACTCAATATTTAGGTTAAACAAATACTCAATATTTGAATGGGGAGATTTACTGTCGAACTACAGATTGCACTGAAATTTGTCGTTTGATTGCACTATTATTGATTCTATTAAGAAACATGTTTTCTTTCAAAATTTGTCCTTTAAATTTATTTATTTCTGAACCTACATTTTTCTCAAAGAAACAAATTTCTTTTTAAGATTTCACAAACTAACATATGTTTAATCGAATTACATTATAGGTCATGCGAGGGATGCCAAATGCAGAAGGTCCAAAGCTCGTCGAAATGGAGGATGGTATTGATGCAATGGAGAGGTTTCAATTCCATGAGAATGAGGAAATGAGGAACATGGCGAACACTCTAGTAGATAAGTACTTCGGTGAGGATTATGGTCTTGATGACTGACATGCCATTAGTCATAAATTGGATGGTATATGTTCTCTGCAACTACAAGAGAGAGAGAGAGAGGTACTAGATTTGTTTGTCTTTCAGTGTTGAGTTTATTTTTTGATGACACGAATAATTATATGTTTAAATAACATTAAAAAAATTATTTTTAAAAAATAATATTTAAATATCATTCACAAATAATATTACATGTGGATGTTAACCTTATTCACAAATAAATTAGTGATTGCCAAGAAGCAAAAGAAGTCAAAATAAATGAAAAAGAGTATAAGAATTTGATTTTGTGGTGAAGTTGGAGACTGTGATTGTGTTAAAAGATTTGTGGGAGGTCTCAACTTATCAAAAATACAAGGGTAAATTTCACTCAGGTCTTTGAGTTTAAGAATTATTATCACACAGGTTCACATTTTTTAAATTATAATATCGAGGTCTCTAGGTTTTCAAAAAATATCATCTGAGTCTTTTTTTATTTTTTTGTTATTAAAAAATATTAAAATTATCATTATACTTTTACCCTCCCTCTCTCCACCAGATCCGGCAGCCGCGCTGTTACTGCGTCGTCCCGCGCCGCCTCTGGTGGCCTCGCGCGGCTTCACGACACCTCCGGTGGCTGCGCTGCGCCGCCAGGGCGCGNAATAAAAATAAAAATAAAACCCAGATAATTTGTGAAAACCTAAGGACCCTGATGTTAAATTTAAAAAATATGAACTTGTGTGATAATAATTCTTAAACTCAAGGACCTGAGTGTAATCTGCCCAAAATACAATAGCAAGGGGCCTAAAAAGTGAATTTTTGCATGCCTGGGACTCGAGAATGATGGCCATTGCGAAAGACTATTACAAGGACATCACCGAGAAGTCGCACTACCGACACCGCCAAGCCTTCACTTGATGGCATAGTATAAATATTTTTTTTAAAAAAAAAAATTGCTTCTTACATTCTCAAAGCTTAATAATTACAACACTTTAGACCAGAATACATTAGCATTGAAACAACATCACTACATCAAAATTATATGCCCATGTTCATTGAAGAATTACAGATATCAGTGAGAGAATGCCCACTCCCAAGTAAAACTTAGTTAGGCACACTTTCTATTTCTTAGTACAAATGAGAGATTACATGATTAGAATAAAATAATAAGTTTTTTTTACGTAATAGCTCCAGCATTTGATGTTGCTCTTAGGCTTGCTGATACCGGTAATGCTAATTAATGGGTTGATTTTCTGCTTTCAATTTCTCTCACTGCACCTACTGAGGTACCTGAAAAAGTCACTCTATACGGGCTAAGTGACTGACAAATCCAATAAAATATTATGCTTCATTAATTATCATTTTATATTAATTTGCAAAATTTAATTTCAAACATGGTTGATGAGAATTTTTTTATCAGAGCAAAAAAATATATAATATAAACATATATATATATATATATATATCATAAAATAAGAAAAAAATTTATTTCAAAAAAAATGTAATATGAAATATAATTAAATTTTAGTACATAATATGAAATATTTATTTAAAACTAATCAAACTAATTTAAGCTTAACTAAACAAACAAAGCCTTCATTTTATGGAACAAACCTAACAATTACTCCTCTTTTTTTCATCAAAGAGTGCGAATTGATACATAATTCACACTTCACCTAGCTTAAGTTTATTATATAAATGTAGATAAACCACAAAAAATAAGTCCATAACCAAAGCAAACCACATACTACACTGTTGAATAATCAATACAGAAACCTAGGCTTAGTTTTGTCGAGTTGAATTTTAAACAAAAAAAAAAAAAAATTTAAAGAATTAATGAATTTTTTTTAATTTAATATTTAAATGTGTATAAGAAGGAACCCAAGCATAAATCAACCAACAAAGAAGGAACTATTTTGGTTGTTGGCACAAACAGCAGCTTTAACCACAACTCTGGGATACTTCGAAAACTCAAGATTCATGCTCAAATTGAGCATTATCATTTTTTTTATTTGTTTATAAAAAAATAAAATTTTATTTTGAAATATATATATATATATGATAGAAAAATAAAATTAATTAACTGTAAAATATTAAATAAAATTAATTAATATATTAAAAATTATATAAACTAATTTATTTTTTAAAAAAAAATAATTATTCCCAGAATGATAAAAAAAAAAGACAACAGATAATTTAATCTTTTAAAAAAATAAAATAATAGAATTGGCAATTACAACGGGCCTATATCCTTTGAATATTTAACAAAACTCACGATCACAACAAAAGCACACAGGAAAGGAATAGACCTAATGGATCAATACACCAGAAATAATCAGATGTCATGTCCCCGATAAGGCCTCCTTCTTCCCCAAGAATGAGGTGATCCTTGAAATTTTTTCTCACAACATCTAAGATGGCACCCTCACTCATTTTATCTGCACTGCAAATTGATATAAATTGTCTAACATTATTCTCCAAAAAGCATGAACCAAACAAGAGCTTACGCTGGATATGGGAGCCAATCACCACGAATTAGCCTTCAAAGGTTCTAAAATCATTGTTCAATGTACGATGCACACAATAGTCTTAAAATCTTTGAGGGCTAATGGCTGCAAAGTATTTTTTGAAAAAAAAAAAAACACTCCCTTTCCACCTGTTATCCCCACAAACTAGAGAAATTACTAAAATGGAATCTTTACCACAGAAGACAGAAGAAAGAAAGCATACCATTCAACTGTGGTAGCTCCTCCGGCCAGACACATCCAGCTAACGAAACTATCTGACAGAATTGAGATACTTTAGGTCTGTGATCAATGAGTTGCCAATCAAGAAATGAATCCTGTCGAGAAGTTGCAATGAGACCTACTGACGGGTGTTCCTCCTTCCCTCCTGTTTAGAGGCAATGGTCCATGGCCCCCAACTTCTCCTCTTCACTCCCACTGAAAGCTACTGGTGTGGCATGCTCTGCAGGTTGTTTCTGCTGCTCTCCATCATTAGCTGAAGGTTTTCGGTTGCTCTTCCTCTCTCCGTTACCCTTAGTTGTTTGTGCCCTACCAACCTTAAATTGTTTGATGTTGTGCAGCAGCTCCAACTGGACACTTTGCAATGGAGTAGCCTAACATTTCACATCCAAAGAACAAATTTCCCAGCCGCTCGTACTCAAATTTCTGAAGGAAATGGCCTTTGAGAGCTTTGGAGCCACGTCCCTCGTTGCACTAGTTGGTTTAGGTCAAACTTCACACAAATTCTAGCAAACAAGCGCAGTTCTCTCTTAGCTGTTCCCCTAACAAACAGGAATGGTACCCCTGCTTTAATACCTATGTTCACTAAAGGTTCTATTGCCCCCAAAATCCCAACGTCAATCCTGGAAGCCTAAGCCAGAGGTCTTTCTATCAACAGGAATGGCGGGAGATTCGCAGGAGATGAGAAAAAAAAGAATAGGATGAAGTTACAGATTGTTATGAGTTTATATCTTTATTTTTATGTGAGTTTTGCTTTAATGAAAGATTTAATTTATATTAAGGGAGCGTTTGATTCAAAGTTAATCGAGATGTTCGTGTCATCTACATATGTATGATATCTCTAAATTATTATTTGTTTAGTTCAATGTCATTATAGTAAAAGATATCATCATCTCATTTTTAGTGGCACCTAAATGTCATTTTAGAGTGGCAATATTATAACTTTTTACAATGATATATAAACAAGTGATCAAACCAAATAATCAAATTTATCACCATAACATTGAACCAAACACCTAATAAGTACACTATCCTTGCAATAAACCACTAATAAATTAAAGCATACTTCAATGTTCATCTTTGAAGTTTAACGAGTAAAGGAACCTAGTTTGAGAGTGAAATGCACTTGGAACCTAAAAAAATTCACATGTGAACACTGTACCAAGAATTTATATATCAAAAAAGATCGTAAAATTTATAAATATATATATACCAACACACAAAGATGTAACCTATACTTTCATGGAAATTCCAAAACAAACAAATGCTTCCTTTCAATTTGATCTTTCCAAAAACTCACTAATAATTAAAAGCACACGTGAATGAATCAATGCCCTAAATCAAAGTGGGCCTTTAATTCAATGTTATCTTGATGTTATGTAATATCATCTAAAAAATAATAATTATTTGGGTTAATGACGTGTAGATAACTTTTTCAAAAATTGTGAAATTGATAGTCAAACAATGACATCTAGATGCGTGACACATATATAGCATAGCATAACAAAACATCAAGATAACACCCAACCAAACACCCCCTAAAACTCATAAAGTTCATGTTTAAACTTAAACAAGATTCATTAATCAGAAATACCTAATTGCCAAAATCAAAGCTCCCCAACATATTCCTTTTTATCAGCTGCAAATAATAAATATTTTAAATGCAAAAATGCATTTTTACTAAAAACACTCTTTGCCATTTCAAATTTTTGAACAATATAGAGAAGCATAGAAAGAATATAGTCCATCTTCCATCAAAGAATCGGTCCGGACTCCAGAATCGGAAAAATGCTTAAAACCTAATTATGAAGATCTGACACAAAAAAAGAGATATAAAAAGAGCATCTTGTATCGTAGAGTTCAAGTCTTGAGAAGGAGAAATTTACGCGTGCACCGGTGCACGGTGCACAAGCCAATTAGCGCACGACACATCAGCACACATGACCCACTTTTATCCAAGTGTCGTGTATTAATTGGGCTTGTGCACCGTACACCGGTGAACACAAAAATTTCTCCTTGTTAGAAAAATTATATAACATACTTGTGATATAGCAAGTTATTGGGCAATTAATTTCATAGAACTATTATCAAGTTCGCCCACTTTAACTATCTTGACCGATAACATTATTCTTATGCTCATATCACTATGAACAACAAACAGGCTATAAGCAAGATAAAAAGCACACAAAGCACAAAAATATCATAGTAAACATTCTGAAAAATCTAAGTCGAAAAAAGGAAAATGAGAGCTCTCAGTAAACGGCCAAAGTTTTCTACATACCGAAGCGGATCTCCAGCGACAATTCATCCTGATTGCTGCCCCCCGAGCATGCCGTAGCCCTCTCTTCCACCTTTTAAGAAGGGATAAAGGATCGAAAGTACAAAGGCCTACTCACTAATCCCTACAAAAAGGAAGAAGATCCCAGGGCAGCGCCATGCAAAAGAGCAGCTCAGAAGTAATCACTAGGTTTCCGCCCCGTCTACTTCTTTTCAGTGTGGTTAAAGCAATTCAGTCATCATCGAGCTCCGGACGAGAAGAAAGAAAGATAGAGAAGTTGTCAAGCCTACGAGAAAATGCATGAATCCATGAATGTCATATATTCTCAGGAAACTGCACGTCCAGAGGCTCTATCACTATTGCCTCTCTGTTAAAACGGCTACTGCATGTTGGAGAAATCACGCAGATGCATTCTTTGAATTAGAAAAACAAAGAGGGCAAAAATACAGGAGTTGATCTATACTGGTCTAGATCAGATATCAATGGAAAAAATTATATAAAAGAAGAATCAAATACGTCAAGAAAATAAGCAAATGCCGATGGCTGCACGTAAAATTAGACATTCAGATTCAATCAGTAAGGCGACGCAAGAAAATCAATTCAGCAGCGCAAGAACGAACACGAAGCTTTGCAGAGTTTGACAACGACATCGTAAATCCGCGAATCGATGGATCTACGACCAACCGGAGATGCTATGTGCGGAAAAAAAAGGATGACAAAGAAGGCATGCTGTGTGATAAGAGCCGGGATGCGACGCCGAGAAAACAGTCGAAGGACAGAAGGATAGCCTTGTCGAGAACAAGGTCGGCAAAGCGGGTGATCGAAGGAGAAAAAGCCGTAAAGAGCGGAGAATGAGCTCGAGCAGAAGAAATATACCAGCGGAGAGCAACCGGAGGAGTATAAGGAAGAACAATCATGGCGTACGAGATCTACGCGAAGGAGGACGTGAAGGCAGCAGCTTGGCGGGGAGGGAAAGAAGGAAAGAAGGAGAGCTGCGCCGGCTGGGGATGACCGCTAGGGTTGCGAATGGTTTATTATTTATAGTGAGAGGACCAGAACAATTTTTTTGATTCAACGGTTCAGATGTAATTCAGTGGAACAATTATTTTTTAAAAATAATTACTTATATGTCATAATAAATTTATTATTTCATATATTACATATTTATAAATAATAAATTATATTATATTTTTTATATTATTTTATTATAAAATATTAAAAATATTTCACTGAATACATCATTATGAAAATAAATTTTATATACTTTATGATATGTATAATGATATTTATTAAATATGAATATATAATATATAAAATGACAAATTTATTATAATTTATAGATAATTATCTCTTTTTTAAAGATAAAAAAGTATATATCAAAATTTTAAAATTTGATTTTGATTTCATTTGTAAATTAAAAATTTTAGTTTCAATAGTTTTAAAGGTTCATATGGTTTCAATTTTAACAATTTAGATGAAATGTGTTAAAATCTTTAATTTTTGAGTTAATTCATGGCTTTTTAAGAAATTTTGTTCAAAAAATGTGAGAACTTTGATCGAAATAAAACCGGAGAGTTTCGGATCAATCTCTGTTGAAACTGAAAACTAGCAAAATTGATTAGTTCAACAAAACTTAAAATCATGGTATATACTTCTGCAGACTATCTTCTAAGGGTGTTAATATGAATTGAAGATCAAAAATTGAATTGATTTTAGATTGAATCAAAATCAAGTCGATCTAAATGAGCCGACTAACAAGCTAAAAGTTCGGCTTGGTAATAATTTCAACCGATTTTCAGCCGGAGTAGGCTCGGCTCGATCCAGCTCGAAATCGACTCAGCTCAAGAAGATATATATTATAAACCAAGCCTGATCGAGTCGAGCTTACCCGGCTCGAGATCTGCTAAAAAAAATTGAGATTTGATTCATTTTCGAGCCGGCTTGAAAATGAATTGAAATCGGCTCAAAGTCGATTGGAATCAACACAAGCCGGCTCGAAGTCGAACCCAATCGAGCTCGAGTCGATCGAAATGTGATCGAATTGATTTCGAGTCGGTATTGACTCGACTCGAAATTGAATCAGTAACAGATTTCTAAGAAGTGCTCATAATCGATCAAATTAGTTTGAGTTTGATAAAAATCAAAATCAAAATCAAACTGAGACTAATTCAAATCAAGTAATATTTCGAATTTATTTAAATTTTATAAAATTCACTGTCATTTCAAAATAATAGAACAGAAAATACGGCAAAAACATATTTAAAATTTAACTATAGATTAAAGTGTCAATAAGTAAATAAGCTTTTAAAAATTCATAGATATATGTTCAACATAAGTATTTTTTGGATGGATTATATGTAAATTATTAGAAGAAAAAATCATTCACATAATATGAGACAGGGGTGGCATCGAGTCGAGTTCGAGCGAGTTTCAGTATACTCGAACTCGAAAATTTCGATTTCAATGAGACTCGAACTCGACTCGAATTCGAATCATTTCGAGTCTAGTCAGTTCGACTCGATTTAACTCGAGTTCGAGTCGATTTCGAATCGATTTCAGTTTTTGAATAAATTTAAATTACATAATAAAAAAACACATTTAAAATAGTTACACTTTAACTAAATTTTTTTTTTTCCATTTTTAATTTTAAATGTGTCACTCTTTCATAATATAATAAAAAAATTTAATAAATAATTTGATTTCGAGTAAGCTCGATTTTTTTCGGACGAGTCAAGCAAAACTCGAAGTCGACTCGAAATAATTTCGAGTACACTGAATAGCTCAAAACTCGACTCAAAATAACTCGAATCGATTTCGAATCTAGTTTTTTATTGAGCGAATTTTGAGCGATTTTCGACTTTCGAATAAAATTGCCAGCCCTAATATGAGATAAACAAAAAGGCAATGCATAGTAAAATAGAACCCAAAATAAAAATGACAAACATCACTTACTTTAATCCTTTAAATAAGAAATGACATCATTGTACATTACTGATTATGCCTATAAACAAAAAATTACATTTTTGCTCAATTATATAGCAAGCAAACGTCATTTGTCATTATTCTCATAAATAAGAAGGGGAATTTAGATACAAAATATTAAATTTATCAAAAATTACAGATTTCACCATTATTTAGTAAATATTACTAAAATTATACTTCATTTTTTAGATATTAAAGATTTTATATTTTTAATATGTTTCAGTCAGAATCTCTGTTTAAAATGAAATATTCTATTTCCAACTTTCAAACAAAAATTGCCATCAAATTATCAATTTTATTACTCTTAAAAGCCCTAAAAAGTGATGAGCAATAGCACAGGTAAGTTTTATGCTGCTTTTCTCCTCCATCTTCTTCTTCTACTACTACTTTTTCAATTTCTTCTCCTCTTTCTGCTCTTTCTTCTTTATTTATTTAAAAGCCCTAAATCTATTTTATAAAAGTGACAAACAGTAGCATTGATTTGGGTGAGTTTCTTGCTCCTTCTCTCCTCTAACTTTTTTTCCTTCTTCTCCTTCTCCTTCTTCTTCGTCTGTTCCTTTAAATCTATTCGGAATAGTAGCGCTGATTTAGGTGAGAATCATGCTCCTTTTCCCATCTATCTCCTTCTTCTTCTTCTAGGAATAGTGGTGGTGATTATTAAAAAATATAATTATAATATGGACTATATTATTTACACAATTCGTTGAGATGAAAATGCCAATGATTTTATAGATACCCTTGTTATAATACACCTGAGACATGTGATTTCTTCAAACAGATTGATGATGCAACTCACCCTACCATGAATCTCAAGTATCAAGCTATTGCACTTCAAGAGAGACAACTTGCTAGCATGAAAGAACAACTAAAAGAATTGAAAGCCATTCGGTGTTATATAAATTTTCTATTTATGGCTATCACAATTGTGATAATTTTATTAATTTTTAAAAATTAATTGTTAAAGTAATAATTGCACTATATTTTGTAATTTAATCCTAACAATGGCCTTGTAGCAGTGATATTGTACTATTTATAAGTTATATAATATAGTATTTAGTAGTTTGACATATAAATCGAATTGTCTTTAAATTATTGTTATAATATGTACTGTTACTTTAGTAATTTTTTATGTTATGTTGTCCAACAAATGTAAATTTAAGGATATTTTTTTATCACTAGCTTGAATTTTAGATCTATTATTCTCTAAATCATTTAAAAAATATCATTATTATTCAATAAGATAATATTTTAGGATATCCAAAGCATTAACTAACCATCTTATCAATTTGTAGATTTTTCTGTTATAATTAAGGGATAATTACCTACATGCCACACAATTTAATTTTATTTATGCCTTATCCATCCATTCTTAGTTAATTACGCTATGCACACTCAAAATATTACAAAATCTTACGTACACACATTTGAGTTAAAAACTTAATCAAAATCTATTTGAAAAAAAATATTCTGTTAGTAAATCATTAAAATTATATTTTTACTCTTAATGATACATATTTTTTTTCTTTTCCTCAATACTACACTAAAGCGCTGATTTGTCCTAAAATTAATTCACATCGCGGATATTTCCTTCCTTTGCCGCCACCTAAACATTAAGGTTTTAGAATTTTCACTCAAAATATATTTAAATATCCTTAAAATAATATGATGAATGGTTCAAATTTTTTGTAATATAACTATAGATAGATTATTGAAAAATTATGATTACTCATTATAATAAAAATAAGTTAAAATATGTGTATGTAAGATTTTATAATATTTTGAGTGTGCATAGCGTAATTAAGTAATAATGGATGAGTAAGACATAAATAAAACTAAATTGTGTGGCATGTAGGTAATTATTCCTTTAAAAGAAGGAGCAATTTGATAATCTATTAAAACTCAGGAACCTCGATATTAAATTTAAAAACGTGGACCTGCGCGTTATTAAGCGTTAAACTAAAAAATTTGGGTGTAATTATCTCATATTAATAATATTTTAAATTTTATATAAATTTTTACATTAAAATTAATTCTATTTATCTTTAACTTAAATAAAATATAAAATCAATCATTTAAACACATAAATATTTTAAAAATTTAAAATAAATAATTAAATATATTATATTAAAATTTATTTTAGTTTTAATTAAAAATAATTCTATAAACAAATCGTGATGATCTTCAATTGAGAAAAATAATTATCTTTCTCGTCGGCAAAAACTGTTCCCGCGCACGACTTGCAGAATATTGTCTGCGGATCTCCCTATTTCCCCATGGTCCACGACAACGATGCCACCACTCATGAGTCTAAGCAATAAAATAGCGCCACGTAGACTGTACATTTTAAATTTCGAGAGTTCGCGAGACACCCTATTCCACCACTTTTCCCGTTTTTCCGGACGAAACTGTTCAGAAGAATTCAAATACTTCCCCTTTTCCTCTTCAGCATTCTCGCGCTAGCCAGTCGCCATGAATCCCCACCCGACTCCCTTCCCAGGTTCTGCCTCTCTCCTCGCTTGTTCCCATCTCGCATTCGCTTTTTTTTGTTGTTGTTGCTGTTGATTTTGCTTTTCGATTTGGAGCAGGAAAAGGGCGGCCGGCGTTGAATCCCGCCGCCAAGAAAGAGAAGAATGGGCCCAAATCTACTGAGGCTGTTCCCAAATCGAACAAGTATTTTAAATCTGCACAGTTTTTGCTCTCAGATCTCTTTCTTTTCTCATTAGCATTTTATCTATGCTTTATCTCACTGCCCATAGGCCAAAACGCACATTTGGTGCTGTTCTAAGCAACAACATTCCCGTCGAGAGGGCCTCGCAGAAACCCGCGGCAGCGAAGCCATGGAAACCTTCAGGGGTCTCGAGAAATCCCCCAAAGCCGATGAACAAAGTTTCCTCTGTTTCCTCTGGTGCTAAAGGAAGAAAGTCCGCTAGTGATAAGAAACCCAAGCATTTGACGTCCCAAGGATGGGGTTCTCCAGCGGCGATTTCTCAGAATGATTTGCTCTGCACGCCTGTTAAGCCAACCAAGCCGTTGGCACAGGATACTCCTTTTCTGAGCGCTGAAAACTGCAGCAAGTGCAGGCTTGACAAGCTAGAGACGTCTTCTTACTGGCTTGCGCAGATTAGACTTGCTGAGTCCGCAGGGAAGCACCTTGTGTCTGCTGCCTTCTTCCGTCTTTCATTGGAGTGCAAAGCGCAGGTTTGGGTTCTTTTGCAGTCACGGCATGGGTTCATTTCCTTCATTTGTTTTGTTACTGTTTGATTCTAATTCTTTGGTGTTTTCAGCCATTTGTTGCTCTTCGGAACGAGCTTCAGCATTACCAGTCTCGGCATGGTTTTGCGTTCTCCGAGAAGCTGTGGTCCGATCTGTGCCGTGACTACGGATTGCCAAGTGGTGAACTCCGGCCTGATTCTAGTGATGTTGATAATATTGATGGGGTTGTAGTCGAACAGGATGATTGCAATAAGCCTGAAGAAATTCTAGATAATATGGATGCTGTTAAAGATGTTTCTGAAGAAATCCGTAGTGTATCAAACTTTGATCTTCAGGATGATAAGAAGTCAATTTCTAGCTCGAATCTGAATGAGGATGTTAATGACGCACTTAAGATAGCAGGGAATGTATCAAATTTTGATCTTCTCTCCTTGAATGATTCTGCATCCGAGAGAAAGTCAAGCAAGCCCAATCTTTCTGACCGTTGTTGCGAGCAGGCTGGAACCATTTCTGGCCGTAAGTCAGCCGGTAGAAAGGACGCCGGAGCAGCGACAATTCGCCTAAGGGATCGGTTAAAGAGCACAAGCAAATCAAGGGAGCTGTCTTCTGGTAAGCAGCTGTGAGAAGATTCTGCTCATTCTCATGCAGCTCTGCTAGCTTCATGATTTATTTCTTGACATTTACATTTTGCTTCTCAATTGAAGTTGTGAATCGCGAGGAAGCAGAAGGAATTCAAATTGCTCTCCAGGTTTGTTTTATTCCTCTTCATTGGTAATGCAAAGAGCATATCAAGACCTTTCAATCTTATGCAAAAGCTCTCAAATCATTTCCTTCACTTCAAACTACTTTTTCTCCATTTAAATTAATATTACCGTAAAAGACATCATGATCTTCTAAGTTCTAGCCTCAGCACCACTCATTATGGCCTTGAATGAACACTCAAAAATGATTCCTGTTTAGATTGGTGAAGGGATTAGCTAACCTCTTATATAATGCTTTGGGAAAATATTCCATACTAGGATTAACAATACAAAAATGTACCAAATATGAGCTTAGAGATTAAAGAGAGGAAAGGAAGATGGGCCTCCATGATGCTGCTTGAAGAGGTGAGGGATTGGTTGGGTGCAGATGCATCGCCGAGGCGACCAACTGCCGAGAGGGATCAGCAGAATAGTGCGGAGTCATTAGAGCCAAATAGCTGAACGATGGTCAAACAGTAGGGGCAAGTTGGAGAGCTAGGTTTTCCCAAAAAATCTCCCTCTTCATCATAGATTGTGAACATTTATAATGAAAATGGAGTTGATAGGAATAGTCGATGGATGGATTAGGTGAGCTTTATCAATGCAAGGAGGGGCTTTGTCGCTTTGGGCACAAGCAACTATACAACTGACTCATGTTGGCAGTTAGCCCACGCCTAAATGATGGCCACCTCTCCGTAGTGGCCTAGGAGTTGTATCATAGGGTCATGGCTTAGAAGCCAGCTAGCGGATGAGCTTGGGCTAAGGATCTAGTTCGAGATGTCTGTTCTGGCATCCTGTTCGACTGTAGCTATTCGATTGGCCATGCGACATTCGACTCTGGTGACTTAATCGGCTGGACCCCTTGAACTATTCAGGGACGTGGTTTGAGGATTAGTCAACAAATTATCTCTAATGTTATTCATGTGCCAAGTTAGGTTAACGTGGCATATTTTGCCCCCAACAGTATTATACAAAGATTT
The DNA here is from genome assembly GCA_019297695.1 of Apostasia ramifera. Lineage (NCBI taxonomy): Eukaryota > Viridiplantae > Streptophyta > Magnoliopsida > Asparagales > Orchidaceae > Apostasia > Apostasia ramifera. The sequence continues at coordinate 168,216 of JAEMOT010001250.1, forward strand.
TATTTGAATGTTTAATAAATTTAGGATAGGAATATGAAAATAAAATTGGTGAGATCTAACCCAATGAGTTAGATGTGTTAGTTACACAGGAGGTAGGACAAAGAGTTTATAAACACATTTGGATTGTTAACCTGGGATAACTCTGTTGGCCCAAAGGCTTCTAAGAGCGAGGGTATTGAGAATAATAGAATTTTAAATTTAATTAGATAATAAAGATAAGTATACTTAGAAATTACTTCACTTAGTTCTGAGAGATTGATTTTATAAGTAGATCAGTAAAAATATAAGGATAAAATATGCAATCAAAATACAAAGTCAATTTAAGAAATCTAACTTAGTACAAAAATATGACGATTTACAACAGAGTGAGTTTAGAATCTGATAACTTTAGATTTATGTATTACAATAAAATTTTTCATAAAAATATAGAGGTTTAGCTTGAGTTCAAATTTAATTTATAGAGTATTATATTAATTTAATTAAATAAGTAAGAATCAACACAAAAAGGATATAAATGATTTATAGTAGTTCGGCCTCCCGCTTAGTTTACTTCGCACACACCTCGAATGAGAATTTAACTATAACCCCGACTTTGTACGGGAATTAATGCCGAACAAATCCAATACAACCCTATGGCTTTTTGTAGGAACCAAAGCTAAGTAAATCTACACTTTTACTGTTTTTTGCAGGAACTAAAGCCAAAAATTTATTCAATACTCACGGTTTTTTGTAGGAATCATAGCCAAGCAAACTTACAAATCTCGACTAGGGAGAAAGAGATAGAGAATATAAGTTTTGCTAGACTAGCTACCTTAAGTTACAATACAAATATGAAAGAATATCACAATAAGGCACCCTATGTACATGCAAATTTGCCAAGAGTACGCTCAAGTATATCCAAAACTATCACCTATATGAAAATAGTAAGTAATATGAAATTTCAAAATGAAAAGATGAATGTCACAGTGACCACTATCATAAGAAAAACAAAACTCGTTTAATATCCAAGAGTTTCAAAAGATTTCAACAAATGGAGCCAAAAAATACAAGGAACCAAGGCAAATCAAAACTCAAAAATGGGATGCAAGAACAAACAGAAGCTTTAAGGAAGAAAAACAGTAGAGATTGAGCTTTCTATTACTTTGAAAAACACCACATAATTCTTTTCTTTGAGTTCTCATTGAGTATTTGTAAGAATAAGCACTTAGGAGAGTAGATGTTGAAGGCTTGAAGGGAAGAAGAGTGTGCAGCAGTACCAGCAAGCCAAAAAATTTGGAAAAAATTCTATTTTAGAATAAAAATAGCTATAGGTTTTATATGGTTGTGAGAGACAGCACACATCCAACAGTAACAAGGCAGCTAACGGTTGGGCAGCAGCAAGGTGGGAAGAAAAGCATAAATAAATACAAAAAAATAAAATAAAATATTTGTCATCAGGTTTTAAGAAATTGTATTTTCAAGGTATTTAAGCCATCGTGAAAATAAATCAGGCCATATAAAAAAATGTTCAAGCAGGTAATAAAGCCACAAAACAGGGAATTACCACATACACCACAAGATAGTGCTCATGGAAAGCTCTCAATTATCCAAGTTCATATTTGGGATAAAATACAAATAATATCACATAGTATAATGGTGGCAGCAAGGGACAAGGCAAGGTAAGATAGTCAATTAGGGTTTCTAATAATAGCAAAAATAAGATGGCAAGAGCTTCTATGTGATGGCAAGTTGCAAAAAACGAAACAATTCACATCATTTGGCATTGGAAAATAAAGAGAAATAAAATGTAATTTTTCTTTCAAATTTTAGGTTGAAAATTTTAGCTTAACGGTAGGAGACCAGAGGGCAAAAATAAGCTTAATTTCCATCCAAACTAATAATAGGCAATTAATTTAGAGTTAAGCTATAAACTCTTATTCAAATCACTCAAACACAAGTGATAGGATGAGTGAGCTACAGTCTTAAATTAAATTGCTTATAATAATTAATTAGTTGAGATTTCAATTTAGCACAAAATTAAAGCATATCGATGAAAACTAAGAGTTTTTTTTACTTAGAAAGCCAAAAAAAATGCCAAAAAAAATGCCAGTTGAAATATTGACAAACATACATATGCTTACATAAATGTCTTAGAAAATAAAATAAAAGAGAATACTAATGTGTTCTAGCTTTTCTTTAACTTTATTTGAACTTTAATCCTTAATTAAGATAATGTAATTTTATTAACACATTAAACAAGAGAATTAGTCAATAATAATTAAATTAATTGTGATTATTAAAATCAAAGGGTTCAACGAACTCAAGTTACCACACATTTAAACATCATCAACCAAGATCATTTTATGACCAATAATGGATTGAATTTGCTCCAATTATTGTGTATCATTACTTTTTATAGATGTTCCAGCTTATTTACTCACGCAGTTGGCTATGTTCATTATAATATTCCTTTGTTAGTTTGAAGTGATGAGATGGCACTGACTTGAAAATTGAAACATGAAATATTACGAGTCCTCGAACTAAGGTAGACAAAAAAATTTACACGGTGAGAGTTTTGAATTCGGAAGAAATTATGCCTTAATCGTAATCAAATCAGAGACATGTTAATGCTCCTGAATATTTACAGAATCATCAAAACAAGAAGAGACCAAAATTTCTTCCAGTCTAGGGATTCACAGAAAAGGGAATAGGATACTTGGCATCTAAATTCTCCACTTTCATATTCATCTGTTTACTTCACTTGCAGGATGCAGAGCCATAGTTTTGTGAACTGGGTGAGATGACCTACTTCAACACAGATGATAAATAGCTTGTGATTCTGTTGCTTTTTTCCATATTCTTGCAGTTTAGATAGCATTGCCTTCTATTAGGGAAAGAATCTGAGTTAGAATGTGTGTGCTGTGTGTATCTTATGTACCCAAGCAGTTGATGTATACTTAAATATGATCACTTATGTTGAATCCCCATCAAGTAACATGATTTTGTCATGATCATAATAGAAATTTAGGGAGCGTTTGGTTCAGTGTTATCTCAATGTCAATATTATTTAGATGTCATGTTATCTAAATGTTATTGTTATTCATCAATGGACATTTGTTTGGTTCAATGTTATGATATTAGAAAATATCAATGTCATCCAAATTATTTTTATTTAGTTGTAAGTTATTAACATTATAATAACAAATTGATGGTGTTATCTTCAGATGTCGCCCGATTTGAGGTGACATCTAGATGTCAGCGTATAATGATATTTTTATAATTAATTATAACGTTATTTAAAGATGTCATTAAACTAAACAATTATTTTCTAAAGATAACATAACATAATATTGAGATAACACTGAACCAAACGCCCCCTTAGATGCTTTGAAGTGTTGTGGTTAAATCTGCTTAATATCAAATCTTTTAATCACTTCTTGTGTTTGACAAATGGCTAAATTTTTTTTTTAAAAGTAATGGCTAAAATTTAATTTTATTTAAAAATATTAATTATGATAGCCCCTATAATTGTAATTTAATTCAAGTATTTTAAATACTCACTGATAGACCATTACAGTTAACTTTTAATTATATTTTGTATCATGAGTTTTAAAAATTTAAGTCCTGTTTGTTTTTACATTACATATAAAATTTAATATTAAAAATTAATTTTATTTTATATTCTATATATATTATTAAAATAATAATTAATTTATATTATATTTTTAATATATTTTAATATAATAATTAATTTTATATCACATTCGTTATATATCTCAACATAGAAATTAATTTTAGCTCACATTATTTATAACTTTTAATAAAAAAATATCTCTATTTAAATTTAAATTTAATCTTATTAAATTTAATCTTGCAAACAAATAAATTAAAAATAGGCCTTTAGATTTTAATTAGGGTTAATTGCAAGTAGGTTCTTTTAGTTTGAATTTATATGTAATTAAGTTTTTATATGTTATAAATTAATCAAATAAGTCTTCTTGTTGTGCAAATAGTTTTTTTTGGTATTTATTAAAGTACTTAATGAAGGATATTTTTCTAATTAATAAGTTAATTTAGATTTTATTTTTATTTAAAATATTAATTTAATTTTAAAATTAATCAAATCAGTCTATTAATTAAAAAGAATTCTCTGTTTTTTTATTAATATCAAAAAATCGGCTTGCACGTTACTTAAAATTAGAGAGAGTACTTATAATTTAAAACCTTTGCGGCTTTGCCCAACCCTCTAAGAGAGAGAGGAGGAAAAAAAAAAGGTAAATATTAATTTTATTTTAAAAATATAATAAATTTAATTTTAGATATCTATTGCTGCATTAGTTAAAAGATTTATTTGTAAATTTTTAAAATTTATACATCAAAGTAATTAGAAGCTATTTATAGGGACCTAATAAGTTTTTAAAATTTATAAACTAAAACTTAATTAGAGATTCATTATATAGTATTATTAGTAATTAATCCTTAAAAATATTTTATTTTATGCTTCATAAATTCAAATACCATACAATTATAATTAAAATGTACTTACCACAATTATTTTATTTCAAATTTTTATATTTCTCAATAAATAAATTAATTCTATTTCACCTTCAATAAAATTTTTAATATAACTTAATTACTTTATTTTTCATTAAACAAAATCAAAAAATGTCACCATACAGGATCAAGCAGACCTCAAATTTGGTTAGTTATAGAAAAAATATTGTTAAATAAAGTTATTTATTTAATAAATTATTATTAGTAGCTGTTATATAGCAAAAAGTAGAATTACTTGATAGCAGAAATAAATAACTATGCCGTATAGTAAATTTTTATTTTTTATCAAATTAGATATATAAATAACTTTTATTGTGTTTTATTTTATTGATAGATAATAATATATTATTAATAACTTTATTATTATATATATTTATCATAAATTTTATAATATATTTACTTTAATTATATATTATTATTAAATGTAATAATTACATGAATTATATATATGTTTTTTAAAAATATATAATAATTAACCGTTATATGTAATAATCGTAATTATATATATTATATGTATATGCTTTATAATTCAAATATATAATTTTGATATATAAAATATAATTAGCAGCTATATATAATAATTATAATAATTATTATTTTTAATTATATATTATTCAAAAAAAAATATGTAATTTTGATTTGTGATTACTGCTATCCTAATTGTTCTCTTTATGGGAAGACTATCAGTCATGCTGCTGCTCACAAAATTAAAAAATATATTACGAATAGTTATATAATCGTTAATTTTTTATTAAATTTACGTGATATATAACGAATTAATCTCAAATATATGTATTTAATTTAAATGTTTTGAAATAGTAATGCATAGTTGTATAATTGACTCTGTTTATTTTAAAGATGCTTTAAGTAAAAGCAAATTTATAGCAGGCTTGATAGTCATTTTGTTTCTTTTCTATATGCTGACATAGCTACTGAAAAGATATTGCTAGTCAGTTGTTAAATTGCAAGCAAAATGAAAATTCTTTTAGTTTTTATTTATATTAGCAATTTTATGTATATGTTTAAATTATATAATAATTATTATTAATTGCCTCTTTTTTCAACTTTTTGCTATGATTATTTTTTAGTTTTTAAAAAAATGAAAATTTATTTTGAAGTTAATGTATTAAATATAATTTTTGGCTTTGAATTATATAAAAAAGTATTTTTTTACTTAAAAAAAAGAAAATAAGAAGCTTCTACACATGTTGTGACGAGAAAACAACCAGAAGAACAAAAGTATTTTTTACGTGGAAAACCGTCTGAGCGGAAAAACTACGGCTCCTTTCAAGGAGACTTCAAAAGTTTTCACTAATACCAAGTTTTCTGTGAGATTACAATAATGATAGGGGAGCTGGGGGCCTGAGGAAGAAAGAAAAGAAAGCTCCAGAAGAAAAACAACTCAGAAAAGTTTTTTTTTTTTCCGTTACAGTGAGATTTTTTATACCCTTATCTATTCTGTGAAGTCACTTCAACGGAATGAGCTTCAGCTCCAGTGTCAAACCATTAATACCTACAAGATAGCCGCGCACTGGCCACAATTGTAAGGTATACGGACGGCGCAGTCCGAGAGCAGGGATGACCATATCTCTTAAAAGCAGTATGATCCCTTATACTTTACCTGGCGTTCGGTCAGTTCGACGTGATTTTTTCGGCTTGGACTCTTCGACATATGCTGCTCCGCGCGATACCCCTTATGTTCGGCATCGAGTGCCTGCGATGTTGATGCCACGTAAACTTTTACGCGTACACTCCAGATGAGTCGGCGCGAATCTACATGCAACAGCACATCTCTAATGTGTTTTATATTAGGATGAAGATAAATACCACTCATTTTATATAAGTAGAAGGCAGAAGAGATAAGGTTCAATAATTGAGTCTTTGGCAAAGCAAGGGCAATTAGGCCAGAAAGAAGTGGCTCATGAAAAAGCCATACAAAATTTTATATAAATAAAAAAAATCAATGGTTTAAGCCTCTACATTACCCATCCGGTCCCGAGCAATTTTTTAGGTTCGGCGTCAAACCGTTAGGCACCACGTGTGCACTTTAATGGGCCCATGCACAAGTAGTGCCCAATGATGTGGTATCGTGGTTGGATACTGAACTTATTAATTTCTTTAGCTCTCTGTAATTTGTGAGTTCAAGTGTGAGACCTCCGAGCAGATCTCAATTGTCCCGTGTGGCAACAGTGAAAAAATCATAACGGGCACAACCACCCAATTGTTGGACATTAGCGGTGATGATCACATGAAGCGTATCAAGGCATTCAATGTCTCTAAATTAATGATTAACCCAAATAGTAATCCGAAAAGCTCAAATATTTTGTAGCACGTAAAATCATGTTAAAATTAGTATTCTTGTGAATAAGTGGTACATGTGGTTGAATTGGTACTTTCGAGAAGCATCAAGTTTTTATTAGAAGAAAAGCATTCAATTAAATCTCACAAATTATGAAAAAATGTGTCAACATAATGAGAGTTCGATTGAATTCACAAGTTAGGTATATAATTCAGTCATTCGAAAACAACAAAGAACAAAGGAGGTTAGTAAGTTATTTGGTTAGAGTTAAATTAACTTTCATAATACGTGAGAAACAATATTGTTACTAAAAACACAGTCAACGTACTTGTAATTATTGTACTAATATATTTCTAGGCATACACTTTATAGGCCTGTTTAATTTTAAGATCATTTTAGTTTTTCCTAAATTCAAAATGAAGTTACGTTAAAAAATAATAATAAATAGGATAAATTACGCTCAGGTCTCTGAATTTAAGGATTATTATCACATAGGACTATGTTTTTAAAATTTAACATCGGGGTCTCTAGGTTTTCAAAAATATCATCTGGATTCTTTTTTATTTTTTTATTATTAAAAATATTAAAATTATTATTATAACCTTATCCTCCCTCTCTCCACCAGATCCGGCTTCCGCGCCGACGCAGCCGGCGACCGCTGTGCGCTACGCGGCCGCCTACGCAGCCGGTNCTAGGGACCCTGATGTTATAATTTTAAAAACGTAAACCTGTGTGATAATAATTCTTAAATTCAGGAACCTGGGTGTAATTGCCCTAATAAATAAATAATTTTTTATTACAAACTCTAATATAAAATTTTTTATTTTATTTCATATACTCATGTACTTTCATTAAAACTATCAATGTTATTTCATATCTTATGTCAAAATATTTCATGTAAAATAAAGTTGATATTTTTATTTAAAATAATTGAGTATATGAAATAAAATAAAATTATTTTATATTGAAGTTTATGTAAAACGTAATGAAAATTTATCTTTTATTATTATTGTTATTTTTTTAATTAAATACTATTTTGGTCTTGGACAGAACCAAAATAATTCTAGGGACAAACAAGCCCTATAAGAAAAAATGCACGAGTATGCATTAGTTAAGTAGGTCCTTTAGTTTGAGATAATATGCAAATAAAATTTTTTGATATTAATAAAAGAACATAATGGGGGATATGTTTTCTAACTAATGAACTAGTTTGATTAATTTAAAAATAAAATTAATATTTTCGATGAAAATAAAGTCAAAATTGCCATATTAATTAGAGAAAATATTATTTATAAAGTACTTTAATTAATATTAAAAGATCTATTTACATTTTATTTCAAATTAGAGGATCTACGTAATCAGAGACCTAATTAATATCAACCCTTTCTATTTTAAGTAGAGTTGGATTGACATAATATAGACTAGTATAAACGATAAAAATTATCTAATTATGACCTATCATTAGATCGGTGAACAATGTGATGTACAAAATATATTTTATCACAAGAACCTTTACGGGGCGTTTGATTCAATGTTATCTTAATGTTATGTTATGTTATTATGAAAAAATAATTATTTGGTTTAATAATATTTGTAAATAATCTTTCATAAAATTATAAAATTATTAGTCAAAAGATAATATCTAAATATTATGTCATAATATCAAGGGGATAATTACCTACATGCCACACCATTTCGCTTTATTTATACGTTACACATCCATTCTTAGTTAATTACGCTATGCACACTCAAAACATTATAAAATCTTATATACACACACTTTCACTTATTTCTATTATAATGAGCAATTATAATTTTTCAATAACCTAACTATAGTTAGGTTACAAAAAATCTAAACTGTTTATCATATTATTTTAAGGATATTTAAATATATTTTGAGTTAAAATCTTAAAACTTTGATGTTTAGGTTGTGGTAAGGGAAGAAAATATCCACGACGTGAATTGATTTTAGGACAGATCAGTGCTTTAGTATGACATCGAGGAAGAAAAAATTATGTATTATTAAGGGTACAAATGTAATTTTAATGATTTACTAACGAAATATTTTTTTTCAAATAGATTTTGACTAAATTTTAACTTAAGTGTGTGTATGTAAGATTTTATAATGTTTTGAGTATGCATAGCGTAATTAACTAAGAATAGATGGATAACATATAAATAGAGTGAAATAGTATGTGGCATGCAGGTAATTATCCCAATATCAAGATAACAATGAAATAAATGCCTCCTTAGATAAATCTCGCATTGTTTCAATAATTTTTAAATATTTTTACTTGTATGGTTGATGATATATCAATAATATTTATATTAGACAATATTTTTAATTATGTTATAGATGTTAATTTTTTAAAATAAAATGAAACTCTTTTTCATATTATAAACATATATTTCTATTGCATTTCCACACACAATCTTCGCTCGATAAAACTAAACACATAACGAAACTGAAACTTAAATATTTACTGTGAATGGAAACATGTTTGTTAGCATGCTGGTTTAACTCGTATTAAATTCTTCTTTGCCAATTGAATAAGATAGAATTCTCTTCATCGTCTCATCGTATATATTTTACTATACGAAGATGCACACCACCATTTATAATTCTTATAAAATGAATGATAATTTACAATTTGTGTTTTTTTAATTATCTTTTGATCATTAATATTATTATTTTAAAAAGCTAATAAACAATTTTCATGCTGCTATTAATCCATATCTCCTATTTTTTGCCTTATATATTTAAGTTGTTTAATTGCCAAATATATAGAGTTTAGATTGGATTCATATTTAGAAGTAATTTGATTCAATATTATTTTAATATTATATTTTATTATTTAGCAAAAATAATTATTTAATTTAATAATATCTATAAATAATTTTTTCTATAAAATTATTAATTAAAAAATAGTGTTTAAATGACATAATATTAAGATAACAATGAATAAAACATGCTCTTAAGTATTTTTGTAAATCAGAATAAAGAAAATTTCAAAAAATATTTTCGTATAGAAAGCATCCTTAAAACTTGGTTATACTAAATTTTTGGAGAGTGATACTGTTGGCCCAGAGACTTCCCAAGAGGGGGGGTGAATTGGAATTAAAAAATAATTAAAATGATTTCTTTTAGTTAAGAAAAAGAAGGAATAAGAAGTGGTATACTTAAGTTTGTCAAATTGTCCAAGTACACTGAGTTCAGAGATCACCTGAATAAGAAAAAGCTGTGCAGAGAATTTTACTCGAGCAGACCGGTCGATTTTGAGAATTGACCAAAGTTCACAGAGCATTGCAGAAAATTTTTCCCGAACAATCCGGTCAATTTTGGGAATCGACCAAGGTTCTCAAAGTCGTGCAGAAAATTTTCCCGAACAATCCGGTCGATTTTGGGAATCGACCAAGGTTCACAGAGCAGTGCAGAAATGAAATAACAGAGACCAGAAATAATATTTTTAGAGTTTATTATTTATATATCAGTTATTAATAAAAATGTTTTAGGTTTTGTATACCTTTAAAATACTTAGATTTAGGTATGATATATCACTTTTGGTCCAAAGGAATCAGGAGCAAAAAGAAAAGAACACAGCAGATTTATAGTAGTTCGGCTTACCGCCTAGTCCACTCCCCACGCTCCTCAAATGGGAATTTCCACTAAATCACCCCGGCTTTTTACGGGAACCAAAGCCGAATAAACCCGATACAATCCTATGGCTTTTTACAGGAACCAAAGCCAAGAAAACCTACACACCACGGCTTTTTACAGGTACCAAAGCTGAGCAAATCTACAAAAACAACCTCAGAGAAAAATACAGAAGAGTACAAGATTTTGCTAGCTTTGCTAGCTC